>WHNR01000094.1:0-208464 GCA_009859135.1 Formica selysi | reverse complement strand
CTTCTCGGCACACAGAGCTAAGATCGCTATGTACGCAAGTTTCCTTCGTTCGGAACGACTTAGTTACGTGCCTGTAAGTGAGATTTGCCGAAAATTTTCATAACACATCAAGGAAATTGAGGAACAACGCTTCTCGGCACACAGAGCTAAGATCGCTATGTACGCAAGTTTCCTTCGTTCGGAACGACTTAGTTACGTGCCTGTAAGCGAGATTTGCCGAAAATTTTCATAACACATCAAGGAAATTGAGGAACAACGCTTCTCGGCACACAGAGCTAAGATCGCTATGTACGCAAGTTTCCTTCGTTCGGAACGACTTAGTTACGTGCCTGTAAGTGAGATTTGCCGAAAATTTTCATAACACATCAAGGAAATTGAGGAACAACGCTTCTCGGCTCACAGAGCTAAGATCGCTATGTACGCAAGTTTCCTTCGTTCGGAACGACTTAGTTACGTGCCTGTAAGCGAGATTTGCCGAAAATTTTCATAACACATCAAGGAAATTGAGGAACAACGCTTCTCGGCACACAGAGCTAAGATCGCTATGTACGCAAGTTTCCTTCGTTCGGAACGACTTAGTTACGTGCCTGTAAGTGAGATATGCCGAAAATTTTCATAACACATCAAGGAAAAGAGAACAACGCTTCTCGGCACACAGAGCTAAGATCGCTATGTACGCAAGTTCCTTCGTACGGAACGACTTAGTTACGTGCCTGTAAGCGAGATTTGCCGAAATTTCATAACACATAAGGAAATTGAGGAACAACGCTTCTCGCCACAGAGCTAAGATCGTATGTACGCAAGTTTCCTTCGTTCGGAACGACTTAGTTACGTGCCTGTAAGCGAGATTTGCCGAAAATTTTCATAAACATCAAGAAATTGAGGAACAACGCTTCTCGGACCCAGAGCTAAGATCGCATGTAGCAAGTTTCCCTCGTTCGAAGACTATCGTACCTGGTGAGATATACGAAAATAAAGCCTGTAAGCAAGACTTTGCCCGAAAATTTTCATAACACATAAGTTTTTTTCGACATGAGTACGTCTAGTAATATACGGTTCTAACACAAAGAAAAGAGTAAGATCGCTATGTGGCAAGTTTCCTTCGTTCGGAACGACTTAGTTACGTGCCTGTAAGTGAGATTGCCGAAAATTTTCATAACACATCAAGGAATTGAGGAACACGCTCTCGGCCACAGAGGCTAAGATCGCTATGTACGCAAGTTTCCTCGTTCGGAACGACTTAGTTACGTGCCTGTAAGCGAGATTGCCGGAAAATTTCATAACACATCAAGGAAATGAGGAACAACGCTTCTCGGCACACAGAGCTAAGATCGCTATGTACGCAAGTTTCCTTCGTTCGGAACGACTTAGTTACGTACTGTAAGTGAGATATTGCCGAAATTTTCATAACACATCAAGGAAATTGGAGGAACAACGCTTCTCGGCTCACAGAGCTAAGATCGCTATGTACGCAAGTTTCCTTCGTTCGGAACGACTTAGTTACGTGCCTGTAAGTAGATTTGCCGAAAATTTTCATAACACATCAAGGAAATGAGGAACAACGCTTCTCGGCACACAAGCTAAGATCGCTATGTACGCAAGTTTCTTCGTTCGGAACGACTAGTTACGTGCCTGTAAGTTGAGATTTGCCGAAAATTTTCATAACACATCAAGGAAATTGAGGAACAACGCTTCTCGCACACAGAGCAAGATCGCTATGTACCAAGTTTCCTCGTTCGGAACGACTAGTTACGTGCCTGTAAGCGAGATTTGCCGAAATTTTCATAACACATCAAGGAAATGAGGAACAACGCTTCTCGCACAGAGCTAAGATCGCTATGTACGCAAGTTTCCTTCGTTCGGAACGACTTAGTTACGTGACCTGTAAGTGAGATTTGCCGAAATTTTCATAACACATCAAGGAAATTGAGGAACAACGCTTTCTCGGCTACCAAGAGCTAAGATCGCTATGTACGCAAGTTCCCTTCGTTCGGAAGACTTAGTTACGTGCCTGTAAGCGAGATTTGCCGAAAATTTTCATACACATCAAGGAAAATTGAGGAACAACGCTTCTCGGCTCACAGAGCTAAGATCGCTATGTACGCAAGTTTCCTTCGTTCGGAACGACTTAGTTACGTGCCTGTAAGTGAGATTTGCCGAAAATTTTCATAACACATCAAGGAAATTGAGGAACAACGCCTTCTCGGCTCACAGAGCTAAGATCGCTATGTACGCAAGTTTCCTTCGTTCGGAACGACTTAGTTACGTGCCTGTAAGGAGATTTGCCGAAAATTTTCATAACACATCAAGGAAATGAGGAACAACGCTTCTCGGCACACAGAGCTAAGATCGCTATGTACGCAAGTTTCCTTCGTTCGGAACGACTTAGTTACGTGCCTGTAAGCGAATTTGCCGAAAATTTTCATAACAATCAAGGAAATTGAGGAACAACGCTTCTCGGCCACAGAGCTAAGATCGCTATGTACGCAATTTCCTTCGTTCGGAACGACTTAGTTACGTGCCTGTAAGCGAGATTGCCGAAAATTTTCATAACACATCAAGGAAATGAGGAACAACGCTTCTCGCTCACAGAGCTAAGATCGCTATGTACGCAAGTTTCCTTCGTTCGGAACGACTTAGTTACGTGCCTGTAAGCGAGATTTGCCAGAAAATTTCATAACACATCAAAGGAAATTGAGGAACAACGCTTCTCGGGCACACAGAGCAAGATCGCTATGTACGGCAAGTTTCCTTCGTTCGGAACGACTTAGTTACGTGCCTGTAAGCGAGATTTACCGAAATTTTCATAACACATCAAGGAAATTGAGGAACAACGCTTCTCGGCCACAGAGATAAGATCGCTATGTACGCAAGTTCCTTCGTTCGGAACGACTTAGTTACGTGCCTGTAAGCGAGATTTGCCGAAATTTTCATAACACATCAAGGAAATGAGGAACAACGCTTCTCGGCACACAGAGCAAGATCGCTATGTACGCAAGTTTCCTTCGTTCGGAACGACTTAGTTACGTACCTGTAAGTGAGATATACCGAAATTTCATAACACATCAAGGAATTGAGGAACAACGCTTCTCGGCACACAGAGCTAAGATCGCTATGTACGCAAGTTTCCTTCGTTCGGAACGACTTAGTTACGTGCCTGTAAGCGAGATTTGCCGAAAATTTTCATAACACATCAAGGAAATTGAGGAACAACGCTTCTCCGGCACACAGAGCTAAGATCGCTAATGTACGCAAGTTTCCTTCGTTCGGAACGACTTAGTTACGTACCTGTAAGTGAGATATACCGAAAGTTTTCATAACACATCAAGGAAATTGAGGAACAACGCTTCCTCGGCACCACAGAGCTAAGAATCGCTATGTACGCAAGTTTCCTTCGTTCGGAACGACTTAGTTACGTGCCTGTAAGCGAGATTTGCCCGAAAATTTTCATAACACATCAAGGAAATGAGGAACAACGCTTCTCGGCACACAGAGCTAAGATCGCTATGTACGCAGTTTCCTTCGTTCGGAACGACTTAGTTACGTACCTGTAAGTGAGATATACGAAAGTTTTCATAACACATCAAGGAAATTGAGGAACAACGCTTCTCGGCTCACAGAGCTAAGATCGCTATGTACGCAAGTTTCCTTCGTTCGGAACGACTTAGTTACGTGCCTGTAAGCGAGATTGCCGAAAATTTTCATAACACATCAAGGAAATGAGGAACAACGCTTCTCGGCACACAGAGCTAAGATCGCTATGTACGCAAGTTTCCTTCGTTCGGAACGACTTAGTTACGTGCCTGTAAGCGAGATTTGCCGAAAATTTTCATAACACATCAAGGAAATGAGGAACAACGCTTCTCGGCACACAGAGCTAAGATCGCTATGTACGCAAGTTTCCTTCGTTCGGAACGACTTAGTTACGTGCCTGTAAGCGAGATTTGCCGAAAATTTTCATAACACATCAAGGAAATGAGGAACAACGCTTCTCGGCACACAGAGCTAAGATCGCTATGTACGCAAGTTTCCTTCGTTCGGAACGACTTAGTTACGTCCTGTAAGTGAGATTACCGAAAGTTTTCATAACACACCAAGGAAATTGAGGAACAACGCTTCTCGGCACACAGAGCTAAGATCGCTATGTACGCAAGTTTCCTTCGTTCGGAACGACTTAGTTACGTGCCTGTAAGCGAGATTTGCCGAAAATTTTCATAACACATCAAGGAAATTGAGGAACAACGCTTCTCGGCACACAGAGCTAAGATCGCTATGTACGCAAGTTTCCTTCGTTCGGAACGACTTACTTACGTACCTGTAAGTGAGATATACCGAAAGTTTTCATAACACATCAAGGAAATTGAGGAACAACGCTTCTCGGCACACAGCAAGATGCTATGTACGCAAGTTTCCTTCGTTCGGAACGACTTAGTTACGTGCCTGTAAGCGAGATTTGCCGAAAATTTTCATAACACATCAAGAAATAGAGGAACAACGCTTCTCGGCACACAGAGCTAAGATCGCTATGTACGCAAGTTTCCTTCGTTCGGAACGACTTTGTTACGTACCTGTAAGCGAGATTTGCCAAAATTTTCATAACACTTCAAGGAAATGAGGAACAACGCTTCTCGGCACACAGAGCTAAGATCGCTATGTACGCAAGTTTCCTTCGTTCGGAACGACTTAGTTATGTGCCTGTAAGTGAGATTTGCCGAAAATTTTCATAACACATCAAGGAAATTGAGGAACAACGCTTCTCGGCTCACAGAGCTAAGATCGCTCTGTACGCAAGTTTCCTTCGTTCGGAACGACTTTGTTACGTTCCTGTAAGCGAGATTTGCCAAAAATTTTCATAACACATCAAGGAAATTGAGGAACAACGCTTCTCGGCTACAAAGCTAAGATCGCTTTGTACGCAAGTTCCTTCGTTCGGACCGACTAGTTACGTACCTGTAAGCGAGATTTGCCGAAAATTTCATAACACATCAAGGAAATTGAGGAACAACGCTTCTCGGCACACAGAGTAAGATCGCTATGTACGCAAGTTTCCTTCGTTCGGAACGACTTAGTTACGTGCCTGTAAGGAGATTTGCCGAAAATTTTCATAACACATCAAGGAAATTGAGGAACAACGCTTCTCGGCTCACAGAGCTAAGATCGCTATGTACGCAAGTTTCCTTCGTTCGGAACGACTTAGTTACGTGCCTGTAAGCGAGATTGCCGAAAATTTTCATAACACATCAAGAAAATTGAGGAACAACGCTTCTCGGCACACAGAGCTAAGATCGCTATGTACGCAAGTTTCCTTCGTTCGGAACGACTTAGTTACGTACCTGTAAGTGAGATATACCGAAAGTTTTCATAACACACAAGGAAATTGAGGAACAACGCTTCTCGGCACACAGAGCTAAATCGCTATGTACGCAAGTTTCCTTCGTTCGGAACGACTTAGTTACGTGCCTGTAAGCGAGATTTGCCGAAATTTTCATAACACATCAAGGAAATTGAGGAACAACGCTTCTCGGCACACAGAGCTAAGATCGCTATGTACGCAAGTTTCCTTCGTTCGGAACGACTTAGTTACGTACCTGTAAGTGAGATTACCGAAATTTTCATAACACATCAGAAATTGAGGAACAACGCTTCTCGGCACAAAGCAAGATGAAGTGTACGCAAGTTTCCTTCGTTCGGATCGACTTAGTTACGTGCCTGTAAGCGAGATTTGCCGAAAATTTTCATAACACATCAAGAAATAGAGGAACAACGCTTCTCGGCCACAGAGCTAAGATCGCTATGACGCAAGTTTCCTTCGTTCGGAACGACTTTGTACGTCCTGTAAATGAGATATACCGAAAATTTTCATAACACATCAAGGAAATTGAGGAACAACGCTTCTCGACTCACAGAGATAAGATCGCTATGTACGCAAGTTTCCTTCGTTCGGAACGACTTATTACGTACCTGTAAGTGAGATAACCGAAAGTTTTCATAACACATCAAGGAAATTGAGGAACAACGCTTCTCGGCTCACAGAGATAAGATCGTATGTACGCAAGTTTCTTTCGTTCGAAACGACTTAGTTACGTGCGTGTAAGCGAGATTTGCCGAAAATTTCATAACACTCAAGGAAATTGAGGAACAACGCTTCTCGGCACACAGAGTAAGATCGCTATGTACGCAAGTTTCCTTCGTTCGGAACGACTTAGTTAGTGCCTGTAAGTAGATTTGCCGAAATTTTCATAACACATCAAGGAAATTGAGGAACAACGCTTCTCGGCTCACAGAGCTAAGATCGCTATGTACGCAAGTTTCCTTCGTTCGGAACGACTTAGTTACGTGCCTGTAAGCGAGATTTGCCGAAAATTTTCATAACACATCAAGAAATTGAGGAACAACGCTTCTCGGCACACAGAGCTAAGATCGCTATGTACGCAAGTTTCCTTCGTTCGGAACGACTTAGTTACGTACCTGTAAGTGAGATATACCGAAAGTTTTCATAACACACCAAGGAAATTGAGGAACAACGCTTCTCGGCACACAGAGCTAATATCGCTATGTACGCAAGTTTCCTTCGTTCGGAACGACTTAGTTACGTGCCTGTAAGCGAGATTTGCCGAAAATTTTCATAACACATCAAGGAAATTGAGGAACAACGCTTCTCGGCACACAGAGCTAAGATCGCTATGTACGCAAGTTTCCTTCGTTCGGAACGACTTAGTTACGTGCCTGTAAGCGAGATTTGCCAGAAAATTTTCATAACACTTCAAGGAAATAGAGGAACAACGCTTCTCGGCACACAGAGCTAAGATCGCTATGTACGCAAGTTTCCTTCGTTCGGAACGACTTAGTTACGTGCCTGTAAGCGAGATTGCCGAAAATTTCATAACACATCAAGAAAATTGAGGAACAACGCTTCTCGGCACACAGAGCTAAGATCGCTATGTACGCAAGTTTCCTTCGTTCGGAACGACTTAGTTACGTACCTGTAAGTGAGATATACCGAAAGTTTTCATAACACACCAAGGAAATTGAGGAACAACGCTTCTCGGCACACAGAGCTAATATCGCTATGTACGCAAGTTTCCTTCGTTCGGAACGACTTAGTTACGTGCCTGTAAGCGAGATTTGCCGAAAATTTTCATAACACACAAGGAAATTGAGGAACAACGCTTCTCGGCACACAGAGCTAAGATCGCTATGTACGCAAGTTTCCTTCGTTCGGAACGACTTACTTACGTACCTGTAAGTGAGATATACCGAAAGTTTTCATAACACATCAAGAAATTGAGGAACAACGCTTCTCGGCTTACAAAGCCAAGATGGAAGTGTACGCAAGTTTCCTACGTTCGGATCGACTTAGTTACGTGCCTGTAAGCGAGATTTGCCGAAAATTTTCATAACACATCAATGAAATAGAGGAACAACGCTTCTCGGCACACAGAGCTAAGATCGTTATGCACGCAAGTTTCCTTCGTTCGGAACGACTTGTTACGTACCTGTAAGCGAGATTTGCCAAAATTTCATAACACTTCAAGGAAATAGAGGAACAACGCTTCTCGGCACACAGAGCTAAGATCGCTATGTACGCAAGTTTCCTTCGTTCGGAACGACTTAGTTATGTGCCTGTAAGTTAGATTTGCCGAAAATTTTCATAACACATCAAGGAAATTGAGGAACAACGCTTCTCGGCTCACAGACTAAGATCGCTCTGTACGCAAGTTCCTTCGTTCGGAACGACTTTGTTACGTCCTGTAAGCGAGATTTGCCAAAATTTTCATAACACATCAAGGAAATTGAGGAACAACGCTTCTCGGCACACAAGCTAAGATCGCTTTGTACGCAAGTTTCCTTCGTTCGGACCGACTCAGTTACGTACCTGTAAGTGAGATATACCGAAAGTTTTCATAACACATCAAGGAAATGGAGGAACAACGCTTCTCGACTCACAGAGATAAGATCGTTATGTACGCAAGTTTCTTTCGTTCGAAACGACTTAGTTACGTGCTGTAAGCGAGATTTGCCGAAAATTTTCATAACACTTCAAGGAAATTGAGGAACAACGCTTCTCGGCACACAGAGTTAAGATCGCTATGTACGCAAGTTTCCTTCGTTCGGAACGACTTAGTTATGTGCCTGTAAGTTAGATTTGCCGAAAATTTTCATAACACATCAAGGAAATTGAGGAACAACGCTTTTCGGCTCACAGAGCTAAGATCGCTATGTACGCAAGTTTCCTTCGTTCGGAACGACTTAGTTACGTGCCTGTAAGCGAGATTTGCCGAAAATTTTCATAACACATCAAGAAAATTGAGGAACAACGCTTCTCGGCACACAGAGCTAAGATCGCTATGTACGCAAGTTTCCTTCGTTCGGAACGACTTAGTTACGTACCTGTAAGTGAGATATACCGAAAGTTTTCATAACACACCAAGGAAATTGAGGAACAACGCTTCTCGGCACACAGAGCTAATATCGCTATGTACGCAAGTTTCCTTCGTTCGGAACGACTTAGTTACGTGCCTGTAAGCGAGATTTGCCGAAAATTTTCATAACACATCAAGGAAATTGAGGAACAACGCTTCTCGGCACACAGAGCTAAGATCGCTATGTACGCAAGTTTCCTTCGTTCGGAACGACTTACTTACGTACCTGTAAGTGAGATATACCGAAAGTTTTCATAACACATCTAGAAAATTGAGGACCAACGCTTCTCGGCTTACAAAGCCAAGATGGAAGTGTACGCAAGTTTCCTTCGTTCGGATCGACTTAGTTACGTGCCTGTAAGCGAGATTTGCCGAAAATTTTCATAACACATCAATGAAATAGAGGAACAACGCTTCTCGGCACACAGAGCTAAGATCGCTATGCACGCAAGTTTCCTTCGTTCGGAACGACTTTGTTACGTACCTGTAAATGAGATATACCGAAAGTTTTCATAACACATCAAGGAAATTGAGGAACAACGCTTCTCGACTCACAGAGATAAGATCGCTATGTGCGCAAGTTTCCTTCGTTCGGAACGACTTACTTACGTACCTGTAAGTGAGATAAACCGAAAGTTTTCATAACACATCAAGGAAATTGAGGAACAACGCTTCTCGGCTCACAAAGCTAAGATGGAAGTGTACGCAAGTTTCCTTCGTTCGGATCGACTTAGTTACGTGCCTGTAAGCGAGATTTGCCGAAAATTTTCATAACACATCAATGAAATAGAGGAACAACGCTTCTCGGCACACAGAGCTAAGATCGCTATGCACGCAAGTTTCCTTCGTTCGGAACGACTTTGTTACGTACCTGTAAATGAGATATACCGAAAGTTTTCATAACACATCAAGGAAATTGAGGAACAACGCTTCTCGACTCACAGAGATAAGATCGCTATGTGCGCAAGTTTCCTTCGTTCGGAACGACTTACTTACGTACCTGTAAGTGAGATAAACCGAAAGTTTTCATAACACATCAAGGAAATTGAGGAACAACGCTTCTCGGCTCACAAAGCTAAGATGGAAGTGTAATAATAATATTCCGTCGCATTCGATCGAAAAATCATCTTTTACGACGTATATTCTATGTTTCACTCTACCGTCGTTTAAATTTATTGTAGCGTTGATTCTTCCTATCGTATATACTTTATGTCCTGCTACTTCTGTAAGCGCTTTTATATTTTATCTTCTGTTATTAGCGTTTCGTCTTTTAAATGCTTTACTTTAATTAGTGATATAGCGGCTCCCGTGTTGAACAATAAATTTATTTTTCCTTTTTTCGATTCTCGCATAGGTAAAGCGACTAAGTCTAGTCCTATATGCGGGGTACGCTTCACGTGTGTAACGCGATATTCGATTGCGGGTCATCGCTGCTTCGTTTCTTGTTTGTCTTCCTCGTCACTGCTGTGCGCGGTGTTATATCTCCTTTTTGCTTGCTCGTTGCTCTTACGATTTTTATTTTCCGGTCGCGAATTATATTGTTTGGTTCGGCTCGATTGATCTCTATTGAGTCGTCCGTGTAATAACCAATATTCTTCGCGATCGTGTCCGGATTTTTTGCAATAATTGCAATATCTATTTACCGTATTTACGCGGGGTTGTCTATCGGGTTTTGGCAAAGAAAATCGGTTCGCGTATCGATTAGTTCGACAATCTCGACCGTAATGCCCGGTTTTTCCGCATTTTTGACATTTCACATTCATTTGATTTTCCTGTTTATAGGTCGGTGTAAAATTGATTTTGCTTCGCGTGCCGGTCGCGGACGGTCCTTTAACCTTTTTTTCCGCGCTGGCCGCTTGCTTCTTGCAACGTAGCATATCCTCGCGATCGAACAATTGTTTTAATTTCGTCTTGCACTCCTATTTGGAAATTTTCTAAGGCTTGTTGCTGTATTATTTCCATAATTGCGCGTTTATTATCTACTGCATGATGACATCCTTCCATCATCGATTCGTATAGCTCCATGGCTAGTTTGTCGGCTCTAAGTTCGCGCGCTTTCTCCGTTTTTCTGTTTTAGCGTATTGAATTCAATTTGTAGATGTGTCGTACTCTTTTTACTTGCGTAACAGACCTCTAATTCTCGTTTCAACTGTGCGAAATCTTGAATTTTACGCGTTTGAAAGTCTAGCATCGCTCTGCCTTTTAATTTCGTGCATAATACTACTCCTAATAGCGTTACTTCATCTAACGGGTCGATATGTTCTACTGCATATGTAGTCGCGCTCAAAAATTCTTGCAGTTTATTTGGCGATCCGTCGAATTCCGGAATCATTCCGGCGAGCCTCTTTTAATGATAAAAATCCGCGTCCTCTTCGATGTCGTACATCTTCGGGTGTGGACTCGTACGCGGTCTCGGTTCTTTCTCCCGGCGGAGTTCTATGCTCATTGTTTTGTCGGGGTTGCGGCCCTCTAATTCTTAAATCGTAAATCTCGGCATGCATACTTCTAATTTCCCGTCTCATTTCCTCTCTCATTTCCCACAATATTTCCCTAAGGTCGTCGGCTGCTTCGTCCGTTTCTTTCTGCGGTTTGTATTGAGCTTGCGCGTTTGATTGTGTCGCGTTTCTATTTGCTTCTTCTTGTAATCGCTTAATTCCCTCATCGATATCTTCCGATGTGATGGGTTGCGATGCGGAAGCGTTTGAGTTATACATGTCTCGAGTACGATAGATTTCGTCAGGGTCAAAGATACTCGAATTGTATGACGTTAGTGAGAATTCGCGGCGGTGTGTTAGTCTACTAGACGCGCTTATTGATGATTCGACCTCAACATCTAGTTCTATATTATTTGCTATTAAACTGTTGTCTAAATCGCCGAATGAAAATTTGCGTTCGATTACAACGTTTGCTCCGAGTTCTGGTTCGGACAAATTCTCGCTTGAATTTAATGCTCTTAGATTTCTTCGTACGTTATCGTGTATATCCCGGAGTGCTTCTATTGCTACTCTTATAGGGCTTACTGCGCTATTTCTAATGGTTCTATTCGCTGGTTCGCTAAATAGTCACGATTTATTCGCTACGCTTTTTTGTTGCGCGTTTCGGTTTTTCGACATTCACGCGTTTACAAATTTGTAATTGTTCGACTTACAATAATGCGATGAGCAGCATTGTCTCTCGTTCGGTGTCGGCTGTCGGGCGTCGATAGTCGCTTATCGTTGTCGCCTCGATGTACCGGGTGACTCAAAGTTCCTGCTGGACTTCCTTTTCCTCGGTTGTAGTTGTTGACCGTTTGACGGAGTTCCCTTTGCTGTCTCTCGTTCTGTCGATTCCACGGAATTTTTCTTCCTCGTGGTTGTGGACCTTTGCCGGTGTCGATCTTGTTAGAGCTGGCGTATCCCACCGCTGCCACCTATTAATATTGTGCCTCTAGCCGCTAAGGAAGAGGTCTTTACGGATTTATCCGCCCAAAGGATTAGGATCCACGCTCGAAAAAGACACTCCCGGACGTTAGGTATAAATTGATATATTTCACAGATTCTTGTACACTTTCACCTAGTCGCGATTATAATAGTCGGGCGCGGTACGTACGGTATATCGATACTGTTGATATGAACGAGCGCGTAGCGAGCGCCGTTACATCTCGCGCTTATTATATATCTTAATTAATTAGGTCGTTGATTAGGGAGGAGTGTGGTGTCTCTGACCGGAGCGTGTCTCGTGCTCCGCTCGTCAGCTGTCTCGTCAGCTGCTTACTCAGCTTTCGCGAACTTGACCGTGACTTCCTTCTCCTTAGTCACGTATCTTACTTTTATTTTTTAATAATCTTTCATTACTTTACTCTTTCTTAATTATCTTTCCTTGATCTCTTTTCTAATTTTAAAGCTTTGCTTTATTCAGCTCTTTCTTAATCTTTTCTGTTTTACTTTATTGTTTTATCTTTTAATATATCTAGAAATTGGTCGGGTTACGACACTATGTGGAACCTTACTTCGCATTAAAAAGTATATGCGTGGAGGCAGTATGATCCGCCCCTCCCCCTACGGGAGGGCTCCACTATCAAAAAACTAGACACATAGGTTTGCGTTGAACCTCGCATCGCGTGAAAAGTTGTAAACCTATGTGGAACCTTACTACACATTAAAAAGTATATGCGTGAAGGCAGTATGTTCCACACCCCCTACTGGGGCTCCACTTCCGGAAAATATAACCTAACCCATACCTATATATTTCTGATATACCGTGTCCGATCGGGGCTGTGTCCGATCGGGATGGTGTTCGATTGCAACAATATGTGTCCGATCGGGCCTGTGTTCGATCGGGATGGTGTTCGATTGCAACCATAGGTGTCCGATCTGTTTCGGAACTGTGTCCGATTGGGTCTGTGTCCGATCGAGCCTGAGTCCGATTGAGACTGTGCCCCATTGCAACAGTATGTGTCCGTTCGAAACTGTGTCCAATTGGGTCTGTATCCGATCGAGCCTGTGTCCGATTGGGACTGTGTCCGATCAGACATGTGTCCGATCGGGTTTGTGTCCAATCGGGAAATATTGTCGTATCCGATCGGTAATGTGCGCAATCGGGACGATCCCGGGATGGAGATGGTCGTAATAATGTTTGTTTATATTGTGATAGTAGTTTTGATGGTGGTTGAATGTTTTGTGTGAATGATTTTGTGGCTGGTGAAAGAGAGCGTGATGATGTTTGTTTCAACTGTGGTGGGGATTTTGATGCTGGAAGAATGTTTCATGCAAATGATTGGACGGCCGAAGAAGAGAGTGATGATGTTTGTTTGCGTTGTGGTGATGATTTTGATGCTAGAGGAATGTTTCGTATAAATGAATGAGCGACTGATGAAGAAGAGCGTGATGAAAAGTTTCTATGTTGTACTGATGGTAAAGGCATCTGTTTATATGATTGTGCACGTGAGAATGATGATGATGAAACATGCAGGGATGATGATACTGGAGATTATGAATATTGTAATGGTGTTGTCTGTTTTTGTGTAGTTGTTGTAGCAGTCATGTTTCGTGTCATATGTCCTTGTGTGTTTTTTACGTCTTTTCGTTGCAATTGCTGAGAGTCGCACGTGCAATATTTTGCAATAGCCGTACTCAGCAATTGCAATGTTTTAGACGTTAATTTATCAGTCTTCTCCGTGTCTCTTCCTCTTCCTCGTCCTTGTTGACTCATCTGAACAAAAATTTTAGAAAACCTACCTAATAAAGGCCATTTTAATCTCTGGTATGTAGAATAATTGCAACTACTCAGACGTTAACAATAGGATTCCTATGCCTTTCAGTGTGCCAATAAGGCGAAAACATTTATTCCGTACTTCATTAAGATTTATTATAATGACTTCATCAGATAATGAAAAACATCGAAAGACACATACTGAAGGCGATGGCAAACCAACATCGAAAAAATTTTCAACTCTGCGAAATTCTTTAACTGCCAACTGATAATGCTCATGCGAGAGAATAATGCTTTGAACAAGACAAACTTCGAATTCTTTAATATTACCGTATTACCTTGATTTTTTACCGATATACGAAATTTTCCTGTGTCTAAGATCTGAAACTGATGACTATCCAGCGGGATATCAAAAACTACAGGACTAACCCACAGTTTACTGGAACGCACCACTTCTTTAGTTATATTTACAAGATTTTGTGTAACTTGAAACTTTTCAAATCGCCTATTTACAATTTGCTGTAAATGCTGATGAGGCTTGCGGCAAACCTTACGGAAATAAATCATATTATTTTCATAGGGAAACATAGACAATTTATTTAATGAGCCAAAGCGTATCGCGTCATCTACGAGATGTAAAAGACAATGAATAATATAAGAAAGAAATTCTGGACCATATATATCTTCTGCTCTATTCACAAAAATCCTTAATGCTGTATGTGCAAAATCAAGATGGTCTTCTAATAAGGAAGAACTAACCAAAATTCGAATGGCAGAATGTAATAGAAGAAAATGTTTGTATGCAGCAGGATTTATGAGTCCATAATAAACAACTGGAGCAGTATATAAAACAAGTTAGCGATTTTCCGTAGCCTTAAACCTTCCATATTTTTTTATTAATATCGGTTTTCGCAACAATTCTTTAAGGCAATCATTTTTAACTTGCTGTAAACGTGTCGTCATAATTTCAAGTAATCTAACTGAAAGTTCTAAACTTGGATTATATCTTCCATCAACAAAAACGCTATTTATTTTTAGAACGACACCGAGACAAACGGTGTGCATGTAATCGAAAAGTTTGAGTTACCAACCCCATCTCCAAAGTAAGCAGAGCAGAGTGAGAATCTGTATGATATTCTCCATCAATATGCTGTCTATACTCTTCGTCTGTACGGGGCCTGTTCTGAATATCACAATAAGCTGTTACTCCACGACGAAGCCAATTTCCCCAAACCCAACATTTCGAACACGGAAATAGACTGCCATGGCCATTGTGACCCAATACAAAAGCGCGTGCAGGAGAATCAGCTATGAAACATCTCAATTTAATCAGTTTTAATTGATTACGAAAAACAACTCCACGATTAAATATATCCTGAACTTCATCCACAAAATATCAGAATAATTCCTGCGCATTAATTGGTTTCGATGAATGTCGCCAGATGTCTACGATTTCGGGTTTACTTCGAGAAATATTTACAATTCTAATTTGTATTGGCCAGATTTGAATTTTACCCTGCCCATCTAGTGTTGCACCATTTGTGCTAAAGTCTATCATCAAAGTATCAAGTGGAATCAATTCTAGAGAGGTTTCTTGAAGAATAGAAAGAATTCCTGTCTCAAATCCTAAATGAAGATATTCACCCCCTGCAATGTTAAGTGTGGGGTGCGCGGTCCGTGGAATCTTTAGAAGCGTTTTAGTATCCTTTGGCAAAGTAGATAAACAAGGATATGTTCAAACAACTTGTAAAACAGCGTTTATTTGCGTATGAGACATATCACTGCATACGAAAGTTTCAGCAAGGCGTTCTTGAAAATTATCGATAGTATTTTGAGGCTCAATATTTACCGCATCATCATAATCTGATGAAATGGATTCAGTAACGTCTGAAGAACTTAAGACTTCATCGATCTCATTAAAAGTAAATTGCACATCATCAACTGATGCATCAGAAAATACAAAAATTTCATCCTTCTTAGTCTAATCGCGTTCCGCAAGAATTTGATCTTCGTTGACAAAATCTGAATCGGCTCTAGCAATATCTAAATTCTGCTGTTGTAAACATTCGTATTCATTACGTGCAGTTTTTTCTAATTTTTCCAAACGACGACGATGGACGGCAGATAATAAATGATAAGGCTTGCGACTGCGCCTGTTTGCCAAACGCAACATATCGATAAAATAGAATATAAATGAAATAAAAAAATGAACGAGACCAAAAAATAACAACTCGAGGAAGAATAAATAAAGTCTGAACTGGAAAAGCCTAAACCAAAAGAAGACAAGTTTTTCTAATTATTTTAAAACACAATAATATCTATTTAACAATAATATAATAAACTCAATAATAAATAATAATATCTAATGAAAGCCTGAGAGGAATAAAGATTAAATTATATAACTATGTAAAATAATTTATTAGGAATTTTTCGGAAAATAGTCTTATATTTGTAACGCGGTCACCTCGCTCGATGCTCGGATCGGCTCGTCGGAGTCCGGGTTCGAGAGGAGGGGAGACTCAAGCTTGCGAGAACACAGATTAGAGAGAATAGAGATAGTTTATTCAGATAAAGCTAGATATGTACAGTACAGCGTGCAGGGGCAGGCGATGTCGGTCAGCGTGCGTGGAGTGATGGGCTGGTAGCAGGGCGCGGGGCGCAAAGCGGTGGCGCAAAGCGACAGGGTGAGAAGCGCAAAGCGGGTACGGCGTGCTATCGGCAACGGTTTTATTACTAACTTATACTTAGCGAACTTATTATTAACGGGCTTATTGCTAGCAGGCTTAGTACTACGGCGCGGTTATAACTAGCGGACTTATTACTAACAGGCTTATCACTAGCGATTCCAAGATGGCCGCCGTGGGTGTCGGACGCAGTGATACCAGTTTCGAGACGCTGCAGGGGCCTCCGGTGGCTCAGTGCCTAGCGCGCCTGACTCACATCCCGGAGATCTCGGGTTCGATTCCCGACTCAACCCTGGCCTGCGCTTTCCCATTTTTACTTTCCTATCACCTCCCAAAAATTCCTTCCCTCTCTCTTTCCCTAGAAGAACTTACATATACTATTACTCTTACTCATATATTATACTATATACTACCTATAACCAGTTTATGGCCGTATGGCGAGTATTCGCCGGAGCCAATCCTATACCTATACCTCGAGACGCTGCCACAGTCACAGTGTATGAAGGGGATAGTGCACACAAGCGTAAACCGGGTACATGTAATTCGCAGAACGCTCTGCGCATTACATGTACACGGTTCACGCTTGTGTGCGCTATCCCCTCCACACGCTGTGACTGTGGCAGCGTCTCGAAACTGGCATCACTGCTCGGACGTGTTGGATCGAGCTCCTGTCGCCGCGAAGTATTTCGATCGTTTGGATTCCTTTCTGGAGCTCGAAAACGTTTCTAAAATGTTCAGCGACTGATTTTACGTGTAAATATATGGAGACGATCCATTTCGTGCAATAATACGCGGGTTATGAGTGATTTTGTCGTTCGTGTCATCGCCTGCTAGTTTCGGATAAGTGTCATATTTGTGGAGGTTTTTCGGCTGTAGGGTCGACGTTGTCAATGTGGAATGTAAGCTAGGTCAGTGTAGTGGTCCGAAATGTCCGGCAGAATCGTTATTTTGTGCGATTTCAATAGTTTTTCGGACCTGTCAAAATATATCGATAGGGCGGCCATATCAGCCGCCATCTTGGCGGCCATATTAGGATCCAAAGCTTTAGTATACTAGGTCGGGTCGTGCACGTGTATGGTCGGCCATCTTGGCCGCCTTTTAGGTTTAGGGTTTATTCGCGAATTAGTTTAGTAACGGCGGCCATCTTGGCGGCCATCTTGAGATTTAGGGATTATCCTCGAATTTGATTGTTATTGGCCGCCTTGGCCGCCATCTTGGCTGCTATTTTAGTGCATTTAATAAGGGCCGTGGCACATAGAAAAACTTAAGCAGTAAGACTTAAAACTTAAGAATTTCAACCATACGGAATTTTCAGCGTAGCTTACGTTTTAATATGGCTGCCTTACTGTTCGACCGTGATTGGTCAATTCGCTTACGTCTTAAGTCTTACTGTTTAAGTTTTTCTATGTGCCACGGCTCTAATAATTAATAAATTTAGTTACAGGCGGCCATATTGGCCGCCATTTTTTGAAATTAAAGTCTAATTTGCCAATAAGAGCACTGGTAGCCATCTTGGCGGTCATTTTAGAGTAAAATATCGATTTATTTAGGGAATTAGTAGGTTTATTTTTAGGGTAAATATAGCAAATAGGGGACCCAGCCCCAATGATCTTGACCTTGACATATGTTGTCAAGGACATAATTCTGAGTAACGTTTTCTTCTAATTTAATCGTCGCTTGTTGCTTATTAAAAAGTTGTTAACAACAAAACTTTGAAATATACCAAAGTACATTCACGGACAGGAAGCACGCGCGCGCGTGCGCACGCACGCACACACACACACGGGGGGGGGGGGGTCAAGGGTGGCCTTCGGCTAATCATAAATAATGAGCGACGATTAAATTAGAAGAAAAAGTTACTCAGAATTATGCCTTTCACAACATATATCAAGATCAAGATTATTGGGGCTGGGTCCCCTTTTCGCTATATTTACCTTTTATTTTTGAACACCCTATATATGTAAAAACTTATGTTTATTTCAGTTTATATGTGTAGTATACATAGGACTATTTCTGTAAACTAACTTAAATATCCAGCTTTCATTGTCAGACTATGTATAAATCTTGATTTTTACAAATTTTTGTTTGTTAATAACTTTTTAATAAGTAACGAGAGACGATTAAATTAGAAGAAAAAGTTACTCAGAATTATGTCCTTGATAACATGTCAAGGTCAAGGTCATTGGGGCTGGGTCCCCTATTCGCTATATTTACCATTTTTAGAATTAGATACCCTATAAGTATTTTAATAGGCGCGCGCACATATTTTTGCATATACGTATATATCTTCGTTATATGCGTATTTCGGCATGTATATTAGGTATTTTATTTTAAGTAGATATATTGATATAACTGGCAGGTGCGCGTATGGGTTGATCGTAATTCGTTTACATTAGCGCCTACGGTGGCGATCTTGGAATCCAGGGGACGGTTTTTAAACCAAATTGGAAGGGTTTCGGGCAGAATGTGCGTATCGATACGTATTACGATACGGGTATCGATACGGGAGGCTTGGTTTTCTCTACGGATGCGGCGGTCACAGTCGAAAACCGGGCGACCGCTCGATTAGTAGATTGGAGCAGGAATGTCCTTAAGCCGTTTGCATGGCCGGGAGGTGGTCCTGTCGCCCCAGAGGGGTCACGCGTGCGCAAACCCGGGACGATCTATTCCCTGGGCCGACTTGCCGGAAGAGGAGGGACCCATAGCTTGGCTCAAGTCCCAAATCAGACGGCAAAAGCCGTGGCACTTCCCCCCTCTGGGCAAGTGTTACGGGGAGTGACAGCTTGGGGGAGCAGGCCTTGTGTCCGACGAGCCTCCTGGGATTAGTCATTTCCCCGCTTAGTTAGCTTCTTAACTTCACATTGGGAGTTCGGGTAAGTGGCTGTCATGGCATGTGCCCCGAAAGGGGTGCATGAGATGGCAGTGTTCAGGGGGGGAGCGTCTCGTTTGACCCCGTTGATATTGACCACGGTACCGATTGACCACGTTGAGATTGACCACGTTGCGATTGACCACGTTGCGATTGACCACGTTGATATTGACCACAGTCCCGATTGACCACAGTCCCGATTGACCACGTTGATATATACCACGGTTCCGATCGACCACGGTCCCGATTGACCACGGTTCAAATTGACCACGGACCCGATTGACCACGTTAATATTGACCACGTTAATATTGACCACGGTCCCGATTGACCACGTTAATATTGACTACGTTAATATTGACCACGGTCCCGATTGACCACGTCAATATTGACCACGGTCCCGATTGACCACGTTGATATTGACCACGTTAATATTGACCACGTTAATATTGACCACGTTAATATTGACCACGTTAATATTGACCACGGTCCCGATTGACCACGTTAACATTGACCACGTTAATATTGACTACGGTCCCGATTGACCACGTATTGACCACGGTCCCGATTGACCACGTTGATATTGACCACGTTAATATTGACCACGTTAATATTGACCACGTTAATATTGACCACGGATCAATACATGTCGTTACTAGGGCATGTACTTTGCAAGTTGTAAAGCGAGGTCCATTGTGCCTGACTGGCGGAGGGGGGCCAAAGGTCCTCCTTGCACCCCCCGCATGTGTGTGTGTGTGTGTTACATGGTTTTTCAATCGGGACCGTTGTCGATATAAACGTGATTAATCGGGATCGTGGTCAATATTAACGTGGTCAATATTAACGTTGTCAATATAAACGTGTTTAATCGGGACCGTGGTTAATATACAGGGTGATTCAAAACAACTTTCTGTCCTTACAATGTCATATACTTGACTCAATTCTAAGACGATTTTTCCTTTGCCAAAATTTTTTCCAAGGCTTAGTTTTCAAATTATAAGCCAAAATAGTTATCGAATTACGGGCCGCGTACGCGAGGCAGGCAGGGGCGCCGCAACTCACCGTCCGATGCTGGTGATTACGTGAAGCGCTCGCAGCGATCAACTGTTTGCTACATGCGATGGGGTGTATGTGTGAGAGAGAACGTATACGCGTATACACACACATACACATTCTGTCTCTCCCTCTCTCTCCCTTTTTCTCTCTCTCTTTCTCTCTCTCTCTCTCCCTTTCTCTCTCTCTCTCTCTCTCTCTCTCTCTCTTTTACACCCATCACGTGTAGCAAACAGCTGATCGCACACACGCTCTCTCTCTCTGTCTTTCTCTTTTATACCCATCGCATGTAGCAAACAGTTGATCGCAGCGAGCGCTTCACGTAATCACCAGCATTGGACAGTGAGTTGCGCCGCCCCTGCCTGCCTCGCGTACGCGGCCCGTAATTCGTTAACTATTTTGGCTTATAATTTGAAAACTAAGCCTCGCAAAAAATTTTGGCAAAGGAAAAATCGTCTTAAAATTGAGTCAAGTATATGACATTGTAAGGACAGAAGGTTGTTTTGAATCACCCTGTATGTTGCTTTCCATTTACATCAAAACTCAGATAATTCTCACTTGCGTTCTCTCTCACTCGCATGTATGCTACGTGCGAGCGAGAGAGAACGCAAGTGAGAATTATCTGAGTTTTGATGTAAATGGAAAGCGACTATTAACGTGGTAAATATCAACGTGGTCAATCGGGACTGTGGTCAATCAGGACAGTGGTCAATCGGGACCGTGGTCAATATCAACGTGGTCAATATCAACGTGGTCAATCGCAACGTGGCCAATCTCAACGTGGTCAATCGGGTACCACTCGTTCAGGGGCTGTGCCTCCCTGCAAATTCGTGGCACTCGGTGGAGGCGATGGATAGCTCACGGATTTCGATCCCGATGCTGCACATCGTACGAACAGGGGTCCGCCTTCCTCCTCGAATAAAAACGTGGAGGCGGAGACACGGGTAGGGAGGATGGATGGTGGAGGAGAATAACACTTGAGTCTTCGCGCCTTGTGCCCCAAAGCCACACATCTTACAAACAGGGGTCTGCCTTCCCCCTCGTATAAAAACTCGGAGGCAGCGGGCTAGAGGTGCTATTGCAGTATGACAAAACACCCCTTGGGGGGGGGCGAGTGGTGGATGGACTTCGGTCCTGGATCTGCTTGCCAACCAAACAAGGGTCCGCGTCACCCTGTATAATCTCGAAAGCGGCTAGGGTATAGATATCCCCATTTTGCATATGGAGATTCGGGTAGGATTTTTTGCGCTGTTTGATTCCCGAAAGGGAAACAGAGTTAAATACAGGATTGACCTTCCTATATAATTCGCGGTCACGGTAGTATGGGGAGGATGTGGTGCGGAAGGACTTTGGTCTCGACACAACACATCCAACCCCCAGGGGTCCGCTTTCCCCCTCGTATAAAAACTCGGAGGCGGGGACACGGGTAGGGACGATGGATGGTGGAAGGAATCAACCCTCAAGTCTTCGCGCCTTGGGTCCCGATGCCACACATCGTACAAACAGGAGTCTGTCTTCCCCCTCGTAAAAAACTCGGAGGCAGCCGGGGCAGGGATGTTTCAGCGTGGTAAACACCCTGTAAATGGCGTGGCTTGACCATTGGGGTGGTACGTGCCCGGGCGGGTCGGTCTTCCCGCCCTTGCCAGGTGGAGAGCGCCTTTCTTCCTTCGTTGCGCTGCGGGGGAGGAACCCCGCTTCCGGGGGTCTCGTTGCGTGTGGCGGCCTGAAAGCCAATACAGGTGTCCGTCTAGTGGGGGTCTGTCTCACCCTACTATAAAAAATCGCTGTCCTGAGACGGGGATGGCACCGCATAAGTTCCGGCCCCCTGCGAACAGAGGGGGGCCACGAGAAAGAACGGTCCGAGCCAAGGGACCTTTTACTTTTTTCCCCTCCGACGGCACACCACCTTGACGTGGTGGAGGGGCTCCTCTTCGCTTGTTTAGAAGGGGTCTAAGAGTGTGCCATTCGTCTCGATCTATGTATGTATGTTTTATTATGTTTATTATTTTTAGGGTGTTTGGGGGTTTGTGTGGGGGGTTTATGGGGGTTTATTGGGGGTCTTGGGGGTTTTTCTGGGGGGTTGTGTGGGTTATTGGAGGGTATATGTATGAGTGGGTATTGTGGGTATGGTGGGGAGAGTATTGGGGTCTTTAGGGGAAGGGGGGAGGGGTAGTGTGTGTGTCCCTATGGGACGGATGAGTCGAGCGCGATGGAGAGGAAGGTAACCTCGCTAAAAAATCCCGGGCAGGTCGGGCTCGTCAGGCATAGTGGTCAACCGGCCTAGGTGAAGGACACACCGAAATCAAACCACCCTTTTTGATACCACATGATGGATACAACTAAGGGGAAAAAACCGACTCAGTGGGCCTCGGAACCCACAGAGCCCGGCGTGGGGGGGATACAGCCCCCGGTTCCCCCCTCGTCTTCAAACGACGGGCCACCAGCGGGGTTGCCGACGAGCACCGCTGGCGAGCGAGATATCGTTGTCTGTAAAGAGGTGAGGATGATCGCGCAGAGGATCGATAGGCCGGGTCCGGCTAGTTCGAAGCCGAAGACCCGGTCACGTTCGGTCTCTGTGGCGTGACCTTGAAGCCGGGGCTTACGATGAGTGCAAGGCAACCCAGGAACCCGGGAAAGCCTCCCAAACGGCCCAAGAAGTGCGAGAAACACCGAGCTGACAGAACGCACGGAGACAGACGGCACAAAGACGAGACACGATCCTTTAAGAGGATTAATAAACAATTAATACGACAAGGGTTAAATATTGCGTTAGCCATGCGACGGAAACGCATTATTATAATGTTTCGGATCTATAGGTTTAGACTATTGTATTGGCTAATTATGCATGCATTAGAAACGATACAAATAACACACTCGCTACTCCATTTGCATGAATTATGGAGAGTAATGTATAAAGAGAACCGATAAGACTGTAAATAAGACTGATTAGACTAAGTAGGTTAAGTTTCGTGAGCGCATATTTTATTTTGTATAAAAAGATTCTAGTCATGCGTGATTTTATGTTAGAAGCGCGATTTATAGCGCAAAAGTGACAATTTTGCAAAAAGAGAAAAATCTGTGATACACAGTACAAAGGTGTTGTACGGGAAGTACTGCACCAGGGGTACAGCACGCCTGTACTTTTAGAGACTAAACTATAGTTTTAAGAAAAGCTGTAAATATAGTTTTAAGACACATTGTACATAGCGGCTTACTATATTTTAAGCAAAACGCGATCCGAGCCAATTTTATGTTTTTTACACCCGTAGTGCAGCACCAAGTATAGGTGCATGCACTGTAGCAAAACTTGCGTGCGCGTCCGAGAGGCGTGTCTCGGAAGGAAGGGAAGCCCGAGAGCGGGAGAACCTGAAGAGTGGGAAGCGAATAAAAGGCTGTGCAGAGCGGCATTCGAGGCCTTTTTTCCCGATTAGGAAGCGCTAAGTAAAAAACGTCTTCACGGGTTTTTTGTGTTTAAGAGATAGATTATTAAAGAAGATAGTCGCGAATAGAACAACTCTCGTGCGTTGAGAGATTCGCGTCATAGTAATAAAAAAGGCAGTATTATTTTAATCGCGAGACATCTCCGAAGTGTGGAGATTCGCGGAAAAGCGGACAGTTGAAACGCGCTTGAATATTTAAAATATATTTTATACTTTTATCAAAAAGTAGTGTGAAAGCAATTTAATTACATTGCACCTGTATCCCTTACCTGTGAACGGGAGTCGATCCAGCGGCGTGCAGCGGGTAGCCTACATATCCATGGGCGTTGATCCGACGAGTCCAGCGGCGACCTGAAACAGAAAAACAGAAGGGATTAATTAAGAAGTAGATGATTTGTCCAACGAAGTACCGTTGCACAAATAACGTCGATCCGACGTATTATTGAGGCGTCGAGGCAATTTCATACAACGGGTAGTCCAGACATCCATGGGCGTTGATCCGGTGAATCCAGCGGCGACCTGAAACATAAAAGGAGAGGAATTTAGGAAAATTCCCAACCAGCCAAGCGGAGAAGCAGTGGCTTACGAACCAGCGTGATCCTGACGCTGTGCAACCTGTCCGACGGTAGACCTGACGGGACGTCGTCCAAGGGCATCCCTTGTTCGTTGGAGGTAAAACGAACTGGCGACCGTTCAAATAAGGTAGGAAAACCTGCAGTTGTTGTAACATTCTCCATCTCGTGTGTTTAGTCCGGTCACAACCTCACCCCTATAAAAGGGACGAGGAGGGTCGAGGCAAGAGCGTCACCAGTCCAAGAGATCTGGACGGGGAGTGGTCGTCACAGGGGCGTAGCAGACGCTCCACCTGCCTCCTTATCTAAAACCTCGCTTGTAAGCGAGGATGAGCGGATAATATGCGTCCCTCGGTGAAAAGGGCGCAAGCGACCTCCCCGAAAAACGGGGGAGAGGTAGGCCGCCCACTACGGGCGAGTTCGTTGGCCTTCGCGAAAAGCGCGAACAAGAGGCCACTCTGCAAGAGGCAGAGGAGGCAGAGGCAAAGGGAGCAAAGGGCCAAGATGGCCCTTTTCGAGAGTGCTCCTCCCCCCCAGAAAGGATCTGCGGGCCTATGAGGCCCAGTGCGCAGACGAAATGGGGCTAATGCCGACCCCTGACATCGCGGCACGGAGTTTGGACCTGGCGGCCACCATAGATAGGATAGCCGCCTGCTCCGGAAATCTGAAGGGCTCTCTCCAAAAGAAGCAAAGGGAGGCTGCCGCCCTCTTAAGAGTGGCGGTAAGTGCTCTTGCGGAGAGGGCCCAGCTTAAGGAGGATGAGGGTGAGCTCGCGGCTCTCCGTAGGGACCTTAAGTCTCTCGGAGAGAGGAACGTGGACCTCCATAAGGAGGTCAAAGAGCTCAGGGGTGAGCTTGACGCGGTTTGCCGGGCCAAGCCCTCCGTCCACCTGCCTCTCCCTGGTTCGCCCGGGCAATCTCCCCGCAAAAAGCGGGAGGTTCCCCGGATGAAGTCAGTGGAGACGATCGACGCTCCAGTTAGGGTGAAGCGCTCAACCGGGCTGAAGGGACCTTTTTTTTATGACGGAGAGGAAATGCCTTTACGCATACCTCGCCTCGAGACCCCATCGATGGGGTTCGAAGCGGGGTTATGTGGGGCTCACCCCCGGCCTAAACGGCCGGGGGACTACCCACTAAAACCCCTCCGGGTTATCTAAGCCCGGGCGTTAGAGAAGGCCTCTCCGGAAACTGGCTGTTGCACTACTTCGGAGAGGCCTACCGCCTGCGAGCCTGTCACGTGGGGAGGAGTATTGATCTCCCCCCCGGAGTCCCCGTTATCTTGGGGACTCCCGCTCGTATTGGGGAGAGGGGGACCACCACACCTCTCTCCCACTTCCCGCCGTTGGCGTGGCGAAGTAGACGTGGCCGGGCCCGAGTACCCCACTCGGGTCGCCGGCCACCGGGCCCGCGTGTCTCGCCGGCCCTGCGCGTCGGCAGGGGGAGCCGACATGGACCGGAGCCAATAAGCTCCCCCCGCCCGCGTCACCCCGTTGCCGGGGAGGGTCTCGTGGACTGCAAGGGACAACTGTCCCTGCGCCCATCAAAACCCCCCGTTGGGGCCTCCTGGCGCGGCGCTGCGCCGCGCCTCTGCGGCCGGTGGGCACGGAGGGTTGGCGGGTCCTGCCCGAAGGCATTCCCCGGCCCCTGGCCACTTCACCCCGTTGGAGGGCTCCCCGGCGTCCGCCGGGAAGTCTCTCCCTTTCCCTTTCGGCCTCCTCCTTCCGCAGCATCACTGCCTCGCAACAGGGGGAGACCGCTCTCCAAGACGGATGGACAAATCTCCAGCGTGTGCTGCGCCGTGTCCTCGTCCCCATCACAGTGGTGGCAACGTGCGTCCTCCTCGCGACCGATACGACACAGGAAGAAGCCGAAGCACCCATGGCCCGTAAACACCTGTGCCATACGGTATGACACCTCGCCATCCGCCCTCTTCACCGATTTAATCAGGCGGGGGCGGATGGCCTCGACGACGCGCATCCCCGAGGTATCTCGGGGATTGGAGAGGTCTTCCAACCACCTCTCCAGCATGCGCCGCCGAACCTGGAGCCTCACGGCAGCCCTGACCCGCGGGATCAAAACTACGCCCAGCCCATCGAGCTCTTTTGTACGCCCGTACACTTCCGCGTACATCTGGGCGTACAGCTCGATGGGCGGCGGTTTCGCCAGGACAGAGGCCGCCGCATGCAACACCATCCGGTATCCGCGGATGACCCTGATGACAACCCGCCTAAATATTCGGCGCAGCAACATCCTGCTGCGCCTACTTGCCATCAGGACATTTGCCCAAACTGGTGACCCATAAAGGGCCACCGCTCGGACGATCGTCGCATAAAGACGGCGCACCTTCCCATCCGGACCACCCAAGTTGAGCAGGAGGCGGCTCAGAAAGTGAGCCACTGCCTCTACCCTGGCGGCCAAACGTTGGAAGTGCCCGTTGAAGCTCCAGGTGTCGTCCAGGTAGAGACCCAAATACTTCAACTGGGTCCCCACCCGGACGGAGGTGCCATCCATCACGACATAGGCCGCATCTGGGGGGGCTCCGTGCATACGGTTCCGCCTCACCCGATGGAGGAAAAGCGCCTCAGACTTATGAGGCGCCACCTCCAGACCTATGCCGTGGATTGCGCGGACGATGCACGCTACCGCCACGTTGGCCGCTATAACGGCTTCCCCCCAGTTATCTCTTTCGGCCAGCACTATAGTGTCATCGGCATAGCCGACGACGCTGCAACCGGGGGGAGGGCAGTACCAAGGACCGTGTTGTACGCGAGGTTCCACAGAGTTGGGCCCAAAACTGACCCCTGTGGAACCCCGCAGTACATTCCCCTTCTGCACAGGAGTACACGGTTATCCGTGTACTCCAGCCGCCTGTCTCGGAAGTCAGCTTCCAGGATTCACACCAGGTAGGGGGAAGGCCAAAGTTGACGGCGATCTCCCTCACCCTGTTCCAGGGCAAGGTGTTAAACGCGTTGCGGATATCAAGAGATACCGCAACGATCACCCTGCCGGGCCTGCCCTCCTCCATGATGGACTCCGCGAGGGATCTGACGCGAAAGATCGCATCGATTGTTGATCTTCCCTCGCGGAATCCAAATTGATCCTGGTGAAGATCCATTCCCTCCCGGTACAGGTGCCGGACAAGGCGGTCTACCAGCAAGCGTTCCAACAGCCTGCCCGCTTCGTCCAGCAAGCATATCGGCCTATAGGCAGAAGGGGAGTTCCCTGGCTTGCCCCCCTTTGGGATGAGGACCAATCGGGCCCTCACCCAAGCCGGAGGAAAATACCCTTGCCTGAGGCAGCTCGTAAAGACGGATTACCCCGGCCATCTCATCCCTCGTCACCTCCAAGTCCTCGGTCCGTGGAGCGGCGACCTCCTGGCCGCCGCTCGAAAACGGGGGACCCTCCAAAGGAAAGAGGGCCCCCAGGACCTCATCGAGGACCTCATCGAGGACCTCATCGGGAGTGGAGGGAGGGGACCCTGCATTCGCGGTGGCCGATGGGCACCACTGGGGGGGCGGCATCTGCCGGCCCCCGGCGCTCGTACGCGGATCCCGCGGTGGAGGGGGTGGGAGGAGAAGGGGGCCTCGTGCCGCCCGCACCTCGCTTTTTCTTCCTCTTTCCCTGCCCCGGGGCCGAAGCGCCAGGGAGAGGAGGAAAATCGCGGGTCGGCGGGCGACAGGCCGTCGCGGAGAGCCGGGGCCAAACGCCGCCCGCATATCGACGAGGGCACCGATTTGTTCGGTGTACTAGTCGTACCACGACCTGGTGCTCTCGTCGTCTATCCTCGGGGGGTAGTTCACCGGGAGGGGGGCCGATGCTCCCCTTAGAGGGGGCCTCATGACCACACCCTCCCGCGAATCTCCCCGAACACCTCCCAACGTTGGGGACTTAGGTCCCATCCCCCCCCGCACAACCCTCCGGGCTGACGTTGGGGACATGAGTCCCTTACCCCCCCGCCCCCACCCCGCCGCCAAGTGGCGACGTTGGGGACCGAAGACCCGAACCCCCTCTATCCAGTGTCGGGGACACGGGTCCCCTTTTCTTCGTGGACCTCTTCACCCTTATGGGGGGGTCCATGATTTCTACCGCCTTCACCCGAAGGGCGCCCCGCGTTCTCTTGCGGAGGGCCTCCTCTGGTGAGCCAGCAAGCGGCAGCCTGAGAGAAGTCTTTGCACGGCGTACCGCCGCCAGCTCCTCCCTCAGCGTGAAGACCTCCTTGTGGAGGCCATCATTTCATTCTGCGAGGGACTTCAAGTGAGTGGCCTTCACTTGGACACAGTACAATTGGACACGGTGCAAATGGACACGTTGCAAATGGACACGAAACTTTGCACACGGCTCAATTGGACACAGTGCATTTGGACACAATAATTTTGGACACAATAGCTTTTGGACACAGAAGAAAATTAATTTGGACACCGTTCAGTAGCACACCGGTCAGTTGCACACCGTTCAATTGCACACATAAAAATGCACACCGTTTAGTTGGACACATAAAAATGCACACCGTTCAGTTGCACACCGCTCAGTTGCACACCGTTCAGTTGCACACCGTTCAGTTGCACACCGCTCAATTGCACACCGGTAAGTTGCACACCGCTCAGTTGCACACCGCTCAGTTGCACACCGCTCAGTTGCACACCGCTCAGTTGCACACCGCTCAGTTGCACACCGCTCAGTTGCACACCGCTCAGTTGCACACACACACACACACACACACACACACACGGGGGGGGGTGCAAGGGGGCCTTCGGCCCCCCTCCCGCACCCACCCCGCCGGTAAGCAGGGTGGACCTCGCTTTACAACTACGGTGGGCAAATTAATGGTGTGCAACTGAACGGTGTGCAACTGAGCGGTGTGCAACTGAGCGGTGTGCAACTGAGCGGTGTGCAACTGAGCGGTGTGCAACTGACCGGTGTGCAACTGAACGGTGTGCAACTGAACGGTGTGCAACTGAGCGGTGTGCAACTGAACGGTGTGCATTTTTATGTGTGCAACTGAACGATGTGCAACTGAACGGTGTGCAACTGACCGGTGTCCTACTGAACGGTGTCCAAATTAATTTTCTTCGGTGTCCAAAAGCTACTGTGTCCAAAATTATTGTGTCCAAATGCACTGTGTCCAATTGAGCCGTGTGCAAAGTTTCGTGTCCATTTGCAACGTGTCCATTTGTACCGTGTCCAATTGTACTGTGTCCAAGTGCACCGCTCCGAGTGGTACCCGTTTGACCACGTTAATATTGACCACGGTCCCGATTGACCACGTTGAGATTGACCACGTTGTTATTGACCACGGTCCCGATTGACCACGGTCCCGATTGACCACGATCCCGATTGACCACGGTCCCGATTGACCACGATCCCGATTGACCACGGTCCCGATTGACCACGGTCCCGATTGACCACGGTCCCGATTGACCACGGTCCCGATTGACCACGGTCCCGATTGACCACGGTCCCGATTGACCACGTTGATATTGACCACGGTCCCGATTGACCACGGTCCCGATTGACCACGGTCCCGATTGACCACGGTCCCGATTGACCACGGTCCCGATTGGCCACGTTGATATTGACCACGGTCCCGATTGAAAAACCATGTAACACACACACACACACACACACATGCGGGGGGGGGGGGTGCAAGGGGGGCCTTTGGCCCTCCACCCGCACCCCCTCCGCCAGTCGGACACAATGAACCTCGCTTTACAACTTGCAAAGTACATGCCCTAGTAACGACATGTATTGATCCGTGGTCAATATTAACGTTGTCAATCGAGACCGTGGTCAATCGGGACCGTGGTCAATATCAACGTGGTCAATCGGGACCGTGGTCAATATCAACGTGGTCAATCGGGACCGTGGTCAATATCAACGTGGTCAATCGGGACCGTGGTCAATATCAACGTGGTCAATCGGGACCGTGGTCAATCGGGACCGTGGTCAATATTAACGTGGTCAATATTAACGTGGTCAATATCAACGTGGTCAATCGGGACCGTGGTCAATCGGGACCGTGGTCAATCGGGACCGTGGTCAATCTGGACCGTGGTCATTCGGGACCGTGGTCAATCGGGACCGTGGTCAATCGGGACCGTGGTCAATATCAACGTGGTCAATCGCAACGTGGTCAATCGCAACGTGGTCAATCTCAACGTGGTCAATCGGGACTGTGGTCAATATCAACGTGGTCAAACGGGACGCTCCCCACCGCTCCCACTTCAAGTCCCTGCGCAGGAGAGCCAGCTCCCCTGGCTCCTCCATTTTCTGCGTCCTCTCGCTGATGGTGGCCGCCGCCACCCTTATGACGGCGGCGGCCTCCCTCAGTTTCTTTCGCAGCGGGCCCCTGAGGTTCCTTGACTCGCGTCCTAACAGGTAGGTGAGGGGTCCGCGTAGAGGGGGGAAGGGGACCGCGTCCTAACCGATGGGCGAGGGTTCCGCGGAGAGGGGGGAGGGGGACCGCGTCCTAACCGATGGGCGAGGGTCAGTTTAGCCGGAAACAGGTCCCGCGGTTCACGGCTCAGCAATGGAGGGGATAACGCACACAAGCGCGAACCGCGTACGTGTGCGCTCTGCGCTTCGGCTAGCTTCGGAGAGTAGAGTAGTACAGACATATGTTTTCCGTCTTCTTCTCACTGTCTAGTAGAAAGTTTCTACCGAGCTGATAACGAAGGCAATGATGATCGCTTGGCTTACTACGTACGACAGCGTTAAATGCTTTTTCGACTCGTGAACTTTTTATTATGCATATATGTGTATATATATATACATATATATATATATATATATATATATATATATATATATATATATATATACAGGGTGTCCCAGATCATTTGGGACAATACTCGTGTGCAGATAGAGCGGACCAAACTGAGTCGAAAAGTCCTGTAACATTTTTTTTTTTATAACGCTTAATAAAGGAGTTATTATTGAATAACGTCTGGCCAATCAGCGTCGACCTTTAGCCGCGCGCCTGGTAGTGTGCGTGAGCGTTCCGTCGCTACGGCGACGCACACTAACAGACGGGCGGCTCACTGACGTGCGTCCGGCTAAAAGTCGGCGCTGATTGACCAGACTTTATTCAATAATAACTCCTTTATTAAGCGTTATAGAAAAAAATGGTACAGGACTTTTCTGTTCAGTTTACTGTGCTCTACCTGCTCACGAGCGTTGTCAAGGGTGCTTTGGGACACCCTGTATATATATATATATATATATATATATATATATATATATATATATATGTATATGTATATATATATATTAGGGCTGTGCCGCATAGTGAATTTTCCGGATAACCGGATACCGGATAATTCGACATTTATTGCTACCGGATAACCGGATATTATCCGGCAATTATGCGAAGAAACCGAAAAAGTGAATTTAACTGTGTTTTACAATAAAAAAAATATTATAATTAAAGTTATATGTACATTTTACTATTTCGCGCATAATTAACTATTTTATATCGATAATATTATATCATTTGAACATACATATTAATGTATATAGTATCAATACTCAAACAATAAAAGTCTTTAATTAGATTGATCAAACGTTTGATGAAATACCTTGATGATCTATATTTCAACAGACATTAGTCAATCTAATTAAATATTTTTATCAGTGTACCTTTTATACGATTATATACGATTTTATACGTTATTAATTTATTATTCATTATATTTGAAATTTAAATTTTGGATATAATCACCATCCAGACTGTGGAAAATGGCCGAATAGGCTAATAGCCGGAACTTTTTTACAATCCGGCCGGATAGTTAATCAATCCGGCTATCCGGCCGGATTGTAAAAAAGTAGCCGGATTGGCCGGATACCGGATAGTTGCCGAATATCCGGCACATCCCTACTTTAATAATTACTTTATTAATTATTTACACAAATATGTGTTTATGTAAGATTATATAAATATTACAATACACAACAAAGAGTGAATGGACTTCCACACCACCCATGAGGTTCCATTAATGGCGCGTTAGATTTTTTTTAACGTGGATCTTCGCCTGTAGCCATATCATACCACATTATATTATAAAACATTCTCTATTATATCTGTTATTTACAGATTATTTACAGATTTACATTATTATTGCATATCATTAGATGTTGAGGGACCAGCAATATCACAAACATCTGCAGCATATAATGTAAGACTGCTTTTTTGTTTTTTAGGAGGAGTGTTATATAATTTGTCCGACGACATAAGAGATAAATGCTTTTCATCAATCTCCATGTTTAGAACAGTTTCCTTTCTTGTTTTCAATGCTGATTTCAAAACACAAATAGCATTTATAGAGGAAGACGAAAGTTTATTTCGTTTTTTTGTTTTTAAATCTGTTAAAACTGAAAACATTCTTTCTGGATCGGCATTCGAATTTGGGAGTGATCTAACAGCATTCAAAAGACGTTTGAGATTGGGATATTTTTCAATATTAGTGGAATACTGACTTTGTAAAATTTGTTTCCACATATCATCAAAGTTTAATTTTAATAGCTTTTCCTTTTCTGTTATTGTAAAATCTAGATGTAAAGTAAGCCATTCTTTCTTCAAACCGTTTTCGTCAAAACCGCCAAGAGTTTCAGCGATAAAAGAAACATCATTGAATGATGTTTCTCTATCAATATCTAATAATGCTAGGTTATATTCGAAAACTTTTAATTTTGATAAAAATTTATCATTAATTGGTAATCTTTTATAAATTTCCTCGGCGGCAGTTACATAAAATTGCAAACAATTCTTTCGAACATTTGCAACTATATCTGCATGTCCTTCCTTCATTAATTTATCGAGGTATTCTTCACATTCAGATCCTAAAGAAACTTCTTCTAACAATTTTTGATTCTCCTTTTCATCAAATTTAATATTATTACATAAATTATTCAAATGTTCTGACTTTAAAAAGTGTTTACAAACTGTGGTTAAAAGTTCTACTGACTTTGGCTGCAATAAATGTATTCTAGTTTCCACAGCTTGGAAAAATGCATTAAATGAATTTAAAAAATTTAAAATACGCTGTAAAAATAAGAAATAGGCTTTTATATCTAGATCTTGCATCATAGATAATAAATTTGTTCCAGACTTTGTTTTTTCGCTTATGGTAATTTCATTCAGAAATAACTTGATAGTATCCCAAGACTCAAGAAGTCTTTCAACACATGAATGATGAGAAAGCCACCGTGTATCAGACAACTTTAAAATTTTTAGGTTTGTTTCCTGAAAACATTCACAGAACTCTTGATAAATTGCCGAACGTTTCGGACTACCGTTAATAAAATTCGCGATTTTTTTTAAAAATTCCTCGCAATAATCCGGTATTTTAGCGCATGCGGCATGCGCAACTAATGCAGTGGAATGACAAGGACATGGAAGTGTAATTAAATTTTTACACATCTCTTCCAGCTTTTTTTTAAATGAAAGATGTTTTCCTGTCATTACGGACGCATTGTCACATGATAAAGCAACAATATTTAAAAATGGAATATTCAATTTCCACATTTCAGCTTTAAAGGCATTAAACAATTTTTCTGCGCTGCAATCTCTCGCATCAATATTAATTAATTTTACTAATTGCGAGCGAATGTTTAATGTTTTCGAATCAACATACCGAACAAGAAACGTCATCCATTTTTCATTTGAAATATCAGACGTTTCATCAATAAAAATTGAAAATTTAGTGTTTTGAATGCTGTTAACTATACGATCCGTCTCAATCGGACATAGCACATTTGAAATTATACTTGTACATTTTGTTCGGCCCATACTCATATTTTTCAAAACATTAAAATCTTTTCCTATTTCTTGGAAAAGAGAAAGAATATCTTTTGCCGTTTGATACGAAATATTTTTATCAGCAATTAACGCGGCATAACGAATTTCTGCTGATTTCTTTCGCTCGTCAAATGACAAAAGTGATTCGTTCATATTAATATCTTCACTGGACTTGTTTGTTTCATTTTCTTTACATTTTATAATATGTTTCTTGGATTCTGCGTGACGATAGATTTGAGACAAACCACCAACAACAGATATATTACAAAACGTGCAGAAAAATGAATTAACGTCATGTGACACTTCGCGTAGCCATGGCTTAAACAAATCGATATCTAACCATTGTTGTTTAAAACGTTTTCGTATTATTGTATTTGAACTTATATTGTTATTATTTAATAATAACGATGCATTTTCTTTATGACGCGCAGAATCCGCATGTCTTTTAACGTGCGATAAACTGCACGAAAAATTTTGATTACATATAATACAATGGAAAAGGCTATCATCAAATGATACTTTGCGTATCCAAGATTTAAATCGATCATCACTAAGCCAAGCTTCTGAAAAGCTTCGCTTCGGTTTTTTTTTAATGTATCACACATTTCTATATAGAATTGTCAAACAGATAAAAATATAAATAAGAATATAAATAAGAATGAAACAGATAAAAATATAAATAAATTTGAGGCTTACAATTGGGATAGTTCCAATTTTCTGAACATCAAGATTTTACACAAGAGCACTGTTTAGAGAAAGTTATTAAAACGAAGTAGCAGCGTAAAGAATTCGAGATAAATTTGAATTGATATAATCGATTTATTGATTCTATGCCCGCGTACTACTTATCTAGTCGACATTTCGGCGAGAAAAGAGACGAGAGCCTATTCTACATGTTTGAAAACGACGAAACTGTTCCGAGACAATAACAAGAAAAAAACACTTTGTCAGCTGATTTAGACATATCGAGACGAGCGGACACGACGGGCTATGCGTCTATTTGTAAACACAAGCAGAAATCTATAAATATAAATGGTGATTTAAAAATATATTTAATTTTATGAATTTTTTAAAATCCATATCCAAGTTTCCTTTTTAAGGATGTACTAACTAGACAATCCCAAAAGTTACTTCAATTTAAAATTGATGAAAAATTGATTTATTTTTTAATTTTTATTATCCGCGTATCTTGTCCGTAAAAGATATCACACCTATAAAGTAGATATGTAAAATATATATGTCTATAAAAGACATCAATAAAATGTGGTACAATAGGACACCAGGCGAAGATCCACGTAATAAAAAAATCTAACGCGCCATTAGTGGAACCTCATGGGTGGTGTGGAAGTCCATTCACTGTTCTCATATTATTGTAATATTTATAATCTTACGCAAACACATATTTGTGTAAATAATTAATAAAGTAATTATTAAAGTAATATAAAGTAATTAAGAAATCGCATATGTCCTTACATGTAAATATATTACTTTTATTATATTATAATAAAACTTAATATAGCATAACGAAAAAATGTTTTATATATATATATATATATAATATATATATATATATATATATATATATATACACATATATGCATAATAAAAATTTCACGAGTCAGAAAAACATTTAACGCTATCGTATGTAATAAGCCAAGCAATCAACGTGCCTTCGGCTGCGTTCCAATATTCACTGCCAATACTGAAAATCTATAGTCTACGTCACGTGCACTATAGATTTTCAGTACTGGCAGTGAATATCGGGACGCAACCATCGTTGCCAGCTCGGTAGAAAGTGAGAAGAAGACGGAAAACATATGTCTGTACTACTCTACTCTCCGAAGCTAGCCGAAGCGCAGAGCGCACACGTACGCGGTTCGCGCTTGTGTGCGTTATCCCCTCCATTGCTGAGCCGTGAACCGCGGGACCTGTTTCCGGCTACACTGGCGAGGGTTCCTCGAAGAGGGGGGGAGGGGGACCGCGTCCTAACCGATAGGCGAGGGACCCGCTAACCTAACCGGTAGGCGAGGGGTCCGCGGAGAGGGACCGCGTCCTAACCGATTGGTGAGGGACCCGCGGGGAAGAGGGAACGCGAAGGTACGATGCCGCGAGTAGGTGTGAGAGAGATAGCGCGAGGCATCCGCAATGTGTAAGAGAAGGATAACGCTAATGATATTCTATGAGCGTGGGAGAAGGATAGCGCGAGGCGTCCATATGAGAGTAAGATAGCGTTTGCATGCACGTTGGAGAGAGATGGCGCGAAGCATGTACTTGGGAGAGAGAGAGATAGCGCGAAGCATGCACGTGGATGATACGACGTTCGTAAGGCGGTGCGAGAAGCATAGCGCGAAGCATGTACTTGGATGAGAGAGAGAGAGAGATAGCGTTCGTAAGACGATGCGTATGAGGGAGGTAGCGCGAGGCGTCCGCAATGTGTAGGAGAAGGATAGCGTCCGCATGCTAAATTTGCAGACTGTGCATATCTATTACACTGTTTTTATTCATACATAAAGGATGGAATAAATAATTAAATTCACAGATAAATAGTAAAATAACTTATTTATTACAAGCATCGTGAAGAATATCATTTACAGCACATGTTAATAACTCGCAATCTATGAGTGATTCGCCGTTAAACATATCACTTTCATGTATCGCTTTTGCAGCGTCGCATACATTAGCGATATTATTCTGTTGTAAAACAGTTACAAATTCTTTGAATTTTTCATTAACAATATGAGTATTTTTGCATAACCAGTAATACATATGATCAATGCATTTTTCAAAATCGAATAAATATAATAGAGTTGGCGGTTTCATGTATAAAGAATTATTGGATAATCCGATTTTTATAATATTCGAATCAGATATTTTAACCACTTCGAATGTCAAATCTCGGACCCGCAATGGGATTTCAGTCGATTGTAGAAGCTGTTCAACGTCCCCACGTTTCTCCATCAGCGATTTCCATGTGTTAAAAGGCAATATTATTTGATTGCCCCGATTATCGCCGAGAACCAATTCCACGCAAGATACAGCTCCAACGTTTATTCCAATGTCCAAATATTTGTATGACGTCGGGGTTAAGGCGTATCGTCTTCCGACTATACGAACCGCACGACGAGGCTCGGATGAAATGCTAGGGAGTAAAAAAAATATTATTTTATATAAATATTTAAAAGGTGTAAAAAATATTTAAAAAGTATAAAAAATTCTTTAAGTTAATTAAAACTTACTTGTTACATTTCTTCTTCTTACACGGTGAAGTTTCATCAGCATCTTGAATCGGAACATAATAATTCATGAGGCTTCTTTCAGTAGGATACATTTTACATGAACCTTTCACACAAGTGGTCGATGCAATACTGAACGTATTAAACATATTTAAAATATGTATTAGCGTTACAAAATTGCAATGTGGTGGGGATTATTGCCGACGCGATATTTTTTTCAATTTTTCCATTCGAGCGCCGATGTACGGCTGCTTCGCGATGACATCACCCCCAGGTGTCAGATTTAGCGGAATGCACAAAAAATGCAACGTAATATAAAATTTTCAAGCGCCGATGTGCGGCTGCTTCGCGATGACATCATCCTAGATATCAGAATTCAAACGCGCGTGTCAAAACATGACAAAAATCGTGAAGTGGAATGCACAAAAAATGCAACGTAATATAAAATTTTCAAACGCCGATGTGCGGTTGCTTCGCGATGACATCACCCCTAGATATCAGAATTCAAACGCGCGTGTCAAAACATGACAAAATCATGAAATATAAGGATAATCCTCATGGTTAAATTGCACTAACATACTTGGACAGCAGCATGTAATTTGAAACTATCGCGATGCATCTTTGCTGAGATGACATCATGTCTAGACGACAAAAATGCAATAATCGACATTAGTCAAAATGTACGTGACAAACCGCGAAATAAAGATTTAGTTGATACACATGATAGAAAGAGACATCAAGATAGAATATAAAACCATGGTAAAGAGGCACACCCTGTCAGTATTTTCGCCAAGAGTTCCGAGACAAGAGCTACTAATAAGCGCATCTTGTTAGCAAAAATTATTGGCATAAATTTGGAAATATGGCGGAAAACAGTGCCGAACGAATTCTGCGCGAGAAATCTGCATGGGTGAATTCGATAGAGGAGTACGTTGCGTGGTAGCAACGATGCGACGAATATATCGAATCGGTGGAAGAGCGAAGTCGAATCAAACGTCCACGATTATCGATCGGGATTCGACAATCACTGATTGCCCGAATCGCACGACTCGAGGGATTGAAGAACTCATTACGCAGGCGTTTTGTACACGCGGGTGCAGGATGCAGTACGCGGCAACACGGATTGATTTGGCGAGAGATTGATACGGCGTTCGAGAGCCGCATATTGACTGGTGCGGTTATAAATCATAATCATATCGAGCCTCGTCAATTTTTCGAAGATGCCAAAGACATTGTGCTCGAACACGTGCAAAATGTGATGAAAAAACATTTTAACGTGAAAATTAATACATTGTTCAATGGTGAATTTGTGACGGGTGATAAACGCGCAAATAAAAGTATCAATACGAGAAACTATGAACTCTTTCGCACATCCGATTTACGCGAATGGTACGAGCGGCGCGTTGTCGAGCCCACTCTAGCATCGCTCGAAGAATTTCAGGAACGCGATAGCGGGTGGGCATTGTCGCGAATACTCGATTTAACTGTAAATATAAATAAATATAATCCTTTGCGCGCGGGATGTCATATAAAATTACCGCGGGCGATAATAATGAGGAAAGCGATGATCAACGTGCAATCTAATGACAATGCGTGTTTCGCGTGGTCTGTGGTCGCCGCTCTACATCCAGCTAAATTGAAAGTGGATCGGGAATCTTCGTATCCTCATTATACGACAGTGCTGAATCTCCATGACATTGAGTTTCCAGTGACTGTGAATCAAATTAAAAAATTCGAACTTGCCAACGATATCTCAATCAATGTATATAGTATCGAGGAAAAGAACATTGTCCCGATACGTCTGAGTGAGCTGAAAAGAGACAAACACGTCAACTTGCTGTACATTGAAGACAACAACGTTGGACATTTCGCGTGGATCAAGAATCTATCCAGGCTCGTGAGCTCGCAATTGAGCAAACATAATGGTCAAAAATATATCTGCGATCGGTACGTATATATTTAATAAATCACATTGTAGATATAATGCAACAAAAAATAAAAAAGTATTTCTTTTTACAGATGTTTGCACTACTTTGATTCGAATGGCAAATTACAATCACATACAGTGGACTGTCGAAAGATGAACGAGTGCGCTATCCGATTACCGAGCGATAAGGACAAGTGGCTCACGTTCAACAACTATAATCGGAAGGAGCGGCTTCCTTTCGTCGTATACGCCGATCTGGAGTGTGTTTTGGAGAAGACGGAGGAAGAGAGAAACTACCAACATCATAAAGTATTTAGTATTGCTTATTATGTACATTGCTCGTACGACGATTCGTTACTCGAGTATCATTCCCGTCGCGATATCGATTGCATATCATGGTTCGTCGAAGAACTAAAAAATTTAGCGCAGCGTGAAAAAGTATTTTATCAGCTTATGTCCCCATGGTAAATTTAACATCTGATGAATGTGAAAAATTTCACAAAGCGACACAATGCCATATATGCGAGAAACCATTCGTACAAGACGATACACGCGTACGCGATCATTGTCATCTGACGGGGCGATACAGAGGTCCCGCGCATTCAAATTGCAATTTAAATTATAAAGATTCTTTTTGCATTCCAATATTTTTTCATAATTTATCCGGTTACGATGCATATTTTATTATAAAGGAAATAGCTACAGCGTTCGAAGGGGAAATTGAAATACATCCGATAACAAAAGAAAAATATATATCGTTTACGAAAAATGTTAAACTTACCAAAGAGAAATCAAAAAATCACATTAAATTGCGTTTTATCGATTCGTATAAATTTCTCACAGCTAGTCTCGATAAATTGGCATCATTCTTGAATAAAGACAAACTCAAAATTTTAAAATCTGTATTTCAAAATTTATCGAATGACTATTTCAATTTATTAACACGGAAGGGCGTCTTTCCGTACGAATATGTTGACTGCGTCGACAGGTTGCAAGATACGTGTTTACCACCGCGCGAATCATTTTACAGTTCCTTGACCGGTGACACAATATCCGAGAGCGATTACGCGCACGCCGAGAACGTGTGGGGGCGGTTCTCCATTCGAACGCTGGGCGAATATAGCGACTTGTATCTCAAAATTGATGTATTGTTATTAGCAGACATTTTTGAAAATTTCCGCGAGAGTTGTATTAAAAGTTATGGGCTCGGCCCCACGTATTACTATACTCTTCCCGGATACACGTGGGATGTTGAAGCATACGAATATTACATTCGAATTGCTTACGGATATCGACATGGTTTTATTCATCGAACGCGGAATACGCGGTGGTTTGAGTCAATGTTCCAACAGATACGCACATGCTAATAACAAGTATATGCAGTCGTACGATCCATCGAAACCTTCATCATATCTCACGTACTTTGATGTAAATAATTTGTACGGATGGGCAATGTGTCAACCCTTGCCCTATGCAGATTTTCGATGGGTCGACGACGTATCCGATTTTGATACATCATCGATCGCGCTCGATTCGCCTATAGGCTACATCCTTGAAATCGATCTCGAGTATCCGCAACGAGTTCACGATGCGCACACAGACCTACCGTTTTGCCCGACACGCGACAAACCACCTGGTAAGCGGCAGGATAAGCTGCTCGCAACCTTATACGATAAGAAGTGTTACGTAATACATTAGCGCAACCTGCAGCAATGCACGCGACACGGACTTCGAGTTACAAAAATACATCGAATATTACAGTTTTCGCAATCTCCATGGCTTCGCAGTTATATCGAACTCAATACACAATTCCGAACACTCGCGAAAAATGATTTTGAAAAAAATTTATATAAATTAATGAATAATGCGGTATTTGGCAAAACGATGGAAAATGTGCGCAATCACGTTAATATTAAGCTCGTGACACATTGGGATGGAAGATATGGCGCAGAGGCGATGATTGCAAAACCAAATTTTCATAGCAGAAGCGTGTTTTCGGAGAATCTGATCGCCGTTGAATTGCGCAATCTCGAAGTTAAATTTAATAAACCAATCTACGTGGGTATGTGTATACTCGACATATCAAAGACATGTTTGTACGAGTTTCACCACGATTATATGGTACCTATGTATCGAGAGAAATGTAAAGTCATGTACACCGACACCGACAGTCTCATATATCACATAGAGTGTGACGATGTATATGAGAATATAAAGCGCAACGTCGACAGATTCGATACCAGCGATTATGAGGTGGACAATGTGTACGGTATACCGCTCGCGAATAAAAAGATACCGGGTTTAATGAAGGACGAGAATAATGGTGCCATCATGACCGAATTCGTCGGGTTTAGAGCAAAAATGTACGCGTTGCGAGTAGATGGTAAGAAGGATACGAAAAAGGTAAAAGGCGTCAAGAATAACGTCGTCGCGAGAACGATAACTTTCGACGATTACACGCGGTGTTTGAACGAAGACATTGAAATGACGCGTCAGCAGTCTTGTATAAGATCTAAATTACACGAAGTATACACCATCCGCGAGACAAAAATTGCTCTAAGTCCGTACGATGACAGCGGTATATCGTACCCGAAACCACCGTCACGCTACCGTGGGGACATTATAAAATACCGTTGTAAATAAAAAGCATGTATATTTATTGTAAATAAAAATTACGTATATTTATTGTAAATTAAAATTATATGTATATTTATTGTAAATTATATGTATATTTTATAAAGTTTACAATTTTGTTTATATTTGTAAAATATTATTATGTATTATTGTTAACATATTTATAATATATTATTTTTATGTATCCAAGAACTGTGTGTCGCATCAAATCCCAGCCATTTCACATAAACCTCGTCGCCCTTTTTGCGTATCACCTTTTCCACGAGATGTACGTCGAGATTAGCAACGCGTTGTAACTCGTATTCGTAAAATACGCCGGCGATGGGATTTCCGCGCGAATCTTTGAGTACATAGGTCACGGGATTAGTTTTCTGCACTTTAACGATCTTAAACACTTTGGTCGACCAATTTGGCGTGTAACCTTTCTTAAAGATGGTCTTGACTTTACTCACGCGTACCGGATCGCCTACTTTGAATCTTGCCGGTGCCGCAATCTTTACGTTGCTATATACCGTATTTAAAAGTTTATCGGCGATTGCGGGGGTAACATCGATAGGTCTCATACCGATAGTGCGATGTTTTCGCGCATTGTACTCTCCAACGAGCCGGGACAACGCGTCGATCCACTTGTAATTTCCATTAAGCGTAAACATTTCCCACATATTGCTTTTTAACGTTCGGTTGAATCGTTCCACGACCGAGGCTTTCGTGATAGAGTACGTCGAATAATGATTAATGCTATGCTTCTTCACGAGTTTCTGTACATTTGCGTTGTAAAATTCTTTTCCTCTGTCGGTTTGAAAATTTTTCGGGCATCTTCCATCGTCTCGAATTATCTTTGCGATCGTATCCGACATCTCGTTCCCACTCTTACTCTTGAGCGGTACAGCCCACGCATACTTGCTCAACACATCGATAACTGTGAGTATGTAGTTGTAGCCTTTGTTGAATCGTGCATATGGACGCATCTCGACTACGTCCGCCTGCCACAGATCGTCGTATCCGTGTACTATGACACGTCTACGTGGGAAATTTTTTCTCGCTGGTGCATGCAATTCTTCCACGAGCAGCTGTTTTTCAGAGGTCTTTTGCGACATATTTGATCGAGGCATAATTTGCAATAATGAGATAATTCCTCCACGTATATTCTTTATATATCTTTCTTCTCCTGCACTGAATTAGATGTAGTCTGCGCGTGAGTTGCATACCGAAGCATTTTCTGCATCTCATCCATCATTATTTGCAGCGTCTGCATATTCGTCTCGAGCGTGATTATTTTTTTCTCAAGTTTTTCCGGTCTGTCCTCCAAAAGCTTGACACGTATTTCCACGTACTGTTTGTTTGCGGCATCAGTATCATCTTCCAGGTGCGATACCCGTCGTATCTTGCACGATCTTGCGTCAAAGCCGGAGGCTGTCTGACACAGAGCGTTATCGCGCACGTAATTTCTTAGTAATCTATTCCATTGATAGTATGAGTTGTTCAGTGTTCCCAACGATAATCCAAATTTATTAATCGACATTTCGATACAAACAATAATGATAGACTGACTCGTTTCGCCGACGCATAGATTAATTTATAATAAGGTCAGCTTCGTAAAGTTCCTCGATAATTGATAATATTTCATTGTCGTGGGCATTGTTGCCGGCTTGACGCGAAGCTTCCAGCAATCGCAAGCGATCTACCAACTCGTTGGGATCATTCCAATGCACGTAATCGATCTTATTATCGTTTTACGTCATAGCGCGCGATATGTTAATACCTATTCCATCTCTTTTCCAGGCGCTATTATATTTTTAATAGAGATTAATGGCGCTATTATATTTTTATACTTGTATCCCTTGTTACTTAACACTGGGTTACGTATATCATTGCCACGTCTATGCGCATTTGTCGCCAGTAATATATTTTTGTATTTAATTTTATCATCGTCATTGTATACGTCACCGTCAGGTATTCTCATGAAAATCAACTCGTAGAGACCTGGTGTTCCCACGTATCTTATTCCACCGATAATTATATTGTCATCTTTATCCACATCAAAAATTTTATCACCAAGCATCATTCCTTCGTTGCAAAATTTAACACCGTAAACATAATCCATACTATTATTTTTATCTTGACTCAAAATAGCTCTTACATATTTTTGCCCTAGTGGACCCAGATGTGTGCGCAATGTATTTTGACCCTCGGACGTATGTAATTGATGTTGAACCGACGTCAGAAGCGTTTCAGGCGTGGTTTCGAAAATTTCTTCCACATATGGAGACGATCTGTCGGACAATATTTGACTCGATTGTACATCTTTTATCGGAGTAGAAGTAACCACATTCGATAATTGTTTCATTCGCTTACGTTTTGATTGATTTGGAGTAGAAGTTATTAGCGAATCGTTCAATGATATATTTGACCTTGTTCGCTTTATTCCAGACTGTTTTTTCAGATGCTTGTCTTCGAGAATACTCGATGGTTCGATTTTCGCTTCATTAGATTCCACATTGATTGTATTTTCGACAAGTTGTTTTAGAGGTTCGATAATTGGTTTAAAGTGCCTCTCCAACGCGACGTCTTCCTCCATTTGACCAGTTTTTAAAGAACGATATTTTTTGCGGATCCACTCGCTCGTTTTTACAATCTCTCTCGCAATCTTCTCACGATCGTCACTGTCAATCGTCGTCGTCATGTTGCGCTCGGACGAAAATTTTTAGACGTTGCTCGATCGATGTATCGATAGCGACTAACCACTTTACGGTATTGCAAAATCGTTAAATCCTTTTCGATATCATCTATTAGTCTGTAAACTGTCTTTATCAATCACTACAAATCCATACTCGTGTTGCCAACATTTCTGACAGAATGCGCAAAAATCGCCGTAACACATGTCAGTATTTACATGATCGTTGTATATATGTCTCAAGTTTGTACCATCTTGTTTAAATAAAATCAGTAAATTTGCATTGTCCCGTATAAGACGCTTGGGTATCTTGGCATACGTTTGACAAAGATAGAAACAGTCGACGCTCGAGTGTCGACCCATTGCAAAGTACTCTCTTATCGTATCTTGCTTATCGCATGCCACGTCGTCAAAGATAAAAATGGAATTCGGAAGCGCCTCGCTCGGTGGAATAACGTCACAATTATTAGAGAATGTAAAATAACCAATTTCATCGATCGATAATAGCAAATTTTCCAAGTATCGATATTTCGGTTGTTGAAGTGATTTCGAGTATACGTACACATTCTCGAAGTGTACACCGTGTGGACTTTCTATCAAACTTATCAACACGTTAGTCTTACCACAATTCGAAGGACCGCAAATGATACCGCTTATAGTAGTCGGCAGCATGTTTCCATGCTTGCGTATTTCTTTCTCGGACATTACTCGTGTTTTATCGTCAAAATTTATCACTTTGATTACCGTCGCTTGTCGCGCGAACCGCATGTTTGCTCTCGCGAATCTCAAATCAGATTTTGGAAAATGAGTCATCGGGGCCCTATTTATAGAGGCGCACCGAATCGAAACCGCTCAGTCTCAAAAATGTTTCTTCTTCTATCGGTTGACAGCGATATTCTCGAGCTTACTACCGAGCAGTTACAGATTATCCCCAAGATTGTTTTACTGCGAGATTTTGGTAGCTACGTGGAACAATTGTGGGACAAGCTTCCCGAACATATAAAAGCTGAATCAGAGGCTCAACAGTATCGTCGATGCACGCGACATTATAATTTGCCGTGGCAGCAAACACATTTCGACGGTCCAGCACCGTTAATAAAGAATTGTGACAAATGCCGGCAAAAATTATAAGAGGTGGTGGTTTGTTAAATCGTGCGATAAACGCACTTCTTATCGAATTACATATTCCAGGCTATCAGTTTTGCGGACCGGGAACTCATTTAGAAACGCGACTGGCTAAAGGCGATCGAGGTATCAATCCATTGGATGCCGCGTGTCGCGAACACGACATAGCTTATTCCCGAAGCAACGATCTCTGTCAACGACACGTTGCGGATAATATACTCGCCACTAAAGCGCGAACGCGTATTACCGCGAGAGATTCGACTATTGGCGAAAGAGCAGCCGCTACAGCTGTTTGGGCGGCTATGAAAGCAAAGACAAAATTCGGTATGGGGATGAAAACAAAAAAATCATCGATGACGAAAAAGACTGCGAAAAAACGAATACTTCCTATAGCGAAGCGCGGTGGTATCTTACCCATTTTACCATTATTGGGAGTTCTCGGTTCGTTGGCTGGCGGAGCAACGGGAATCGCGAAGGCGGTGAACGATAGCAAGGCGGCGCAACGTCAGCTCGAAGAAATGCAACGTCATAATCGCGCCATGGAAGGTCACGGACTTTATCTCGCTCTATACAAGCGCGGACAAGGGTTCTCAACAGCGGCCAAGAAAAAAAAACGTCAAAATAAAAATGCCTGCCGGTGTAACAACTAATGTACAATTGGAACAACTTGCAAGACGTATGCGTATACAATTTTTTAGAGGTGTTTTCATGCGCAATAATTTACCGATAAACAGTATACTGCGAAATGAGAGCGGTATCGTCAATTTGGATGACGTCGATAGTTCCGGTACTCATTGGGTTGCGTATGCAAAGAGGGGAGATCGTGTAGTATATTTCGATAGTTTTGAAAATCTTCGACCGCCCAAGGAATTAGTGCGATATTTTGGACCGAATGTTACAAATATAGAATACAATCACACGGCCTATCAAAATTATATTCAAAGTATTTGTGGACAATTGTGTCTTCGATTTCTTCAAACGGTCGATGATCGATATGAATTTAAAGCCTGACAATTCACCGTCGCGTCTCAGTATTCGTTCGACAGTTTTCCAGCATGTCATTCACGCTTACGTTGACCGGCAAGAGTAGCTTTCTTGCTGTAAGCTACTTTCCAGCTATAGATTTAAACGATGGCGATTACGAGCTTGGTTTAACGGACTTTGAAACTTATCATACGATATCGAACGTGAATTCTGGGAATAATAAATTTTATTTTGATAACAACGATAAGGAAATTACGATTCCCGAGGGATCGTACGAATTACACGCTATAAACGAATATCTCCAACGTGCAATTTTACGACATCGACGCGTAGTTGATTCCAACGATATTGTTGATGGCGAAGAACACGATGAATATCCAATAATACTTCGCGCTAATCATAATACGCTAAAAAGTGAAATCAAATGTGTCTATAGAATAAATTTTAGTAAACCGGGCAACGTTGGATCGTTGTTGGGATTCTCGTCGAATCGTATATTACAGCCTCGGAAATGGCACAAATCGGATGTACCGATAAATATTATTAGCGTAAATATTATTCGTATAGAATGCAGCGTAACCACTGGCGCGTACAGCAATGACAAGCGTGTACACACGATACATGAATTTTCACCGAGCGTGCCGCCAGGATATAAGATATCGGAAACGCCAGCACAGATCATTTATCTACCGATCGTCGCACGGAGCATTACTGATTTAACGATACGCATTGTTGAACAAGAAGGACATTTGCTCGATTTTCGAGGAGAGGAAATTACCGTAAGATTGCATATACGGCGGCGGCAAAAATAAAGCGTTTGACAAATGAAATGTTTGTGTTGATCGAAAGCACGGAGCACGCGAGAGACAATATTTTTGCGAAGGACAATATTTTTGCGAGTAGGCGAGTGACTGCGGTATCGGGTGACAATAATCAGATATCTGGTTACGCTAAAAAGAAGCTCAGCGCGTTGAATCGCGAGTTTTTAAAATCATTGGGATTCGTCGTACGAAATACTTGAACGATATGATTGACATCTTGATTATCGGAGGCGAGCCGATCTTTGACGATCGTATCGTCAAGATTGAGACTCATACGTACAATTCATACGCCAACACAACGCTTGGATATAGCGACGAGATACGGATACCGATACAACATCAAGATTTGTACACGTTACCATGTGAAAGTTTTCTATACGTCGAGGGAAAGTTGAGGGTGCGTAAAGTAGATGAAGGGGCAAGAATGGTATTGGGAAACAATTGTGTCGCGTTTATGTTTGATGAACTTCGATATGAACTCGACGGTGTGGAGATTGACCGCAACAGAAACGTTGGAATAACTTCCACGATTAAAAACTATGTCTCTCTAACAACCGAGAAAGGTAAAATCTTGGAGAATGCTGCGTGGAATATGTCGCATAATGCTGCTGAAGCTTACTTCAATTTTTGCGTGTCGCTAAACATACTATTGGGTTTTTGCGAATATTATAAGCGAGTTGTGATCAACGCTCGTCACGAATTAATTCTGATACGTTCGCGCAACGACAACAATTGCATATTTAAACATGCTTCGGCTGAAGCTGATATCGAATTATTCAAGATACAATGGCGTATGCCTCATGAAATATTGAGCGAGGTCAATAAACTATCCTTGCTACGCGCGTTGGAAAGCGGGCGATACTTGAATATGAGTTTTCGCTCATGGGGTCTATACGAATTTCCTCTATTGCATAATACGACTAAGCATTCGTGGACTGTGAAAGCCGCCTCTCAGCTGGAGAAGCCGCGATACGTGATCTTTGCGCTGCAGACTGGCAGAAAAAATGCTGTGTCAAAAGATATTACTACATTCGACGACTGCAAATTGAGCAACGTTAAACTCTATCTAAACTGATTTGAATTTAGATTTCGATAAAAATAGATTCGCCCTCTTGTTCGATATGTACTCTCGTTTTCGCAAATCTTATTACGGATGTGATAATGATGACGTGCTATTAAACATTTCAAAATTTTTACATTGCTGTCCTCTCGCGGTTATTGATTGCTCGCGACAAAACGAGTCTGTCAAAAATTCCACCGTGGACGTGAGATTATAGTTTGAGTGCAAGGAGGATATACCTGCAAATACTATCGCCTATTGTCTCATCTTGCACGATCGTTGTCGAATATTGCCCATTGACCAACGTAGTTCGTAAAATTACCTAAATCAGCAAATATCCCCTCCAATGTCAAAAATATATAAAGATTGAGATTTTGACGATCGACAGCAGTCGTACATCGTTCTTGCAATCGTACAGTAATATTATCAGCATGATCGCGCCAACGTTTGTGGATCTGCAAGGATTCATTATCGGGAGAAACTTTGTCGTGAAGGAAGTAGCGATACTGAGGAATGGATTTGTTCTTTCTCACTACTTTTTTGCAAGTCTCGTACCATGGCGTGCGCTTACAAAATCTGAGAGATGCCAAGCTTCATGGCTAATCGGACATCACTATGGACTTCAATGGGAGGATGGAAACGTTCCATACAACTTCGCTAGGCGTTTGATTACGAGAGCTGTGATGGGTGCGACGGAAGAGGAAGATGGAGCATCTCCTATCGTGTACGTTAAAGGACACGAAAAACGAGAATGGCTGGCCGATATACTTGACGATGATGCGAGAAACGACGTTATTATTGAGACCTTGGATGCGGACTATGAAGATATCACTTCGTTAAATAAGCTAGATGTTACTAATACTATGCGCTGTGAAAAACATTTGAAATATTGCGCTTTACAAAATGTATTTAAAATATTCAATTGGTGGACGAATCATCATAAAGATTCACCCAAACATTTTTTAGAATAAATTATTGTTAAAATATATTTTTATTCTCTTTTGTTCTTCCCTTTTCCTCTTTCTTATCCCAGTATGCGAGTATTAAATTTTAGTACGTGACGTTAGATAGCGGCGTCAGCCACCTTATCAGACTATAGATGTTACATTTCAGTACATGCACATAGACTTTAAATATTTGAATGGTGTATAAATATTTGAATGGTGTATAAATAATTGTTTTGTCGTTCAAAGCCGTTCGATAGCCGTTCAATAGTCGTTCAATAGTCGTTCGTAGCCGTTCGAAAGCTGTTCAAAGCCGTTCGATAACCGTTCAATAGTCGTTCATAGTCGTTCATAGCCGTTCGATAGCTGTTCAAAGCCGTTCAAATGCCGTTCGATAGCCGTTTAAAGCCGTTCGATAGTCGTTCAAAGCCGTTCGATAACCGTTCGATAGCTGTTCAAAGTCGTTCGATAGCCGTTTGATTGCCGTTCAAAGCTGTTCGATAGTGGTTTACATATTATAATAATAATACATTCATATTTAAAAGACTTGTAGACAATTGTCCGCGGGAACGTGCTACCTTTGTTTTCTTATCAAGAGTTGAGAGTAAGCGTTCTTTGTAACTAATACATCCCCTACTCTGAAATGTTCGAGACAATGTCTATCCCGTTGTGTCCGTCACAAAGTGTTTGACCGACAGTCTGTGAAGAACAGTGTATAAAAATGCCAATGTTTCGCCTTAATCTGGTAAGTAGTGTTCAGTGTTTTTGTGTGCGAGATTATGTGTGATATTTATTAATTAATAAAATGTTTCAGTTCGTGCAAATTGACGTCATCCACCGCAGATACATGCGATGGATGAGATAAAATTTGCGTTGGGCGCACGCCAATTTGTAGGGCGATACGCGAGGGGCCCGCCATTGGACATGCGTGCACCCTACGCAGTACGAGGACATTTTCTACTTGCGACCTCTTTTTGGGCTTGAGCCCTATGAAGAAGAGGAGAATTGGGAACCTGAAGAGGCGTGGGAAGAGGAAGAGGAAGAGGAGGATTGGAAGGAGGATTGGGAGGAAGAGCTTGTGGCCCCAAGAGGATAATGTAAGTATCTTCTTTTTTAAAATTTATATTAGATTTATAAAAATTAAATTAATATACTAACAAGACTTGTATATTTTCTGTTTCAGATAGAGCGTCATCCTAACATATTATTATATATTATAATTATTATTTTTATTGTTTTACACACACACACACACACACACACACACACACACACACCCACACATGAATTTATATTAAACATAAATTTTGAATAAATATTATTATTATTATTATATTTAAAAAAAAATGTTGATTATTTCTGCGCCTCCTTCTCCCACGTCCATGCATGCCTCGCGCTGTCTCTCTCTCTCTCCCACATGCATGCGAACGTCATCCTTTTCCCACGCCAATGCGGACGCTATCCTTTTCCTACACGCGTGCGTGCCTCGCGCTATCTCTCTCACACCGCCTTGCGAACGCCGTATCATCCGCGTGCATGCTTCGCGCTATCTCTCTCTCTCTCTCTCCCAAGTGCATCCTTCGCGCTATCCCTCTCCCAAGTGCATGCCTCGCGCTATCTCTCTCTCTCTTTCTCCCAAGTGCATGCTTCGCGCTATCCCTCTCCCAATTGCATGCCTCGCGCCATCTCTCTCCAACGTGCATGCAAACGCTATCCTTGTCTTACGCTCATATGGACGCCTCGCGCTATCCTTCTCCCACGCTCATAGAATATCATTAGCGCTATCCTTCTCTTACACATTGCGGACGCCTCGCGCTATCTCTCTCACACCTACTCGCGGCATCGTACCTTCGCGTTCCCTCTTCCCCGCGGGTCCCTCACCAATCGGTTAGGACGCGGTCCCTCTCCCCCTCTCCGCGGACCCCTCGCCTACCGGTTAGGTTAGCGGGTGCCTCGCCTATCGGTTAGTACGCGGTCCCTCTCCCCCCTCTCCGCGGAACCCTCGCCTATCGGTTAGGACGCGGTCTCCTTCCCCCCTCTCCGCGGACCCCTCGCCCATCGGTTAGGACGCGATTCCCTTGCGTGACGTCATACCCCCCGCACGGTTTCCCCTCGCCCCCCTCAGAGGACCTGTGTTAGAACTCTCCTTGATATACTACTCCTCTCCTTCCCGCTCGGTCAACCGTCCCTGACGCACACATCCCACCCCTTCCCGCAAAAACCGCAAGACCCACCCCACCCAATCCCACCTACCCCCCCACAATCCCACAAAACCCCCCACAAAAAAACCCGAAACACCCCATATAACCCCCCACATATCCCCAATCCAAACCAAAAACACACAAAATAAACAAAAGAAACCACATTCATACGTTGACCGAGACGGATGGCACATTCTTAGACCCCTTCTAAACAAACGAAGGGGAGCCCCTCCACCACGTCAAGGTGATGTGCCGTCGGAAGGGACCTAGGTCCCCAACGTTAAACCGGGGGTAACGGGACCGCGGTCTCGAACGTTACACAGGGGGGGAGATGGGACTTACGTCCCCAACGTTACAGGGTGGCCGGGGAAGCGGCGGCTATGAGGCAGCTTTGAGGGGTACCTCTGCCCCCCTCTCCGATGTTTACCCGCCAAGAGTCGTCGACGAGTGCGCGCGTGCTTGGTACAAGTGGTACACCGAGCAGATTAGCGCTCTCGTCGACTTACGAGCGGCATTGGACCGGGGTGGGCCAGGCGGGCCCACCTTGCCAGCCGGCCGCCTAAGAGGGTGGGACTTCCCCCCCCCCCACTGCCCAGAACCTAACTAGGTCGGGGGAGTAAGGGAGGAAGATGAGGCGCGGTCCGGGAGGGGAGGACGCCAATAGGCTCCCTCCACCTCCCACCCTGTCTCGCCGAGCGCACGGGGGGATAGTGGAGGCTGAAATCGGCCCGCCATTCCTCGCCCGGTGATACGGGAGCAGAGGGTTCTTCCCTGCCACATATACCGGGGCCCAGGACGAGTCCTTGTCCAGGTTATGGGCAAGAGGGCGAGAAAAGCCCAGGGAAGGGCCGCACAGGCTTCCCCAACCCAAGGGCAGAGAGCAGCTGCGAAGCGGCCCCCCCCCAGCATTGGGGAAAGAGAGGGCGACCGCAGCAACAGCAACAGCAAAAGAAGCGGCCCAAGGGGGCCGCTGGAAGGAGGAGACCTCCCCGTACAGCAGCGGTGACAATCACCTGCACTGACGGTGGGTATGTGGAGGCCTTGGAGAAGGCCAGGAAGGGAGTCGACCTGAAAAAGCTCGGGATCGACTCCCTCCGAATTAGGGAAGCGGCGACCGGCGCAATAGTCGTGAAGCTCCCAGGATCGGGAGAAAAGGAAGGCCCAACATCCGCCCAAAGGGCCGATGCCCTCTCCACGGACTTGCGCCGGATCTTCGCGGGGAAGGAGGGCATAAAAATTGCCCGCCCCATACGGAAGGCTGAACTTAGGCTCAGGGGCCTAGACCGCTCACTGCGCGCCGACGATGTGGCGTCGGCAGTGGCGGAAAAGGGCGGCTGCCAGCCGGGGGATGTCCGGGTCGGGGACAAAAGTTCCCGGCCCGCGGCATGGGTACCACATGGGTACAATGCCTCCTGGCGGCAGCCAATAGGATTGCGGCTGCCCGGGCCATCCAAATTGAATGCTCCCGGGCTACCACGAAGCTGCTGGACAAGCGCCTCTTACAGTGTTTTCGTTGTTTAGAAAGGGGCCACGTCCAGCAGCATTGCAACAGCCACGTGGACCGGCGAGGCTATTGCTATAGATGCGGCAAGGCAGGGAACTTGGCCCGCGACTGCGAGGAGCACTCGCGGTGCCCGGTGTGCGCCAGTCTCGGCCGTCCTGCCGACCACCGGGTGGGGAGTGCCAAGTGCACCTTACCCAGGTGAAGACCCGTCCGGAAGGGGAGCAACGAGCAATCAGCTCCCGCTCTCCCGACGGAAACGACTCGGCCAGTTAAACTGGCCGAGATTATGGTGGTCGACATCGACGCCCGCGGTAACAAGAGGAGCGCCGATGTCGACCTGAGTTCTGAGGAACCTCCCAAGGAGAAGAGGCCCCCCAGAACTAGGCCGCCACACCCCCCGCCTCATTGGCGGAGATAAGGATGGCGGTACCCGGGGGTCATAAGTAATGACCCTCGGGATATTACAGGCCAACCTGTACCACGCTCGCCGGTCGCGACTTTTTCTTGCACAGCCTGGCTGAGCGTGGCTTCGGGTTGGGGATCGCGGCGGAGCCTTATCAGATTCCGGAAACCAGTCCATGTTGGATTGGGGACCAAACGGGCTCCGTCGCGATCACATGGAGAAATGACCCCACACTCCCACCCTGCACCCCTATTGAAGCCGGGGCGGGAGTCGTGGTAGTTAGGTGGGGGCTCGTCTCCGTGCTGGGGTATTATATATCCCAAAACATGGGTCTTGCCCAGTTTGAGGCGTTCTTGGACGGGGTGGCGGCTTGCTTTCATCGCCAATTGCCCCTTCCTGTTATTGTGGCCGTGGACTTCAACGCAAAATCTACGCGTTGGGGTTTCCGTGCCACGAACGCCAGGGGCAAGGCCCTACAGGATTTGGCGGCGGCACTCGGCCTGTGTCTTATCAACACGGGATCGAGGAGCACTCTCGTGCGGTGGGAGTCGGTCCTGGACGTGACATGGCCCACCCCCACCGCCGCACGTTTGATTACTAGCTGGCGGGTAGCGGAGTGCGAGACACTCTCTGACCACCTCTATATAGAGGTGGTCCTTAATACTGCCCTCCACGGGGTGCTCGGCCGCTCCCAAGACCGGGGAGGCGCCCGGCCACGGAGATGGGCCCTAAAGAAGATGGATCCGGACAGACTGATCGCGGCCGTCCTTGCGGCGGATTGGCCGTGTCCCAGGGGGGGGGGCGGCGAATTACCGAAGAGGTTAACTGGTTCCGCATCGCGTTGCGAACTCAGGCGTATCTCCGTCGCGGCCAGACGCCGCTTCACTCGGGCTCGGCGCCGTCTTGACGCAGAGAGGCGTACGGGGGCTTCCGTGCCGCTAGGAATGCCCTCAGCGCCGCGATCAGGAAGGCCAAGGCCCAAACGTGGGATGAGCTTCTGCGCTCCTTGGACGCAGACCCATGGGGGCGTCCTTATAGGCTTGTCATGAACAAGCTTCGATCATGGACGCGCCCCTGGTCCTCGATAACGTGTTCGGGGCCCTCTTCCCACTCGAGGGCCCGCCATTCGACGCGGGTGACCGTCAGAAGGCGGTCATCCCGTGGTTGGAGGACTTGGAGGTTTCAGAGGACGAGATGGCCGGAGTGATTCGTCGATTGAGACTCCGGGGCAATAAGGCCTCGGGCCCCGATGGGATCCCCGGCCGGATCTGGGTCCTGGCCTTGGCCCGTCTGTCCGGACGCTTGAGGCAGTTATTTAATAACTGCCTCAAGCAAGGAGTGTTCCCCTCAGCATGGGTAAGGACCAGATTGGTCCTCATCCCAAAGGGGGGCAAGCCCGGAGAAGTCCCTTCTGCCGATATGCCTGTTGGACGAAGCGGGGAAACTCTTGGAGAGAGTGTTGGCGAACCGCCTCGTCTAGCACTTGTCCCAGGGAGGAATGGACCTCCACCGAGACCAATATGGGTTACGCGGAGGGCGACCGACCGTTGACGCGATTTTACGCGTCCGGTTGTGACCGGACTCTTAGTCCTTAGATCGGTTGAGGTGGAGATAATGCTAAATATGCAGGTCTTCCTACCTTTTGTTTACGGTCGCCAGTTCGTTTGACCTTCAACGAACAAGGATGGTATCTGCCGATGCCTCCTCTGGATGGTCGTCGGATTTGTTCGTGCACGTTTGGTTCGCCGCGGCTTCTTTGTCTGCGTTCGGATGACGCAACTTCCTTCTATTGCGCGTTCGTTGACACGACTTCCTTGACTTCCTTGAATTACGCGTTCCGTTGACGCTGGTTACTTGAATTGCGCGTTCTGTCGTCGCGACTTCTTTGAATAGCGCGCTGACTTCCTTCTTGTATTTCCAGATCCCCTTTTGTTCCAGGAGATTTATTTACATTTTCCCAATTTGTTTCAGGTCGTCGCTGGATTGGATCGTCGCCCGCTGGTTACTCGGACTACCAAATGTACACCTTGGTTTTGAAACAAAGAACAAGAACTTCACTGGCTCGAAGGTAAGTTAAATAACATTGCTCGTTATTTATTTTAATATATCTAAAATATATTTTATTTTAAACACTAATATGTTTACAGCCCTTTGGTTTGGTCTCGCGTATCTCCTCCGCACGGAGATATTTCGCGGAATAGCTGCTAAACAGCTCGACTAATTCGCACTTAGATTATTATCACAACCTTATCGATCGCGTACCTGTTATTACAGGCTTGTTATACGCCATATACACAAAGTCATCTCTACGCGATAATAATTAGTCACCGATTCTAAGAAACCGGGAGAGTACGTTAAGATAGCCTAGAGTTTCTTAAACGTCTCCTTTCGAAAGAGCCTCTACTTAGGTTTTCGGGCGAAAGAGTCTTGTTACGAAAAAGCTTATACTGAAGTTTCCGGGCGTAAGAGCCCCGAATGACGCTCCGCATCGCCTCTTATAGTGGCTGTCCCCACCAGAGGCTTCCCCACCATTGGGGTCTCCCACCGTTCGCTTGCCCCGCCATTGAGGCCTCCCACTCTTTAGTTGCGCATGCGTTATTCGCCATGCGCTCTAAGTTTAATAAAATATATAAAGGTTTTATAAAATGTAGCTTATCCGGTCTAAACGCTCGCTACAAATTAAAATATAAATGATTAAATATATAAAAAACGCTCATCGCAATTAATATATGCTTAAAACTAATTAAAATGAATATAATACAAAAGTGCAGCGGTGTAACTCTAAAAGTGTACATGTATAGTTTGTGTAACTGTACATGGTGTGTAAGGTGTGTAAAAGTGTAGAGGGTGTGTGTTCCGGTTCTCTTGTGCAAAAGTGTACAAAGTGTTGAAAAGTGTCACAAAGTGTAAATGCCTATTTTATGTGTTTCTGGTGTATATGAAGTGTAGGATCTTGTGCAAGTGTAGGATTGCGTATGTTGCGTATTTTGTGTCAAGTGTGTGGTTAAATAGCCAATATAATAGTTTTAATATATAAAACTTAAAATTAATGTCCATGCTTTCACGTCGCATGGTTAACGCAATGTCCGGACTCATCCGAACTATCAGTCTGTTCACACACTCGCCTGTATGTGTCTTGCCCTTTCGGTCCTTTAGCCTGCATCCGCACGCTCCTATACCTCGGTGTTTTTTGGCCACCTTGTACCATTTGGTCCTTCTGGACGATGTCTCCGGGCTCCTGGGATCCCCGGCGCTCATGGTTGGTCCCCGGCTTCATTGCCCTCTCCAAAGAGCTTTGCCTGGAGCTTAAGCTTCGGCGAAGATCTTTTTGTGTCTGCCCGTCGGTGTTGGATTCTCCGCTGTCGGTGCGCTTCCGCTTGCATGTTTCGTCTCCCCTGTGTGGTGTTTCGCCATTTGTTTGCTCGGCGTTGTTTTTATTTCCGACGCTAACGGATTTTTGCACATTTTTCCGATGTCCTTGGCCTGACGACATCTTTCTTTTTTGATAAACATGACGTTTTGGACTATTTTATGACCGTCCAACGTCACGTTGATGTTTATGGGTTTTACAAGCCCGCCTTGTGGTTTGATGCGTTTTATGGTCACCATTGTAGTTACCTCAAACGCAGAATCTCCTTCCTCGTCTCGCAGTGTGGTTTCGTCGAAAAATGTCTGGTTGAGATTTTTTGCTTGTAGTGCCATAAATATGGCTTCCGTGATGTTAGTGGTCCTTCTTCTTTCAGGTACGACGTGTACTGGCTTGCTGCTCCATGTCATCTCAGGTGACTGTCTGCCGCCGCCATCTTGGAACGTCGTCAATGGGCCGATTTTCAGATATGCGTATCGATTCGCGCTTAAATTCGCAGATTTTACAGATTTGTTCTTAAAATCTACATTAATATCTATCGCTTTTTTACATAGTTCGATCTCTATGTTATGTTTAGTACTAATAAGAGGTTCTTTAAGGGTTTCTTTATTAGTACATGTTTTTCCTTTATTAAGACTTACCATATCGCTTAATAAATTCTCCCCGTCGCTCTCTTTTTCAGTTTCGCTGTTGCTTAAGTTTAACGTATCCGCGAATGAATCCACGCCCTTTTCGGTAGTTTCAATTATCTCTAAGTTTTTCAGAAAGATGGTTTTGCTATTTCTAGCTCTTTCTGCTGATACCAGAGGGGTTTTTAATTTACTTCTTCCTACTTCGGTTCTCCCTTCTACACGCAGATTCATACGCGAATTTTCGTCGCGTTTCTTAACTTTACCGCTTCGCTCGCATGCTTCGTTGCATGCATTTGTCGGAGTGCTACTTCTATGCGGAATAAAGCTAACTTCACTTAGATTCTCGCGTTTCGCACTCTCCACACTTTCGCTTATTGTTTGCGATTCACTGTCACTTAAAATTAGCACTGGCTTAGTGTCTTTATTTATTGTCTTTATATGGTCCTTAAAATTATCGCAGGTCATACTGCGCTTTAACGTGTGTGATTTTCCGATCGTTTCGCACACAACGTTAGCACTGTTCGAAATTTCGTGCGTTTTACGCGTTGTACGATTCGCGTTTTCCGCTTTGACACTTTGTGCACCTTTTGCGGATTTTTTGTTTTCTCGAATGCACGATGCGTCGGCCTTCTTTATTCGAGATTCGGGCTTTTCGGAAACACTTTCGCATTCGGTGCCCGCACTATTCCGCTCATCCATCTGGGTTGTTGGTTGAGTCGGCGTTGCTCGACCCTCGAGCTTCTTCTTCTTCTGGAATGGATGCTGCGTTCATCTCGTTGACGGTGATCCGTCGGCTGCTTCTTTCTCCTTCAGCTTGCCGCCCATCTCACGGCAGGATAGCCTCCCTAACAGGATGCATGCTTCCTCGTTGTCCAGCACCATTGTTTCGACGTCAATGGTGCTCTGGAAAACTTCCAGTTTAACATTCACTGCATAAAATTTGACCCATTTTTCTCGTCTTAGATATGCAGGAATGTTCTTGGAATTTTTGATTCTTTCAAGTTTTCCGGTATTGGTTTCGATGCTTTTCAACGCTGTGCTCGTAATGACGTTGAATTCACCCATGTGGTCGAATCGGACTTTAACTTCCTTTCCTTCCACATGGCCCGCGAAGTGTGGCACGTTAGTCTTCCCAGTAACCAGGTTGATCAGTCTCGAAATGTGACGCATGCCCTTTTCGCTGATCAAAGGCTTCTGTTGTTTTGGAATCCTCTCGTTATTCTTGCCGTCGCTGGTCGTCGGATGATCGTCACGCCTGCCGTCGGCACCTTCCTGCGTTGCATCGTATTTCGGCATCTTCTCGGGATGCTCTTCTTCGTTCCGGTTGGATTGCGATCGTCTCAGGAACGGCTTCCTAATAGAGCAAACCTGCATACGTCGCAATATTTCTCCACCCCGGCTTACTAGTTTATTCTTTGTGTTCGATAGTGATCTAATAATCCTATCGCTTTTACTTGATTTTTCCGATTGCCTCAGCCTCGAAAATAAATTATTTAAACGCTTTTTAATCGCGTTTGTGTTAAAGATTTTACGCCCTTTATTAGCATTGGTTTTTAATCCTCCGTTCGGATTAGTTTCGGGGAATTTTTAAATTTCTTTAAAATTTCTCTCGTATTGTAGTTTGACGTTGTGTGCGGTAAGAAAATCTACACCTAGGATGATCTTGTGTGACAAACTTTCGCGAACCACGTAAAACTCATGCGTGTAATTCGTCTTGTATATGGAAAAGCTTGTTTGTAATCTGGTCGCGACAATCTGGCCGCGATCTGAGAACGCTCCCATCAGCAAGAATCGTTTTATAGGTTTTACACGCATAGCTACCCCCTCGCTCGCTAGCTTGTCGTATGTGTCCTTTGTGATGGCTGAGATTTGAGAGCCCGTATCTATAAGGGTTTTTATTCTCAAATTCCCAAACGCCAAAGTCAAATACGGCATTGAGATTTTTCTCAACGTATCCCGGCGTTCTTCCGGTCTTTCGTCAATATCGCGCTTAATTCCTAACGTACGAATTATCGCGATTTTCGAACTATTTACACCGTCATCAGACGCTGTCTGTTCGGTTTGTGAACATCTTAAAAAGTCGTTGGACGTCAATTGTTCGTTACTACCGTCGATTGCTGCTACCTTTCTACGAGATGAGAAATCTGCCGCGGGCGTTCTAAAAACGTTATACGGGACTATTTCTTTCGTTTGAATCTCGGTAGATTTATTCGGTAACTCTATAATAATCGGCGTAGTCTTCTCGTTAAATTTACCTATATCGCGGTTAAAATTTAACGGTATTGTTTTACTCGGATACGCGGCATCGCGTTTGTAATCCGATCCCTTTGCGTCGTACGACCTTGTCACGCCACTTGCGCTCGCCGCCGGGTTATCGCGCTGGTAATCGGATCGCCTTTCGTCATACAATCTCGTCACCCTACTCGCGCTCGCCGCCGCGTTATCGCGCTGGAAATCTGATCCTCGTGCGTCGTACGATCTCTCCTGCGTATTATACGCAACTCTTCGCCATGGATTTATATTACATCTGTTTGAATTTGCTACTGGGGTTTTTACGAACGATTTGTTGGCTAGTTTTTGTTCATAGTCGATTTTGTTTAACAATGTGAGGAAATCGTCAACCGTTCCGACGGTTGAGGGTCTGATTTTCCGCGCCACACTTATCGCGAAATGCCGTTTCACACACCTTATTATATCATGCTCGGACATGGGTGGTGCTAATAATCTCGCTTGTTTTGATAAGTTGAGAGCGTATTCTGACATCGAGAGTCCGCAATCGGGCCTATAACATCCGGTATACATCTGTTCCCGGAACCTAGCTTGCTGTTCGTCCCCCCAAAAGTAGTCTTTAAAGGCCTGTTTAGCCTCTTCTATATTTTCCGGTTCGCGTACGTCGAACCAATTCGACGCTGTCTCTATTAAGCAGCGTCCGAAAAAATATAGTTGTTCCGCGGGATTGACATTTTCGTATTCCGCCGTTTTTTCGAATCGATTTAGGAATTTCATTGAGTTTTGCGGATCGTTCCTACCCGAATACCGTAAATCTTCGAACGGATTTCTGAGCCACCCACCCTTGGGTAGTTTCGCGTTCGCGACGGTGTTTTCTCCTAACTGGACGATTGGATACGTAGAATCTACCGCTCCTCGCGACTCCCCGTCGCGATTATTATATGCGGGTCGGATTCCGGGTTCACGCATCTCTAGCCTCTCTAATCGTTCGCGAATTTCGCGCAAAGATTCGGCATTTATGTCGTCCGCTCGCGAGTTTGGCATTTTGCACTCGCCCCTCAATCTACTTTCCAGATCTAGAATGCGTTTGCGGTACCATTCGTTTTGTTCCTTGAGCATCTCTGGATTGTCTTCGCGTTCGCGTTTCGCGTTTTCTTCTTCCGCACTCGCTTTCGCTTGCGCACGGGTATTAATTTTATCTCGCGGCTTAAAGTTTTAGGCTTCGCCTCTTCGGGTTCGCGTGTCTCGTTCGCGCCCGGTTGTGTTCCGCGTCTCTCACTCATTTCGATATTTAGACGTGCAATGCGAATATCTCTAACTGGCAATTCGATCGCACTCGCTACCGTGTTGGTACGCTGTCGTTAAGAAACATTGTTTTCAGACGCCTTTGCGATTTAAAATCGCTACTGCCCGCGTTTCCTACTGAACAACTCGCAACACTTTTAGTGGTAACGTACTTTCCGCCACCGCGTTACTTATCCGTATTAGTAAACGTTGTTATCGGACTAATCCGCGCTCACTCTGAACGAATTCGCAACACTTTTTATGATGACGTACGGTATACACTCCGCTACCGTGTTACTTTTTCGTATTAAGAAACATTGTTGTCGGACTAACACGAGAACTCGATATGGCCAGACGGCGCATCCTTATGTTGTTGCGCCGAGTATTCCGGAGGGTGGCCATCAGGGTCGTCCAAGGCTACAGAACGGTGTCGTACACAGCAGCCACATTGTTGGCGGGAATGCCGACCGTCGAGCTATACGCAGAAATGTACGCTTACATTTATAGGCGTACGCGTGAGCTCGGCGGGCTCGGCGTGACTTTGACCCCTAGGGTCAAGGCTGCCGTAAGACTCCAGGCTAGGCGACGCGCTCTGGAGAGGTGGGACGAATGCCTCCAATCCCCGAGATACCTCGGGGAGGCGCGTCGTCGAAGGGAGCTAGTTCGTCGCGAGCGCCCCACCACAAGCCGGGCCCGGTGGTCGGGTCGATCACGCCTTCCCCGCAACGTCAACCGCGGGAAGTGGGTGAGAGGCGCGGTGGTCCCCCTCTCCCCAATACGAGCAGAAGTCCCTATACCAACAGGGACACTGGAGGGGAATTAGACTCCCCCCCAGCAGGGAAGGCTCGGGGGCGGAAGGTCTCTCCGAAGTAGTACAAATGCCAGATTCCGGAGAGGCCTTCTCAAACGCCCAGGCGTAGGCCACCCGAAGGGGTTTTAGTGGGTAGTCCCCTGCTTGTTTCTTTAAGTCAGGGACGAGTCCCACATAACCCCGTCTCAAACCGCATCGAGGCGGGGTATGCGTAAAGGCATTTCCCCTCCGTCACAAAAAAAAAGAAAGCTTATCACTAGCAGACTTAGTATTACGGCGCGGTTACAAGTAGCGGACTTACTACTACCATGCTTATTACTACGGCGCGGTATTTACATGCAACTTAGGAGCTAGTGTCAGGCTAGGCGGCTGGGTATTGCGGGCAGGACCGAGTGTCACGTCGGGCCCTGCCTTGGCAACGGAAACCGGCAAAACCCGGCGGAGCTGAGCGAAACCTCAGCCCGGACTGGTGCTAGGAGCCGGCGAAACCCGGCAGAGCTAAGCAAAACCTTAGCCCCAGGAGTGGTGATAGGAGTCGGCAAAACCCGACAAGGCTGAGCGAAACCTCAGCCCCTAAGGTAGAGAGAGCCGGCGAAACCCGGCAGAGGTAAGCAAAATCTTAGCCCCGAGAGGTAGTAGGTACTGGTTAGGTCGGTGTCAGGAGTCGGATCGCAGGATGGGATCTGGTCTCAGGGATGCCAGTTTTGAGACTCTGCCCGTTACCGTAGCGTGGGAAGGGATAACGCACACAAGGAAAAAGCCGTGTACGTGTGCGCTCGGCTAGCTTCGGGCAGTAGACGAGCGCAGACATACAATCTGCTATCTCTTTCTTTCTTTCAGTCGTTCAGTCAGCTATAGCTGATGTTAGCGCGACTTGGCTCGTCTATAAGATCTCGCGTAAACACATAAAAATTACTAACAAAATAAATCTTATAATTACATTATAATTTATTCTATATACAGGGTGTCCGGTAAAGATTGTGCCATCGCTCGTGAGCGGATAGAGCACAGTAAACTGAACAGAAAAGTCCTGTAACATTTTTTTCTATAACGTTTAATAAAGGGGTTATTATTAAGTAAAGTCTGCCAATCAACTTCGACTTTTAGCCGCGCGCCTGGTAGTGTGCGTGAGCGTTCCGTCGTCACGGCGGCGCATTCTACCAGGCGGGCGGCTCACCAACGTACGTCCGGCTAAAAGTCGAAGTTGGTTGGCAGACTTTACTTAATAATAACCCCTTTATTAAACGTTATAGAAAAAAATGTTACAGGACTTCTCTGTTCAGTTTACTGTGCTCTACCCGCTCACGAGCGTTGGCACAATCTTTACCGGACACCTTGTATATAAAAGATGTAAATTAATTAAAGAAATAAAGAATAGAAAGAATATAAATGATAAAAATCCACTCTTGGCCAACGTGTACGCCTTTTTTCCAAAAAATCATATTAGTAATATTGAAAAAGATCTGTTGTTGATTAAAAAGATAACTTATTGTTAGCACGAAAAACATAAAATACAAAATTAAATTATATATTGCTTTGGATAAATTATTCTTATATTATGCATGTATACTGACAAAGCAAATAACATTTTCTTGCAGTTAGATCCACTTTAAAAATAATAAGTAAATATTATGAAAAAGTGGATCTAACTGCAACAAAATGTTATTTGCTTTGTCAGTATACATACATAATATGTATACTTTGATTTTCTTGGCATACGTATAACTAATATTACATTATTTTATAAAAAAAGGAAAACATAAATATCTCGCATTATACATGTTACTATAATATTCGTTATACGTATGCCAAGAAAATCAAAGTATACATATTATGCATGTATACTGACAAAGCAAATAACATTTTGTTACAGTTAGATCCACTTTAAGAATAATAAGTAAATACTATGTATGAAAAAGTGGATCTTACTGCAACAAAATGTTATTTGCTTTGTCAGTATACATACATAATATGTATACTTTGATTTTCTTGGCATACGTATAACTAACATTACATTATTTTATAAAAAAAAGGAAAACTTCTTTCTTGTAGGAACTTGAGCAGGTAATTTATAAAAATAAGGAAAACTTCTTTGCTGTAGGAACTTGAGCAGGTAAGGGTAGCAGCTTTTACCCTCATACAGCTCATTATTGGTCATTGCGCCATGTGCTAAAAATAGACATAACATTATTGATATCATTATATTCATAAATTGAAGAACTTTTGAAGTACAGATCTAAATTTCTTACTTTCTTGGTCTTCCCCGTCTGCCCCAATTATAGTGGGCCGAAGATAACTTATACAAAAATCGCATGAAGCGTTGCTGCTGTCTGCGAGCGCCTGCTGCGTTGCCTCTTGGTCTTTGAGCTATGGAAGTATAAAAAATATAAAAATAATGAATAAAATGTAAATAAATTAAAATTATGTAATTATAATTAAAATATTACGTCTATTTTCATCATAATTATCGATGGCGGGATTCACAGCGGGACCAACGTCGGCGATGAGACCATCATCGGCGATGGGATCGGCGTCCGCGGCAAAGACGACACCAGTGGCACCGGCGGCGACGGGACGTGTAGCGACAGGACATGTAGCGACAGGACGTGTAGCGGCAGGACGTGTAGCGGCAGGACGTGTAGCGGCAGGACGTGTAGCGGCAGGACGTGTAGCGGCAGGACGTGTAACGACAGGACGTGTAGAGACGGGAGCGGCGGCAACAGGATTTGTAACGATGGGAGCCGCGGCAACGGAACGTGTAAAGACGGGAGCGGCGGCAACAGTATTTGTAACGATGGAGCCGCAGCAACGGGACGTGTAGAGATGGGAGCGACGGCAACAGGATTTGTAACGATGGGAGCCGCGGCAACGAGACTTGTAGCGACGGGATCATCGGCGACTTGACCGATGGCAACTCTGTTATTATGCTTCATTTCTTCTAATGAGAATTCTTGTAAGAAGTCTTCAACATCTACAATCATCTAAAATTTAAGTGAAATTATTATGTAATAATTTGTTTTTTAATAAAATATAAAGAATATATTAATAACGCTACTTACGTCTTCTTTGTCTGCCGCCATCTTTGATTATCGATTCAACCATTGTTCGATAATTCATTATATAGATTCATAACTTTAATATAGTGAAAAAGCGTTGTTTCTCATTGGCTGTATTATTTTAAAGGTGGCGCCCCATCGCTTTCAGAACAATTAAACTTGCTTCAATCGAAAACGATTACGTGCTTCATATCTTCACATAGTAACGGTTAGTTACCATTACAATATAGTTACGACCGTAACCTGTACGTGCTTTACATATACTGATCGACGACGATTCTGAGCAATAGGTATAAAAATAATTATTATACGCTCGGTAATAAGAATGCCTAAATACATGAATTTATGCATATATCGGAATATATATATACAGGGTGAGTCATTTTAATCAACGCACGCAAATATCTCGTAAAGTAAGCAAGATGGAAAAAAATGTTTTATACAAAAGTTGTAGGGTTCAGAGGGGGACACATGATGAAAATATGGACTTGACTTTGAGTGACCTTTTCAAGGCCAAGTCAATGTGATCGATATTTTCTTAAATCGAACCCCCAATTTTTTATTGCGTATTCTTGTAGCTTATCTCGAAAGCTTTTCAAAACACTATAATAAAGTATTTTTTCATTAAGTACTTTTTGAGTTATTTTATATTTTATTCTGACATATTTTGATATAAAAAATAAAATATCTCGTAAAATATTCAGTTTTTGATAATCTTACCGTAATACTTTTCTGTACAGAATAATGAGACAAATCAATTAGTAAAAAAAAATAATTGTTTTTAAGAAAAAGTATGTAATTATTTACTATGTATTTTTTTAAACAATTATTTGTTTTTTTCTTTACACTAATTGATTTGTCTCATTATTTTGTACATAAAAGTATTACGGTAAGATTATCAAAAACTGAATATTTTACGAGATATTTTATTTTTTATATCAAAATATGTCAGAATAAAATATAAAATAACTCAAAATGTACTTAATGAAAAAATACTTTATTATAGTGTTTTGAAAAGCTTTCGAGATAAGCTACAAGAATATGCAATAAAAAATAGGGGTTCCATTTAAGAAAATATCGATCACATTGACTTGGCCTTGAAAAGGTCACTTAAGGTCAAGTCCATATTTTCATCATGTGTCCCCCTCTGAACCCTACAACTTTTGTATAAAAGATTTTTTTCCATCTTGCTTACTTTACGAGATATATGCGTGCGTTGATTAAAATGACTCACCCTGTATATGTATATATACATATACATATATAGAAAATGTATTCTGATATGTGTATAAATTCGTGTATTAATAAGGCACTCCTGTTACTGAGTATATGTACACATACACACATCACAATTTTATTCATAGACATTATTCAGGGTGGTCCTCGTAACGGCCGCCACGATTTTTTAGGCACTTACAATAATCTGACATAAAAAGTCATAAACAAAAATTTATCAGTTTCTAGCCGGCAACAAATTGCAATAATAAAAATTGACCAAACATTTTTTTTCCATAAAAAAGCAAGGTCGCCTTCAATTTTTTAAACGGAACTGCCTACTTTTTATTGCATATTCTTGTAGCTTATTTCGAGAGCTTTTCAAAACACTTTAATAAAGTATTTTTTTATTAAGTACTTTTTGAGTTATTTTATATTTTATTCTGACATATTTTGATATAAAAAATAAAATATCTCGTAAAATATTTAGTTTTCGATAATCTTACCGTAATATTTTTATGTACAGAATAATGAGACACATCAATTAGTAAAAAAAAAAATAATTGTTTTTAAGAGAAAGTATGTAATTATTTATAATGTATTTTTTTAAACAATTATTCGTTTTTTTTTAAACTAATTGATTTGTCTCATTATTCTGTACATAAAAGTGTTACGGTAAGTTTATCGAAAACTGAATATCTTACGAGATATTTTAATTTTTATATCAAAATATGTCAGATTAAAATATAAAATAACTCAAAAAGTACTTAATGAAAAATACTTTATTATAGTGTTTTGAAAAGCTCTCGAGATAAGCTACAAGAATATGCAATAAAAAGTAGGCAGTTCCATTTAAAAAATTGAAGGTGACCTTGCTTTTTTATGGAAAAAAATGTTTGGTCAATTTTTATTATTGCAATTTGTTGCCGGTTAGAAACTGATAAATTTCTGTTTATGACTTTTTTATGTCAGATTATTGTAAGTGCATTAAAAATCGTGGCGACCGTTACGAGGACCACCCTGTATATAAAAAAAACCTCACAAAGGTAAAAAAGAATACGCCAAGTATATAAAAAAATCCCAACATGTACGCAAAAAAAGTTTAATATCTATCCCTACAAAATAACTTTTAAAAGTTTTTCCTTGAAAAATAATTTTCATACAAAATAAAAATTAAAAAAAGATTTTCCTCTAAAAAATAACTTTAAAAAATAAAAACCTTTAAAAAATCAAAAATCAAAAATAAATGAAATCAATAGTTAACTAGCCAAGTATTTAGAAGCAATTCAGTTTATAAAGATTTGTAATTTGATGTAGTATTTGTCATAAAATCAATCTTGTATTTATAGAAATGTTATAGACAGATTCACTCACAGATTCACGGGTTTCTATGAAATTAAAACGCATTTTATTTTTATTAACAGAAATCTGATTTTCAAAATAAGTTCAACAATTTTGAATATTGTATATCACAAATTACACTATTTTAGAGTTTATTAAGGGTATTATATGCTATAATATCAAATCATATTGTCGATGTTAAGTGCGATTAAAATTCTTTTGATTTGCAAAGTATATCTTATAGGATGTATAATTCGAAAGAAAATTTTTCATAAACTCAATGTCGCATAAAACAAACTTACACTAAAGCAAAATATAAAAACTTGGCGTTCCCCGGGTCACATTAAGACGTGTATATATTATAAATATATAAAATTATTTTAATGTTTCTAAAACTATATATGCAATAATTTTCATATAACATGAAATATAAACGATACAAATCTGGGACCATATATTTTAATACGACCCGGGCATGCCAAGTTCTTATATTTTGCTTTAGTGTAAGTTTGTTTTATGCGACTTTGAGTTTATGAAAAATTTTCTTTCGAATTATACATCCTATAAGATATACTTTGCAAATCAAAAGAATTTTAATCGCACTTAACATCAACAATATGATTTGATATTATAGCATATAATACCCTTAATAAACTCTAAAATAGTGTAATTTGTGATATACAATATTCAAAATTGTTGAACTTATTTTGAAAATCAGATTTCTGTTAATAAAAATAAAATGCGTTTTAATTTCATAGAAACCCGTGAATCTGTGAGTGAATCTGTCTATAACATTTCTATAAATACAAGATTGATTTTATGACAAATACTACTTCAAATTACAAATCTTTATAAACTGAATTGCTTCTAAATACTTGGCTAGTTAACTATTGATTTCATTTATTTTTGATTTTTGATTTTTTAAAGGTTTTTATTCTTTAAAGTTATTTTTTAGAGGAAAATCTTTTTTAAATTTTTTATTTTGTATGAAAATTATTTTTTAAGGAAAAACTTTTTTAAAAGTCATTTTGTAGGGATAGATATTAAACTTTTTTTGCGTACATGTTGGGATTTTTTTATATACTTGGCGTATTTTTTTTTACCTTTGCGAGGTTTTTTTTAGATTATATTTTATTTCATAATTTACATACATTACATTACATTATTTCATCAATGAGCAATATTATTTCTATTTGATTATTTAAAAAATCATCATTTATTTGTCAAATTGTATCATCTTATTATTATTTAATAGATATTTTAATTATTTATTTATTATATACATATTATTAAAAATATTTATTGTTTTATTTAATGTTTAAAGTTCAAAAAGGAATTAAATTTATTATCTAAAAAAATTCAGTTTAGCTGTAACGTATTGCTCGTCATAACAGATAATGGTAACGAACGAGTCGGCTATTATAGTGCCCCAGAATAGCATGTAGAATAATATTTTCATTGTATAACACGAGAGTAAAATTACATGTAGCCAACATTGACTTCGTGTCGTGATGTAATGATGATAACGTAAAGTATTGAGAATTGAACCTCTATTAAGCTAGCAGGACCAAATCAACAGAATCAAACTGTACCTATCAGATTATTTAGTACCCATTTTGTACTAATTTGTACCACTAATAATAATTTTGTACCTCGTGCCATTTCCAAAAAAACCGTGGCGCTGCTACTATCAAATTAAGCTAGCAAGACCAAACTAAAACAAAACAAAAAGATACAAATAAGACCAGAAATCGAAAGGGCTGAATTTGTACTAATTTGTACCACCCAAATAAACTCAATATATGTAGCCCTTATGCTTAAAACAACCCCCAATTGAATTTAGCCCTATTAAGCTCAAGAGTAAAGTACTCTTTCCAATCAGCAGAATCAATCGCTACTGACGCGCACTTGACGCGCCATAATTTGTACCGCCAAAATGTAAAGTTTCAAATTTTGTACCCTCGCAGTTCCTTTGAAAACTACCTCCGTCCTCTCTCAATCTCAAGAGTAAAGTACCCTTCGCGACGAGCAGAATCAATCGCTACTTGTACACACAACGCGACATAATTTGTACAATCTAAAGTTTCAGATTTTGTACCACCGCCGTTTCTTCGAAAACTACCCCCCTGCTAGCTTAATAGAGGTGAGAATTGAAGGGATATTCGTTTACAACTGATTAAGATAACTCATAAATATAACAATTAAATGCCTTCAAAGAAGTTTTACATAATAAAATCAATCTTACATTTATAATCGAGAAGTATTATTAACTATTAGAATTATTATTTAAATATATTATTCAATGAAATGAAACAAAATCCTTATTGTAATTATTTTCGAATAATTTTGCGTGGTGGCAATCCTAAATTATCTTCCGAAAATGTCTTCCTTACAATCGGTTTTGTACCCAACAACAATTGTTGAAAGGATAATTTTTCGTCTCCTATTTGTTGTATATCAGACATATTGTCTATCTCCAAGAAAAATATGTCATCTATATAATAAAATCATAATATTAATGACAGGTACAATATTATACTTTTAAAAACTTTAAATCTATTTATCTTCAATACAACTTACTTATAATTTTCACATATCCTTTTATTTCAACAAGTTGTCCCTTTTCCAAGAAGACACCGTCATCATAATTCATTATCTGTACCTCCAATTTATATGTCTTATCAGTAATGGATCCGCTACCTATCATCTTAAAACTGTTGGAAAAAATATTGAAGTTCGTTTTGATGTATCCACGTGTAACTAAAAAGGACCCAATAAACAAAATGTTAGCAGTATGTCGACAGATTGACAGCAAATTCTGTCGACGTAATCAAAAATTAACAGACTCTGTAATAAATTTGTAGCCTTTCTGCTCACAAAAATTTATAGACATTTGGCCAAATCTGTTCAAACAAACTTGACTGTCTAGGGATTTTATTAATTCTTATTTTATGTGTATCACAAGACTTACAATTAAATTATAGGAAATAATAAAATCATATTTGTTAAAAATAAATAATAATCATTGTAAAAAGACATAGTTTAATATAAAATCATACATTAATAAATAACAAAAAGTTATACACACGCGCACGCACACACGCACGCACACAAGTACACACGATTTATAACCTACAACAATTGTTGAAAGGATAATTTTTCGTATCTTATTTGTTTTATATCAGATATATTCTCTATCTTTAAATAAAATATATCATTTATATAATAAAATCATATTATTACGCTTCGAATAATAAATATAAATATAACATAAAAATGTAAAAATACATAGTTGCATTTATACATACATATGCATATATTTATAAATGTAGAAAAAAAACACCGTATCATAGTAATATAGTATATATGTATGAATACTTACAAATGCATGAATTTAGATGTTCAGGTATATCACAGGAATCCACTAATTGTGGTTGCACTGCTTGAATTATTTTCTTCAAATTAAAATTACCCAAATTATTTATGATAGTGTTGGAACGAACAATTAGTTCATATGGAAGTGTGCCTTAGTTAAATTCTGGTATCTTTGTTCTCTTAGCCTTGGCTCCATCAATGTGCACAATCTATAAAATTAATAAATATTACTAATTACTAAATTAAATTAAATTAACACTATGTTAACATTATTGTTGTGTAATATGTACTATATTAGAATAAAAAATATAAAATAATACAACAATATAATAATAATAATAATAACGTTGTCAAAAAATTAAAGAAGATATAAAAATTTATCACTTACGCGATTTGGTTGTATGTGATATTTCACGCGATCAATTTCTGCGTTCCATACAACTACTTGAACTCGATGTTGACTATTATTATTTACTAAAAATTTCAACAATTGATAGTGTTGAGCTTTGGTTGTATCGATTTCATCGATAAAACCAACAATCTCTCTGAAAAAATTTTTTAATAAAATTTAAAAATATAAGTTTTTAATTTTATATCAAACAAAAGCATAAAATATTATGATTCAGTATTTGTTAATTTGATAATAGATAATCATTTTTTATTTAAAAAAGAGTCAGATATGTGCACATATCGAGTTTGTAACAACTGTTAATAAATTGTTAAAAAAGTTCCTAAAATTATTGTGAAACAAAAACATTGATATAAACATGTCAAGACTATAATATTTTTTAAATGAAAGATATTTCAATCAAATTATTTAAAAAACGCGGCACATTACGCTGTAATAAAAAAAAGTGTGACAAATATCATTCATTTATAACGTTTTTTTAATGACAGCTTTGACAATTATATAATATATCATTTTGCGTAAATTTTAAACTGTCAAATAATTGATCATGGTGAAGTACATTCCGTTATTAAAATTTTCGTTTAACATGACCTCATAAGTCTATTAACGAATGTTATGATATATCTAAGACATTACATAATTGAAATAAAAAATTATATGTATAAGTTGAAAGTACGAAGACTCACACAGTGGAATCTTCTAATTGTATCGATTCTAGCATCTCATCCGATGCAAAACAAATTGTTTCCAAATCATCATTTTTATTTAGAATAGAAACTTCCTGTTTCTCGTTAAATGTTCTGTAAATGAGTAGCGCATGTAAATATAAATTATCAAAATATAATTTACAAAACTTTATGTCATGTAATTATAAGCTCTTGCATTTATATTATATATTAAAGATTATTATAATAAATTGTAAAAAAATATATAAAAAGGAAGTGTCTTTTATATAAAGAAGGAATTATACTAATAACTTTATTATGAACACCTTTGTGTGCGTGTGTAATGTTACAAATTATACTATTTATCTTGTTAGGATTAACTATAGTTATTTGTTTTATTTACAAAATTAGTAATAGTATTATTAGTATAAGTATTATTTGTTATAAAAATTAGTATTAGTATTATTTGTTATAGATTAATTTAAAAAGTTCAGAATTCAAAGTAAATCACTAAAATTACCAATCATTTATAATTCATGGTATTAACGATTCTTTGAAATAGAAATTAGTGAAAATACATAAATAAAAAATAAAAATATTAATAAATTTACTTGATGGGCGGAGATTCATCCAAATTAATTATTTGAGACAAATCAGTTTGTTTACTCGCATTAACTTTTTTCTTTTCTTCTTGTTGCTGTTTTACTTTTTCCATTATAACTTTCTTTCCTTGTAATTTCAGCTCCTTATTTATAACTATAATAAATACATATATTTGGATATATCAGTACATATATTTGAATATAGAGTTAGAGAGAGTAATTCCCTGACGAAAATAAAAATTGAACCATAAATGTAACGTAAAGGAAGAATAGCAATAGCGTGAAAAAAGTTTCCAAAAAGCATAAATTGAAACGTTTATAAATTGAAAAGAAATGTTTCCGAAATATTTGTTTCACGTTTTAATGTTCTAATTGACGCTTTCTAGAAATTTAGTTCACGTTTCTATCACTCTCTATCTATCACGCTACATGAATATACAGGGTGTCCCGCAACGTGATGTCCACACTGAAACTGTGTATTTTTTGTGTCATTCTAAGGGTGCAAACCCATGCAGCGGAATAGTGTAACGTGGAACGAGAGCATGACCAATCGCGAGCGTTCTGCAGTTTTCGCTACGCTCACAATTGGCCCGCTCTTGTTCCGCGTTACGCTTTTCCGTTGCCATGGGTTCGCACCCTAAGTCAAAAAGCCTTAATACACATATCCCTTAAGTCGCTTGTTTCGAAGTTATAGCGAAAAAATGCAAACGTAGTTATTTCTCACACTAATGCGAGAAAAGCACCTTTATGACTTACCTTACCGTACTAGTAGTGCGGAAATAACAGGCATTACAAAAAATATTGTATGTATGGCATGTGCGGAAGACAACGAACTACATCGCGCATGAAGTTGCCGCATGAGCTGAAGCGAATGCGGCAACTTCATACTCGACATAATTCATTGTTTTCCACATTTGCCACACAAGATAATATTAATAAATTGACTGTCGTTTTAAGTGAAAACATCGCATAAACATAGCTTAGAAATTTCTCTTACCTACCAATCATGAGTACATTTTCCAATGAAGAATATGCCGATATTCATTTTATTTATGGTTTCTGTAATGGTAACGCACGTGCAGCAGTAACAGAATATCACCGACGGTTTCCTAATCGTAGAGTACCAGATCGAAGAGTTTTTAGCAATGTCCACCGAAGCATTAAATTTACTGGTAAGGTCCCAAATAAAAATCTTGAGAGACCATTAAGGCGACACCGTCAAGTCGAGGATGCGATACTAGTAATGGTGGACAGAACTCCTACTATTAGTATCAGAAGACTTTCGGCGCAAACTAACGTCTCTAAAACGACAATTTGGAAAATACTGCGTGATTAAATCATATTGTTCTTATTTTATGCAATTTTGTTTTTTCGCTATAACTTTGAAACAATCGACTTTAGAGCATATGTGTATTAAGACTTTTTGACTTAGAATGACAAAAAGAATACACAGTTTCAGTGTGGACATCACGTTGCGGGACATCCTGTATAATTGAAATAAATAAGTGAATATATAATTGTATATGCGTATATAAATGCGTATATACAGGGTGAGTTTTTTAACTTGAAACTGTAAAATATCTCGGAAAGTAAGCTTTATCGAAAAAAATGTTTCAAACAAAAGTTGTAGGGTTCGGAGGGGGCCACATGATAAAAATATGGATTTGACCTTGAGTGACCTTTTCAAGATGAGGTCAATGTGATCGACGTTTTCTTAAATGGGACCCCCCTTTTTTTATTACACATTCTTGTAGCTTATCTCGAGAGCTTTTCAAAACTCTCTGCGGTGTACATCTGCGCCAGCGTAAATGCTGGTAATCTGTCCACTAGATCCACCACGTGGTGACGGTGGAAGATCGTATTATTAATTGGGAGCAGAAGAGGGGGCTGCTTAGGCGTAGTGGTTTAGGATGGACTACTCGAGGAGGCTTCCATTCATACTGGTGATGAGTCAAGACTCATCGCTGAGCGGCTACGGGTGCCAATTTTCAATCGTTTGATATGATTGGACCGCTCTGGAGACGTGCTGGGGATGTCGTCTCTCCGTGGCAATCGGCACTGCATCCATTGAGCGACATTCCAACATCGCTCTGGAGTCGTATGTACTGTGTTAGAGTGGCGTAAGGTGTGAGGTCTGAATAGCTCAGTGGTAAGAGCAGTTGCCCGGAAAGCGAAAGACTCGGGTTCGATTCCCGATTCAGCCACTTGTACCTCGCATATTTTTTCAGACCCGCAAATGTTGTTTTCTAACAATTATTTGTCGGGCTGAGGAAGTGTGTAAACGCCCTACACAGACACGACAGTGCCGCTGCCACGGAAGAGATGGATGCTTGGTTCGTGCCTCCTCCCGCCTTAAATCCCTCCCTCGCTTCATTCTATAATAAAGTATTTTTTCATTAAGTACTTTTTGAGTTATTTTATATATTAATCTGACATATTTTGATATAAAAGATAAAATATCTCGTAAAATATTTAGTTTTCGATAATCTTACCGTAATACTTTTATGTACAGAATAATGAGACAAATCAATTAGTATAAAAAAAAAATAATTGTTTTTAAGAGAAAGTATGTAATTATTTACAATGTATTTTTTAAAACAATTATTTGTTTTTTTTATATCAATTGATTTGTCTTATTATTCTGTACATAAAAGTATTACGGTAAGATTATCGAAAACTAAATATTTTACGAGATATTTTATTTTTTATATCAAAATATGTCAGATTAAGATATAAAACAACTCAAAAAGTACTTAATGAAAAAATACTTTATTAAAGTGTTTTGAAAAGCTCTCAAGATAAGCTACAAGAATATGCAATAAAAAAGGGGGTTTCCATTTAAGAAAACGTCAATCACATTGACCTCATCTTGAAAAGGTCACTCAAGGTCAAATCCATATTTTTATCATGTGGCCCCCTCCGAACCCTACAACTTTTGTTTGAAACATTTTTTTCGATAAAGCTTACTTTCCGAGATATTTTGCAGTTTCAAGTTAAAAAACTCACCCTGTATATATATATATATATATATATATATATATATATATATATGGACACACATTCTGTATATATTTATGTGTACATAGATAATTGCAACTAATTACCTTTATTCGTTTGTTCTAATTATCTTTTAATTTCTGTATGTTCTTACAATTGTATTCTATATTATTCGAAATAAATTCTATGTACACATACATATACAGAGTGTGTGTCCATACACACACACACATACACACATATATATATATATATATATATATATATATATATATATATTGTAACCGTATTTCTTTTAATTATTTAATTAATAATTATTTGATTATTCGGCGGGCGGTTCTTCGGTGCCCACGGCACACCTTCGGCGCGTATTTCGACTATCGATCTCTCGATCCAGAAAATTCCCACTTATCACAAAATAAACCGAGTTGGGCGCCAGGTACGGCAGGCCGCACCATTCACAATAATAGCAACACCGAAAGATAACTACGAGATCGATAATTAACGCGACGGCAAAATTCCTCGGCTACTCAGTATACCCGAAATGGTAGAGGGGGTGGTCCGGGAGAAACGGAAGAGATCTTGAGAATCGAGAACACGGGAGCAAAAATGAGCATTCGATAAGTTAAAATAAAGATAACAATAATATATTAAAAGAAACAAGAGTATAACACAGTTCGCATAAGTAATAATCTTGGAGGACAGTAGTTATTTTATAGGCGATTGAGATATTATATTATTTCCTCGGAGATAGACACGACCGTGCGCAACAGTATCTAATTACCGGGCGTCTTACGTGCTTTAAACTCGACTTTTCGGCCGCGAGGATTTCCGCCGCACGAGACTTATTTAGGCTGCGACAACTAAAGAAATCCCTCGAATGCGCCGGTAACTACTTTACGCACGTCCGTGAATCCGCTTCGATATAATAGAAAATTCTAGATTGTATGACTCGAATCGATCCTTTAGTCAGGCTCGCGGTGAGCCGATATTTGCCTCGATAACAATAGCGACGACCGTGGCGTCGAGATACGCAAGATATAACTCGAAGGACTCGCGGAAACTAATAGCGGGCTTCAAGACACTCGATAAATACTCTGCCCCATATTTGAGAATTACGCTTTCTCTTCTCTCTAATTACATATGACGTGTACAAGATAGTTGCTAACCATACGCAAAAAGAAGACGAAAACTACCGAGTCTGGTGTACGAGTCGCGTGACGCAGTAGTTTGCACGATCTCGAATATCAATCGCGCGGGCGTGAAAATCCCGATAATTTACAGCATACAATGATTATAAACGCGAAACTAACATTAATGACTGTCGGCGGCGGCGAAATGAATTAGAGAGAGCTTATTTTATGTAATTCGGATGAGTGCCGAGTGCCCGTCCGCCATGCGACGTAATCTACCAGAAATTCCACAAAGTTAATTCACAAAACGCGTGGCTCGACAACTATAAAGGGCGCGACTTATCCGAATTAATTACCTACAATTAATCGGCAACAAAATTGGGTTGACGACGCTCGTCCCACCGGTCGGAATACTTCGCAGTTCTTTCGGATTCTGTATCGCTCGCTCACGTCCTGAGACCTGCGTCCTACCGGAAAGCTCGCCGAACAGTGCCGAGCGAGAGTCCTGCAGGAGAGATCGGCTGCATTATTTTAAAGGTGGCGCCCCATCGCTTTCAGAACAATTAAACTTGCTTCAATCGAAAACGATTACGTGCTTCATGTTTTCACATAGTAACGATTAGTTACCATTACAGTATAGTTACGACCGTAACCTGTACGTGCTTTACATATACTAATCGACGACGATTCTGAGCAATAGGTATAAAAATAATTATTATACTCTCGGCAATAAGAATGCCATAATACATGAATTTATGCATATATCGGAATATATATGCATTTTCCATATATATATATATATATATATTGTTGCGTCCGCGCGTCGACTTCGATAATACTCGAACACGCGCAACACAACCGGCACCCGCGTACCGCGAGTAAATGATTGACACTCTTTAGAAAGAATAAAAGGAACTTTAATATAGCAACACAGAACACACAATTGAACAAGGAACACAGAACGGGTAATAACAGTAATCGTATATCAAGTATGTCCGCCCGGAATGACATCCGTCGCGAGACTCTAGATGGCCGATCTCTCTCAAGATGTCCGCCGTTGTTTTACAACAACGCTTAGCAACGTTCTCCCGGATACAAATACAGCAGATTCACGAATAACCGCCTTAGACGACCCGCAGGGACGCAACACTACTCCCCCTCTTCAAAATTGTCGTCCCGACAATCAATGAGGGCTCTTCCAAATTAAATGGGTTGATCGTTGTCCTCTTCTTCCAAGGCGTTGACTCCAGGGTGCCTAATGACTTCCTGCTCTACCCTGAGCTGCTGCTGCAGGTTACCGAGCGCCATTATTTATCGGCCCCAATCACACACCCTCCAGGAATATACAGGATACTGTCATCGAACCCGTTTGACAAGAACATCCAACGTCGACTCCAGGGTACAGAAACGGTTTCCTGCTCTACCCTGAGCTGCTGCTGCAGGTTACCGAGCACCGTTAAAATCCAGAACCCAATCGACTTTGATACATCTTGAAACCATAGTAGCCGTCCCTCGTAGTTCGCCTTATTCTCGGAAATACTCAAAACTGCTGCATCTCCGCATCTCAAAAGGGAGCGAATCTTCGGACAAGAGGGGGGTAACATCCGTGGACCCACCGTCCTTCTAAGAGGACACCTCAAGTCCCTGTCTCGGCATTCGCCCTTCGTCCCACGGGAAAACCACGGTCAAAAACCGGGGAGAGACAGAGTCTTCAACGATGGTCTTTGAAGAACAAAATTTTGAAAGAAGATTCCATAAACCATCTTCTTCAATTCCTTAAAAAAAAACAGAAAGAAAATTAACCAATAACAAGTAACATAAATCATAAATCAGGTTTCAGATGTGACTTAAATCCGCCTTTCATGATACGAAGCCAATCGATCTAAATGAACTATTTTAATGTCCGGCTTCAATTTAAAGCCTAATTCTGTGTTAATATTAACACGCGCGTCTCTTTCGAAATTAGGCGCAACATTAGGCAAAAAAAATTTCTGTTAATGGAGCGACTTAGCTGGTTGTTGTTATCCAGCAGACGAATCCTCTGTTCCATGCCCCGTAACGCCTCGTCGCGTTGGCGCAGTTGTGCTTCAAATACAGCTCGCTGCTTATCGTGTTGGCGCAATTGCGTCTCAAAATCGGCTCGCTGCTGCAGCCGCTCCTCGCGTAGCTCAGTAATCTCTCGCATCGCTGACTGAAGTGTAATCGCTTCCAATGATGGTCCCGATGTCGTAGCCGCCGTTGAAGTCAATCGACTCCTCTTTCTCGTCGAAACTCCTGCCGTCGGCGAATTTTCCCGTTCCATTTTTTATAGACGAAAAGAAACACACAATTCTCCAGAAAATCGTCTCCAGAAAATCGTCCACTCCGTCGTATCGTATCCCGGACGAGCCCCCAAAATGTTGCGTCCGCGCGTCGACTTCGATAATACTCGAACACGCGCAACACAACCGGCACCCGCGTACCGCGAGTAAATGATTGACACTCTTTAGAAAGAATAAAAGGAACTTTAATATAGCAACACAGAACACACAATTGAACAAGGAACACAGAACGGGTAATAACAGTAATCGTATATCAAGTATGTCCGCCCGGAATGACATCCGTCGCGAGACTCTAGATGGCCGATCTCTCTCAAGATGTCCGCCGTTGTTTTACAACAACGCTTAGCAACGTTCTCTCGGATACAAATACAGCAGATTCACGAATAACCGCCTTAGACGACCCGCAGGGACGCAACAATATATATATATATATATATATATATATATATATATATGTATGTATATATATGGAAAATGTATTCTGATATGTGTATAAATTCGTGTATTAATAAGGCACTCCTGTTACTGAGTATATGTACACATACACATATCACAATTTTATTCATAGACATAGTCTATCTAGTCCGAGCGTTCGTCTGTATTTAAGTAGTGGGGGTAAAGGTCGCGGCACAGACTTTTGCATAAAGACCATTGCACGTTCAAAAGTTTTAGTCGTAATCGTAAGGCCGTAAGCAAATCGATCAATCACAATCAAACATTCTAAAATGTAATAAGAATGTTTGAACTGTGATTGGTCGATTTGCTTACGGCCTTACGATTATTACGACTAAAACTTTTGAACGTGCAAGGGCCACTGCACAAGCTTTTCCGTAATGCATTACGTTACGTTAAGTACTGATTCTAAACCTAAACTCGTACGTAATCTTAAACTTCAGTCAACGCACAGAGAAAATCGTAACGTAACAAAAGCATACTACGTTACGATTTTGTTTGTGCGTTGACTGAAGTTTAAGATTACGTACGAGTTTAGGTTTAGAATCAGTACTTAACGTAACGTAATGCATTACGGAAAAGTTTGTGCGGTGGCCCTTAAGCGTATAACCATAAGTATAAGGATTGGTCCATAAATATATGCATAAGGAAATGGACCAATCAATTCCCTTATGTTTATGATTATGCGCTTATGCAAAAGTTTGTGCTTTGGCTCTAAAGGTGCACATATAAAAGGGCTTACTCTGACCGGTATTCATAATCCGATGTTATATTTGAGATTGTCTTAAGTTCAATTTTGAGATGAGATCATTTGATTGGTTGAATGAGATCTTAGAAATGGAATCTTAAGATAACCCAAGACCACACTTAAGACGATCTTAAATATAAGAACACATTACGAATATCGGCCTCTGTTCTGTGCCTCTTGCGTTCTCGCTCGCTCGCGCGTAGCATAGCGAGAGAGAACGTTATGTTACGTGCGAGCGAGAAAGAAGACAAGAAGCACGGAACAGAACGTGTCCTTTTCTACGTGTATCTTGGCTCTTACCCCTCAACACTTGGTCTAGATACTATGTCTATGATTTTATCTTATTATAGCTGTTATTATTGCAGCTACCACAGAAAGACAAAGTGCCATAGGCTTTCGACAGCGGCAAATATCCAATAGTTTAACATTACATAATAAAGGTATTATATAAATAAACATTGAATTAAATTATGGATTGTAATTAATTAATAATGAATAAAATATTTTTATTTGCAGGTTAAACGTGAAGAGAATTTTCTTCAATAATTGTTATAGCGGCTGCTCTCTGGCGCTAAGTTTCGGCTGCCATAAGCGCTGCATTAAAAAATCGGCTGCTATAAGCGCTGAAAACTCAGCTGCAACTCAGCTCAGCTCACAAGTAACACTACCCAACTGATACTCACCGATTTGAATGAAACTTAACATACTTATTAAACACCGAAAAACATTAAATACGTGTTTTTTTGTTTCGGCTAAACACGATTTTTAGGGGTAGAAAGCACCCCTCAACCCCTGGAGGTGGAAACAGTTATGGCTAATTATTTCTGAAACGATACATTTTCTGAAAAAAATGCTTAGGACCAAAGTTGTAGAGTTCAAAGTGATGCACTTGATGGCGACCTTGAAGTCGACCTTGAGGTCGATTTTCAAGGTCAATTAAATTTGGAAATAATTAGCCGTTGCCGGACTTTGACCACATCCTGTATCTATAATCAGTAATTTTATGCGTTGACTCTAAATCTGTCTTCAGAATTGATTTGTTGCGTTATTTTCCTAAAAAAAGAGAAAACCTGACGTAATGGGAAAATAGGCGCAAATTTATAGAAAAAATAAGGAGAAAAAAGTTTTGTAAGTAACTTCAGAATATAAGTAAAGATAAGAAAACATAAAATGTCACTCTAATTATAAGTTAAACATTACCTTCATGCTATATTAGAAATTTAAAAATTTTTTTAAATTTTTATTGCTACTCTGGAGTTATCCACAATATCTTTTACTCTTTATTTTGTATTAGGATTTCATTCGGACATATGATCAATTATTATTTTCCCGACTGTCGTTGAACAAGCATTTTCCAAAATTACTTCTTTATCAGTTATTTGCTATGAGCTATATTGCTATCTTGTTCGTGAATTTCGTTCGAATATACCTTCAATTATCATTTTCACATCTGTACTTGGGCGAGTGTTCATTGTTTATAGTTTTACGTCAATTGTTCTTACGACTGCTGTTTCTCGTGAATGTTTTCAAAATTCTTTCGGAAAGTATTTACTGCAAGTACTTCTCCATCATTTGTTTCCACGACTATTTTTTGTGTTAATTTCATTTAGGCTTACAATCATAAACTCTGCTTTCTATGAATTTACTTTGAATCTCTGTTATAATATGATTAAAGCATTGTTAATCTGTAAAATTTCATAATGTCATTAAACCCAAAAAATATTTTAAAGTTATTACGCCTCACTTTCGAGGACCCAGTGTACAATATAGAATCTAGAATAACAGATGAAGAAAGATCATTCGCTTCTCAACTTGCAGATTTGATAAAAGACGCTATCAATTTTGATATATTTAAAGAGACTTATGATACTTTGAACTGTACTGATGCTAGTGTGATTCCTGATGCTGTTTTAGTTGAAGACAATCCAGAAGATGTTTCGGAAGTTATGCAAGACGATACAAAATTCAGAGAAATTGTAGACATTGATTATAAGAAGAGAGTAATTGAATTTTGGCGATCTGGACAAACGAAAAGAAGGAATATAAAATCAGTTAAAAACCGATTTAAGAAAGTTATAAATGTAACACAATTGTACCGATGGAAGGCACAAGTTGCTGAGGGTGGGTCAAGGACTGATAAATTGTTATATATCTCTCAATACGTTCTAGAACAATTTAACAGTGCTGATCGAAATCTACCCATTCACGATTTAGATCTAAAGAGATGGGCCTTGAAAGCAAGAGAGGTAGTTGATTTGCCTTCTCAATTATTTACGGCTTCATCAAAATGGATACACAACTTTAAAATACAACATGGTATTGTTTCAAAATAAATAAATTCGTGACACAAGCGCATATTTTAAATAAAGCAGAACTATTGGAACAATCTTCCAATTATGTGAGTCAAGTTAAACTAGAGATAGGCTTGCTAGGAACAGCAAACGTTTACAATTCAGATCAATCAGGGTTCAATTTGGAAACACATGCTGGTCGTACATTAGCCTCAAAGGGTTCTTTGAAAGTGGAGTGTCTTGGTCAATCTTTGAATTCCTTGACTCACAGTTACACAATACAACCTTTAATATCTGCCGATGGTATCTTGAAATCCCCCTTATTAATAGTTCTGCAAGAAACAAGTGGCCGTTTCGGACCGATAATACAGAAGTCAATATACAAAGCAGATAATATCCTCGTTTTTGCCACAAAATCTGGAAAATTGACATCCGACATTGTTATTAAATGGTTTGAAGATGTCTTCTTGCCTAATGCTGGCAAGAAGTCTATTTTGTGTTTGGACTCTTGGTCAGGACAAACAGAAAAGAAATTTGAAAGTATAGACAATGGTAATAAAGAAGTAAAAATCCTTACAATTCCTGCGGGAACAACTGGCTTCACTCAACCATTGGATGTCTACGTATTCAGACCGTGGAGAAACTTCCTGAAACAATTTTCGGACTTAATTCTCTTATACAACTATGATATTAACCTACATTTGAGGAATAACATTCTCAAAATTCAATCATTAATCCACAATCAATTCTCATCACCCCGATTCCAACACATGATTAAATATGCCTGGTGGAAAAGTGGATATATTGAAGAAAAACCAGATAGATGTGAAACGCCTGTTGATTTCTGTTTAAAGAATTGCGGTACAGTCTGCAAAATCTGCAATAACATTGCAGTAATAAAATGTGCGTGGTGTACTAACCCTCTGTGTATGGAGCATTTTTTTGCGATAGAAGATAAAGCTATTCCTCATTATTGCCATGAATATAAAGAATAATGCCAATTATCATGAAATTTATACTCATAGACTATGAAAAGAAATTATGAAATCTTGCCTTCACTGGCTGGATCTCGACCATATCTTGCCTTTACTGGCTGGATCTCGACCATATCTTGCCTTTACTGGCTGGATTTCGCTCACATCTTGCCTTCACTGGCTGGATCTCGATCATATCTTGCCTTTACTGGCTGGATTTCGCTCACATCTTGCCTTCACTGGCTGGATCTCGACCATATCTTGCCTTTACTGGCTGGATTTCGCTCACATCTTGCCTTCACTAGCTGGATCTCGATCACATCTTGCCTTATTTGAATGAATAATTAACTTTTAATTCCTTTATTGATCGAATTATTGACTGATCTTGCCTTAATTGGTTGGATCAATGAACAATTTTAAATTGCAGAGGCTTGTTTTATTTACAAATCACCAACGTTCTGAATGTAAAATTTTACGCTCTATCGATTCTCGGGATGAAAAGTAAACTACTCCCTTTGAAAAACATGAAATGATTTTCAAATGACCTTGAAAATCGACCTCAAGATCGACTTCAAGGTCGCCATCAAGTGCATCACTTTGAACTCTACAACTTTGGTCCTAAGCACTTTTTTTCAGAAAATGTATCGTTTCAGAAATAATTAGCCATAACTGTTTCCACCTCCAAGGGTTGAGGGGTGCTTTCTACCCCTAAAAATCGTGTTTAGCCGAAACAAAAAAACACGTATTTAATGTTTTTCGGTGTTTAACAAGTATGTTAAGTTTCATTCAAATCGGTGAGTATCAGTTGGGTAGTGTTACTTGTAAGTAAACTCAAAAGCGTGACTATATTAGAATAATAGTACTAAATTTGTATTGAGATAGAAGTATAGTCTGTTGATTATATTGAATATAACTTTAATAAATCAAGTGTTAATTCTTTTTGGTCATTCTGCATTCACCGGGTTTACCAGGGACCAGAAGTCTTACAACCTGTCTAGAAATAAAATAAAAGTAATATCTTAACTTACCAATAATTGGTTATGAGTATAGAATTAGCGATTGGTATACTGGATTCTCCTTGTAGATGGTCCTCCAAATCGATTGATTATAAGCGCTCTTAATTATGGTAATGACGGCTGATTCAGGATGGATCGGTAGCCGGACGTTGAAATAATTAGTAGAATGTCGTAAGGTAAAATAGCACTTTATTTTATACTTAAGTTAGGCAACTAATATTACTAGCGTCTGCTAACGCTAGGAAACTCTGAGTACAAGAATGAAAGCCTTATGAAAGACTGTATGAACTGGGAGCTTGTCGACACGTATGCCGGATTACTACGTTGAGAGCTATTCGTGTTAGCTTTTCGAAGTTTAGAATAGTAATATGTGTGAACTGCTCTACAGTTGGAATAGTAATGCTTGAAGCTGGGCTCGCTCTGAACTCCTCCGTAAAATTCAAAATGTAAATAATACGTTAATTAGCATATGTTCAGTTTAGCAGCGCCAAGTTTTTCTCTAATTAAAAAGTTATTTTATACTGAAATTTGTTTTCTTAATAAAAAATTTCTTTCACTTAAATATGTTCCACTATTTTAATCACATTGCAATTTGATACAATTCTTAATATTAGAAATAATAATAAATAAATTTTGTAACATAAATTTTTATTATTTGGCGCAATATTTTTATCATATATCACATTATTTTTGTAGAAAATTAAAACATCTATTTTGTGAAACAGTTTTTTAGTTTGGATGTGACAGTGTTTTTGTATTAAAATAATTAAAATAACACTATTTTGTATAAGAGTTCTTTTATAGTAAAAGACGCTTATGCGCGTGCACTTGGCGCTTTTTTTCACTCTTTTTTTAAAAAAGGTAATTTTTTAGCAGTTATTATATATCGACGTGTAAATACATATCAACGACATAAACATAATAATTACTGCTTGCGCACCAAAAAAACTAAAGTAGGTTTTTCTAAAGTATGCAGGTTTGGCTTTTCACGATCCGTAACAGATACTTTGAAAATTAAAGACGTTGCTGTTTCAATAGCGGATAGAAGAAAATTGAAAACAAAAAGCAGACTCTACGATTTGCCACGATCTAAAGAGGAAGTCAATATTAATGATTATAATCCAGCTATTCTTACTGCTTGGGAAGAAAACATGGATATTCAATTTGTAGGTGAAAAATCTACGTTATTAACTTGGTATACTACGAAATATGTTTCCAAAGCAGAAAAGAGTAATAACGCAGAAGATACATTTGAAAAGATAAATTCAACAAAATCGTTGAGAAGTTGTCTTTGGAATATTGGAATGCGTATGTTGAATCATAGAGAATGTGGAGCTCTCGAAGCTGTTGACACTTTATTAGGAATACCATTATATGGTTAACTGATAAAGAGACGACTATAAGATGGTTAGATGTAAATATGATTAGAAGTAGAAAACTTAAATCTCGCAAAGAGATTGAAATGCTAAATTCTGAATCTATGGATATTTTTTGTCCTTCTCTAATTGATACATATTATCCAAGCAGACCTAAAGAACTAGAATCTACTAATTTGTATGATTATGCAAAATGGTATGATATTACGAAAACTAAACCAATTTCTAAGACAATAAAGTATTACGTGCTTGGTGAATCTTTATATTTAAAGAAACGTAAACGTGGATATCTTATCAATCATTACAAATATAATGTCTTGCGACGACTTTTCCTGCCGTCTCGCGGCTGAGCGATAAACGCGGCCGCCGACTCGTTCTCTCCGTCGCGCGGGTGTAAATTGCGCCGACGAACAGGAGTTAATTCGCCGAACGGGAGATGCGGAATGGTCGTTGACAAAAACGGGAAAACGGAGAAAAAGATCCACGCGCCAGGTGGGAACGGGATGTTAGGAGTTCCGCGCGTACCGTGACGATATCCGAGAGATAATCGCGAGAATCGAACTTGGGCGCCAGATACGATCTTTCACGTATCAATTCGCGAAACACGCGAAATAAGCGCGAAATAAACGCGAAAGAAATTTGTCGGAATTCGCCACGGGCTGACTAGCTCGCCTAACGGTAGAGGGGCAGGGCGAGTGTTGATCGAACGCGATAATTTATGCAAGAGGCGACAATTACGGAAACGACAAACACAACTGAAAAGAAACTCGCCAATTAAACAAAGAAATTAACAGATTTATTATAATAGCGGGAGCCGTAGCTCCTCGAGAATATTAATGATAAACCGCGCGGATATACGGCTGCGGTAAAAGAAACGCGGCTGCGAGACTAGGTGTTAGACGCGGGGCGCGAAACCCCGTGATGCGTACGCCGAGACCGACCCGTTAGATCGGCCGGAATGTTCGTTCGGCTTGAATTACGCCTCGCACTGCGAAGAAATTGAATATTACGTTCTTCTATAATTCGGGCGCAAGTCCGAATCAATTCTCGATATCACCTCGCCAACGGCGACCTTATCGCCCGCGATTACCGCTAACTTATTAATACGCAACTTAAGATTAATAGGCAATTATTACAACGCGGACATGCTTCGATTTCGGACGGACATTTCACGCAGAATCGAATGCTCGGCACACACACGCACGCAATTCATGCAAGAATCGCGAGGAAATTCCCACCAAAACGCGCTCACAATTTCGAGACGCGGTGCTTTACAGCCGATATAATACGTCGAATTTATCCGATTCACACTCTCACGTAACCCATATAATAATCGCGGAAGAAAGTTGCATCGGACGTGCACGCACAGTTTCGACGCGAAGATTCACAAACGAAAGACAAAAAGAATATAACAAATTGACGCGAAACACACTCACACTCAGACGACCGACATACAGTACGAACGAGTCTTAAACGCTAAACGTGCGAGAACCAACGCAAATATAATCTACGGGATCCAAATCTCCAGAGAGACGACACACGGTTTAATAAAAACGCGAGGTAATGTCTCGATCCGCGGAAACCGATACTTTCGAGGCTCCGGGGCTCGAATCGCTTAACGACGTGGCCGTGACGCGAAAATCTACACTAAAGAATCGGGCTTAGCCCGTACACCAAAGTACGAATTCACGGCGACGACGACAGAACGAAACGATTCCGGGCGCGATCGCGAGTGGCGAATATGGCGGAGGGTAACCTCACCGGTACTTTTCCTTCCGTCGGGACGGTCAGGGGTCGACGTCGTCCTCTCGAGCTCGTCGTCCTTCGCCGTCGATCACCGGGATCCTCTCCGCTCGCTCTCGTTTCGTTATCGCTTTCGTCCTCGCTCGGGTATTCTCTCGCTCTCGCTTTCTGTCGCACGCCTCTACTTTGCTCGCAAGCCCGCGCCAGTCTCATCCTGGATCGTCGCGATCCAGAATCGATACCTGTGGGCCAGCCGGGGCTGCGCGCACAGGGTGCGTATTATCGCGACCAATCACGCGCTGTGACCGTCGGGCGGCGCGCTCACGGTCGTAACGGGGGTGCGCGCGCCCCCGGTATTACAAATAATAATTAGCTGGGGCCCTTTCCGCGGGGCCGTCACGAAGTCTAGGGCGAACGGCTTGGCCGGAAACATCGCTGCCACCCTTCTTTCCGTCTTTTCCGGGACCGCGCCACGCCATCGGGTGCAGGATTGCAGTCCCTCCGCGGGGACCGGATCCGCACGGGCCTGAGTCCTTGCGCGAGGATTTTCTCGCTGTCCCGTGCGTCGCGCATCACGTGTGCGGGTCCTGATCCCGTCGTGACGTAGCTAGCTTGGCCGTTAGATAATTTGGATTTCCAAATTGCTGGCTCCTTGCCCCTCTAAGGTCTTCCTTGATTGGCGATCGTATTTTCCGTGACGTTTCAGCGACTCTCCGCTCCTTCTTCCGATAAGGCTCCCAAATGAATCATTCATACGAAATAAAATCATAAACGAAATTAATATCAAGCTCGAAATCTCAATTAATGACGCCTCTCTGGAGGTAACGGCACGGTTCTCGCAATGGTTCGACTGGCGCGGCCCTTTAGTCAGCGCTTTTCGATCGGAGAGGGACTCGGCGGACGCGCGCGAGACGGCAACGTCACAGTCTATACTCAACCAGAGCGTTACTATTTTTCATTATTGTTATTATTTCAATCTTGGAGAGATATTAGTGAATTAAAGAATGAATATGATAATTATGCAGAAGCATTTTCTTTAATACAATATAAATTGAAAGATGCTCTTCAGTATCATGAAAAAATAATCGACATTCAACAAAGTATGGATAATATTAAAGAATTAATTGAAAAAAAAATATTAGAAATTACAAAAAATGAAGATGAAAATGACTGTCTTGAAAATGGTGCATTAGAATGTGTTCCTGTCGAAGTTGAAGGAGCTATGAGGGACTTTAAAGATGTTGGCAATAAATTTGAAGGTAATGTCGATGAAATGGTGACGCAATTAAATATTGATCAAAAATGAATCTTTGATAGAATTACTGCTGGTATATCTGATGATAATAGTGAAGTTCTTAGACTTTATGTAAGCGGTGAAGGTGATACTGGAAAGAGTTTTTTGATAAAAACTATTAGATGTTGGATTAAAAAATATATTGAAAAAGACACAGCGGTAACTGCACCAACCGGTATAGCAGCTTTTAATATTGATGGACTTACTATTCATAGATTATTTCAATTACCGGTAGAACATGGTCGTACTGCCAAATATACACAACTTTCTGATGTAGTTCTTAAAATTATACGGGAGGAACTTAAGAATGTTGTTTTAATAATTATCGATGAAGTTTCAATGATTTCAAATATCACTTTAATGTACATACATCTTCGATTAACAGCGATATTTAATACCATGGATTGTGATAATGGATGGTTCGGCAAAAAACATATACTTCTTTTTGGAGATTTATTGCAACTTCCACCTGTGCATGAATATCCGCCTTTTATTGAATTATAAAAATTAAAAATTGAGAAATACATTGGTGCAATGGGTTCTATAAATTTATGGTCTTTATTTAGTTATGATGAATTACAAATTAATGTACGACAACAAGGTGATAATTCTTATCGAGATATATTAACGAGAATTCGAATTGGAACAATTACAGATTCGGACGTAACTATTTAAAAACGAGGAAAATCAATTTTAGAGAAACTAATTGTGACGACCGATTACAAGAATTATGTAATTATTTACAAAATTTACCGATGGATACTGTTTGCTTACTTCCAACTTGTGCATTATGTGATATTTTGAATACTGCAATGTTAAATCGTATTTCTTCGGATAAGATAGAACTCGTTGCTCAAGATCTGGCAGAATGTGCACCATATTTAAAGAAAAAAGATATGAAGATATTAAATAAAGATGATGAAGATAGTTCTCGAACAGCTGGATTAGCAAGAATCATAACTGTCAAATTAGGAGCACGTATAATGGTTAGAAGAAATATCGATGTTAGTTTAGGTCTTGTAAATGGTACGATTGGTACAATTACATCAATTATACGTAGCGCAATTGACAATGAAATAGAAAAAATTAAGATATTATAAATAATAGTGTTATCAGGAATAGAGCATATTATAGAACGTTTAAATGTCAAGTTTGAAGTAATGGATAGAGCATTTGTTATAAGAAAACAATTTCCTATATGTCTAAGTTATGGTATGACTATTCATAAAAGTCAAGGTCCGAGTTTAAAACATGCTGTTGTGGAAGCTGGAAAGTCTATATTCAGTTGTGGACAAGTATATGTCGCTCTTTCACGAGTGACTACCCTGAGTGGATTGCGCCTTATAAATTTTGATCCCCCTTCTGTAAAAGCAAATGAGTTAGCTATAATAGAATATAATAGATTGCGAACACAATACAGGCCAGATCTTATACATATTAATATTTTGAAACAACGTGTTCACAAGATTCGTGATACAATTTAGGCAATATCATCAAAAAATATCTTGGAATGTCAAGGAATTAATGATAAGGATATTAATGATTCTACTTTATGGCATATAAGAGGACTTCCAAATGTTGATAATATATCTTGCTATGCTAATGTTTCAATTCAATGTATACCTCATTCTTCTATTCTCAGAAAATTGTTGCTTCGTCTTGAGCATAGGAATATTATAAGAAAATTTATTAATTGTTACATGTCAAACGACGAAACTATTAATATAATGGCAATACGCCAATTGGCAGGAGATCAATATCTTGAAAAGATTCAACGAGATGTTAGTGAGTTTATTATACATCTTATTAATAACATAGATAATATAAAGAGTGTAATCGAGCAGCAATTAAACATAACTTTACGATGTAAGGTATTCAACTATACAAACACAAAAATTTATACAAATTATATATTATTGCTCCAATTACCCGAAAATTTAAAAAAATCATATACTTTACAAGAATTAATACAATATAATTTTTCACATTGGAATAATGTTGAAAAAATATGTACCAATTGTAATGCTGTCTCTGTACTTGAAAAGACTGATATAATAATAACAGGAAGTATTATTATCTTACAGTTATCATTATTTAAAATTAGTGATACAAAAATTATTAAAGTAACAGATTTAAAAATTAAAGCTGTACCTACAGAAAAGATATGTATTGGTGCGAATATATATAAAGTTATTAGTGGAATTTTTCATCAAGGTAAAAATACAACTGATGGACATTATACAAACATAGTACATCGTACGCTAAAGGTACCGAGTGGCAATTAATAAATGATTCAAAAGTACAAAAGTGCAGTTGGCCTCGAAATGCTAAAAACGCATATACATTTTTTGCAGAAAAAATATAAACTTTTACAAAAAGCAATGAGATCACCTAAAAAAAACCTCACAAAGGTAAACAAAAATACGCCAAGTATATAAAAAAATCCCAACATGTACGCAAAAAAAGTTTAATATCTATCCCTACAAAATAACTTTTAAAAAAGTTTTTCCTTGTACATTTTTTGCAGAAAAAATATAAATTTTTACAAAAAGCAATGAGATCACCTAAAAAAAACCCCACAGAAAGTCACATTAAGACGTGTATATATTATAAATATATAAAATTATTTTAATGTTTCTAAAACTATATATGCAATAATTTTCATATAACATGAAATATAAACGATACAAATCTGGGACCATATATTTTAATACGACCCGGGCACGCCAAGTTCTTATATTTTGCTTTAGTGTAAGTTTGTTTTATGCGACTTTGAGTTTATGAAAAATTTTCTTTCGGATTATATATCCTATAAGATATACTTTGCAAATCAAAAGAATTTTAATCGCACTTAACATCAACAATATGATTTGATATTATAGCATATAATACCCTTAATAAACTCTATAATAGTGTAATTTGTGATATACAATATTCAAAATTGTTGAACTTATTTTGAAAATCAGATTCCTATTAATAAAAATAAAGTGTTTTAATTTCATAGAAACCCATGAATCTGTGAATCTGTCTATAACATTTCTATAAATACAAGATTGATTTTATGACAAATACTATTTCAAATTACAAATCTTTATAAACTGAATTGCTTCTAACTACTTGGCTAGTTAACTATTGATTTCATTTAGTTTTGATTTTTGATTTTTTAAAGGTTTTTATTTTTTAGAGTTATTTTTTTGTTACGTCCAGACTCAAATAAAGGAAGAGTCAGCGGCAGGGCGTAACCTACTTACCTCTAGACAAACGCTAGACGATGCGTGTCCTAGAGTCGAACGAACAGACCAGGGCCCCAGATAGGTCAACGACCGGAAGGGTCGCTCTTACTCTATCGAAAGGCCGTTCGCTCGGCGGTCCCCTTTCTGGTAAAGGAACTGAATCCTTATTAGCCGGGACGGGACCTTGTGCGATTTCGGTTAACAGGAAAGAGGTCGGGTTAATAAATTGCTCGAATTTAGACTTTAACTTTACATTTATTCAGAAATAAAAACGAATAATTTTAAAATATAGAATTTAATAATGAATCATCTAATTCAATTTAATAAACTGTTATTATAAAATAAACTTGCTTAAGATCTAATATGGTTGTGTGAATGTGTGTATGTGGATGAAAATTATGTTCTCGCGGGTGTTACAAAAATACGGAGGACATCAATCGGAATTAAGCGGGGAAACTAAAATTTAAATTCCGGTTGGAAATTTACAATAAATAGTTTTAGAAAAATTACATGAAATAAATGTGTGAAAGTTGGACGGTAGGGAGAAAAGGGGAGGAGGATTATTAAAGGTCTTGGAGTTGCACAGTGGAGGGGGAAGGGAACTTCATCCAAAAAACCTCGATGGGGACGGCTAAAGGAAAAGAACAACCCGGGCCAAAAAATGGAATTATGGAACCGGGCGGACTGGTACGGAGGATATAGTAGAATTGATCGAGGTCCACTATATCTGGACCGACACAATAATCTTTGTCTGTAAGAGGGACAGGATAAGGGGGAAATTGATTTAGAAGGTATCTGTACCAGGCTTCTCTGTCCTGGTCTTCGAAAAAGGACTCCGACTCTCCTTCGGGATCGGAAGATTCCGGTTTAAAATCTCCCGGTTCCTCTTTGAGGTCCGGTAACTCTTCTACGAAGTCCTGGAGGGCTTCTTCGAAAACGCGCGACTCTTCTGAGAGATCGGGCGATTCGATGTCTGAAGAGGGAGGGGGGGTGGGAATTCTCGAGGGTTGAGGTTCGAGAGCAGGTGAGTGAGAACGGTTTGGGGAAGAGACGGGGGATAAGAAGGAAGTGAGTAATCAAAGGAAGAACTAGGAGGACAAGGGTGTGTATCTCGTGTTGGTATATTGTTTAATCGCTGGATTCTTAATTTAAATGTTCGCTCGTCTAAATTTAGTTTCTTATAATCAATAATAAAATTAGGATCCGCGGACGCACGAGCCAATTCCTTCCTAAGCCGCCTATTGAGACGATTCCGCGAACATTTGGTAGCCGCTCGCGAAGATCGTTTTTGTCTTTCCACTAAGGAAAAAGTAATAATGAATAATAATGTAGGGAAATCGCGAGAAAATCCCTATTTTAAGAAATAATTCTTGGACTTTTTTTTTATTTGATTAAATAAAAAGCTCTTAAATCCAGAAAGCGAGAAAAGAAAAAGGAAAGTTTATATATTTATCCTTATAATATATATATATATATATATATATATATGTTTTATAATAAAAAGAAAAATTTTACTGAATGGCATAGAAGACGGGAGGTATAACAAATAAAATCACGAGTCGCTCCGCGAGATGCAGGTGACCCTCGGTAACGAGTAGGAAGTCACGGGTCGCTCAGCGAATTGCAGGTGACCCTCGGTGACGAGTAGGAAGTCACGGGTCGCTCAGCGAATTGCAGGTGACCCGCGGTGACGAGTAGGAAAATAACGAGTCGCTCTGCTAAATGCAGGTGACCCTTGGTGACAGGTAATATAAGATCCAAGGTAATATCCCAGAGAAGGGGGCAGAGGGGCTAAAGGAGAGAAGGCCGCATAGGAAAGTAAGTTAAGATTGAAACGTAAATGAGTGAAGTTACTGATTGATTTATTATAATTAATAATCCAAGAATTATTTCAAACACATAGAGGTGAAAGAGAAGGAAAACAGATTTGAGAACATTCAAACCACTTACTATTTATCGAGTGCGTTGGTAACAAATGAAAATTAGACAATGAAAGGCTCCGAAGGGCGAGGCGAGTTTCGATGAATCGGCTAGAGCTCGACGTGGCTAGTTGGAATGCGATTCGCAGTCGCTGCAGTCACTTGGCACAAGGTCTTCCAAATTTGCACTGAATGTCTAAATTTTTCTAACTTGCACCAAACAACGCGGTTTTTGAGATACTTAGAATTTGTATGAAAATTTAAAACTGAAGTCGAAGTGAGCTGTAGCCGGACTTGGTGCGACAGTTCGAGTCAAACGGCGAAGATGGACTGACTTTTTTGAGGGAGGATTTCGCGTAAGTCGAATCTTGGCGTCTCTTCGCGTACCCTCTCCATTAGGCAAGCAATATTCTTTTTTAACGAATCAATCTTTAAAATGGTGCCCCTCTCATGAGTTGAGGGCGTCTCCCTTCCAAAAGAAGGTCCAAGAGTTCGCGCCTATTGGTGTAGGCTTTTGTTTTTAAAAATTAAGTCTCGCCCACTGGAGAGTCCGCCATGATCGGCCAAGTTGACAGTTTTATTGTTCACTTGAGTTTTATCTCAAACAGATAACGCGCAAGGGTGGTCTAGCAGGCGAGCACGTGGGGTCGAATATCGCGAGTTTCAGTCGCGGATCATAGTTACATCAATAACACTCTAGTTCTTAGAAGGGCCTTTATTCGAGACTCTTCCCGTAACGCTTTTTCACTAGAGGACTTCCAAGAAAAATATTATTTGATATATTTATTAGTCTCTTGCATGCGCACTGTTTAGATTTCGAGCCTTCTCACGGTTCAAGTATCTTTTAATTGTTGTTTAAAATTCTTGGTCTTCTAGGGGACCTTTGTTCGAATATTTATCACGCATGGTTTAGACTTTGAAATATTAGTCTCGCCTGCTAGATATTCCTTTAGTTTATTGTTTATAGTGCAAAGAGTTCCAGAGCGTAGGCGTTTAATATTACGTGAAAGAAAAGAATCGTGGAGTCCACCGGACGTAACATTTTAGAGGAAAATCTTTTTTTAATTTTTTATTTTGTATGAAAATTATTTTTCAAGGAAAAACTTTTTTAAAAGTTATTTTGTAGGGATAGATATTAAACTTTTTTTGCGTACATGTTGGGATTTTTTTATATATATTAAAAAGAGCAATCTTTTTCCACGCGAATTGGATAAACTCTCGCGCGCGACATCGCGTTCTAATACGCTAGTATAAATAGAAACTCCTCTAGAAACAATTAATATGCATTTATAATAGTTGCAAATATATTTTCAACAAGGATAAATATGAAAAATACATTTTGATAAAAGGCAAACATATATCTCACAATAAACAGCAAAATTAAAACGACATTTTCTATCTTTAACTATCGATATATTGTCCACAGAGAAGATATTACTGTAAGCATTTGATCATCTTATATGCTTCTCGTAACAGTTTCTTGACTACGGAAAAAAGTTCGCCGCGAGGCCATCTCGCGGTATAATGGCGGTATTGATTGTGCCCATGTCATTCGCGAGAAAACGCATTTGTAACACTTGAAAAGTGATTTCTGTGTGTTTAGACATCAGGCGTTTTGGCCGCAATATAAATTTAAATAGTAAGCTTTTTCAACAATTTTTAAGAAAGACAAACATAAAAAAATTAAAAATTATGAAGATTGTATGTAAAAATAAAAAATCGGATTTTTTTGCATTTTATGCATATTAAATGGAATTTTTGAAAAAGCAATCTATCTATAATGTAATTAAACCAATTAAAATGCAAAATAAATCTAATATTGATTTCCTAAACAAAATATTTAAGTTTGATTAATGTCAAATATTAATATTGAATGTAATTTCATATCAAGCGACGCGGTAGCGTCGCGACGCCAAGTATATATAAAAATTCGTTCCAGCGTGTCAACGGTTTGCCTATGTACAGGGGCTGCGACGCTACCAAGTAGCTTATCCGGAATTTTAGGTCTAATAAACTTTCGATTAAAATTCCTCAGGAACCAAGCCGTTAATCAAAAATCTAACGGCACTTTTCTGATACAATGTGGATGCAAACTTTCGATTGCGACCAGTTTGAATAAGATTGGTGCAGTCAATCCCGAGAAATGATGATCGTATGTCAGAATTGTGACATTTTTCGTTCTTCATCATTATCATAATAATCATAAGAAGATAAGTTTCAGACTCTCACGTACGTATGCTCGCACGCACACACGCAAAGCGAGTTTGTCCCTCAAGGCGCGTTTGCAGCGCTCATGTACGATTATTCGCTTGAGTGTGCAAATACGCCTTGAGAAACAATGTGTATGTGCGTGCATACGTATATGATACGTATCAAGCGGTACGCGGTAGCATCGCGACGTCAAGATATAATAACGTTATAAGGTTAATGTTCGCGACGTCAAGATATAATAACATTACAAGGTTAATGTTATATTTGAATCTGCTGCAGAAAATATATTTGGTCCTATCGAGTAAGTAGATTGAAATTTTGTATATATATCTGCTTATATATGTTTGCTTATATATGTTTATTTATTGTTTTATAAGTATATTATTTCTTGATTATATCTGAATATTGTCTAAATTATAGCGCTTATTTGCAGGATAAAGCAAAATCAATCAATCCTTTCAAGAAGGCCGGTATACTTTTAGCTGAAGAACTTTGCTAAACAGCGTAACGTATTGGGTTATAGAGATTTGGCAGTAACAGACAGTAAGTACAATATAGTAGCACATATAAAACATTCAGTAACACATACAAAACCAGATATGTAAATTAAATTAAATATTAAAATTCTGTTCTTTTCATTGCACACAGATAGAGGGAAGTGACCATAAAGCACTTAACTTCGGATGGACATAAAAACGATTAATAACTGTCGAAGTAAAAGAAATATTTACTATTTATAATGCGGTAAGGGGAATCCTTGCTCTTATATTAAGTGATTGAACTGAAGTTGAATTCAATGTGTTGAATAGCTTGAAATTTGTGAAACACGAATACCGAAAATAAATTTAAGCTATAATTATAACTATATAATTATAGCTTAAATTTATTTTCGGTATTCGTGTTTCACAAACTTCAAGCTATTCAACACATTGAATCACGTGTAATATTATAATAGCATGTTGCAATTGCTTGTAAATTCCTACGATTTTATCAAAAATGTAATAATGTCAGTGATTTCTCTCTGATAATGTTCATAAAACTTATGAATATATATCTCGCATTGCAACATGCTATTATAATATTACACGTATGCAAAGGAAGCCAAAGTATTCATACGTAGTATTTATTTATTATTCTCAAAGTGGATCTTACTGCAACAAAATTTTGATCGTTTTAATTTATTAATCTGTTCATCAGTATACATACATAGTATGTATACTTTGGCTTTCTTTATACGTATAACTATATTACATTATTTAAGAAAATTCAATAACCGATCAAATGTTATACGTATAACTATATTACATTATTTAAGAAAAAGAAAAACCTATGATAATTATAGATCACATTGCACAACATGCTATTACAATATTAGTTATACATATGCCAAGAAAGCCAAAGTATACCCACACAGAAAAATGATATGTATTAGATATCTGCTAGATATCTTCAATGTCTACCAGGGATATCCACAGGATATACAGAAACAGCTATTAGACATGCTACGGATATCCAAATGTCCGCCATTCGAGATCTCATAAATATCTATAGGATATCTACATAAATATCCACTAGGTATCCATACAATATCCAATGAATATCTACATAAATATCCACTAGGTATCTATACAATATCCAGTGAATATCTACAAAAATATCCACTAGGTATCCATACAATATCCAATGAATATCTACATAAATATCCACTAGATATCTATACAATAAATTTAATATACAAAATTAAAAATTTTATTTGTATGGAAGTTAATTTCTATTTTATATTTTCAATAATTTAAATAAGATAATAACGAACTATTTTTGCTTATTCGGACATAAATTGTCCGAATAAGTGAAAATCGAACATTATTTATCTGTCCGATTTTATAAAAATCAGTTCAATATCTGAATTCCCCGGTACGGGAATCGTATCAGAAGTTAAACTGATAGAAATAATTACAATGTTATTAACCGCATTGTGCAGACTTTATATACGTTCATGACAAGAACTTGAATACGGATATAGAAAGTGTATAGTGCGCCGCATAGCGGTAAGTAAATGAACACGTAAATCTCTAATAAATATCTTTGATAGCTGTGTGGTGGACATGGATATGTGGATTTCACGTGGATATCTAGTGGATATCTTCGGTAGCTATGTGGTGGACATGGATATGTGGATTTCACGTGGATATCTAGTGGATATCTTCGGTAGCTGTTTGGTGGACATGGATATGTGGATTTCACGTGGATATCTAGTGGATATCTTCGGTAGTCATTCGAGAGATATAGATATTTTGTTCATCTATTAGATATCTATTAGTTATCCATGGTAGATATGGACATCAGATAGATATGTAGATATTCACTAGATATCTATTGAATGTTGTGTTCTGTATGGGTTTCGACGAATGAAATCGTAGATAATCTATTAGTGAATCGCTCACTTTTTAATTTTCACCTCGTGAGTAAACTCACCCAATAAAGAACCATAATTATAATATAGGCATCAAGAAGATAAACGTATGCGTATTACGCACATAATACAAAATGTAAAATATTGAATAGTTAATAATAATATTAACTATACGTATATAAAAAAAATCAAATATAACTATTTAGATTTTAATTTCTAATTAATAATGGATATATGCTTATTAAATATTTCTGGCAAACATTTTTACGAATAAGAAATGAATATGTAGATAACACGTGGATCTCTAATAAATATCTTTCGTAGCTATTTGGTGGACATGGATATTATGTAGATAACATGTTAATATCTAATGAATATCCTTGTCAGATATTCAGTGGACGTGGATATGTGGACAATAATCGGATATCCACTAGATATCCTTGTCAGATATTCAGTGGACGTGGATATGTGGACAATAATCGGATATCCACTAAATATCCTTGTCAGATATTCAGTGGACGTGGATATGTGGACAATAATCGGACATCCACTAAATATCCTTGTCAGATATTCAGTGGACGTGGATATGTGGACAATAATCGGATATCCACTAGATATCCTTGTTAGATTTTTAGTGGACATGGATATGTGGAGAATATGTGGATATCCACTAGATATTCTTGTCAGATATTCAGTGGACGTGGATATGTGGACAATAATCGGATATCCACTAGATATCTTTGTTAGATATTTAGTGGACGTGAATGTGGATATTATATGATATCTAATGGATATCTACTGGATATTTTTAAATAAATTTTTAGTTAACATGGATGTGTGGATAATATGTGGATATCCACTAGATATCCCAGCTGGTTATACGGGAGATATAGATATTTTTGATATCTAATAGATATCTATTGATTATCCATAGTAGATATGGACATTATATGGATATGTCGATATCCAGTAGATATCGATTAGATATGTAGCTCTGTGTGGGTATATATACATAGTATTTATTATTCTCAAAGTGGATCTTATTGGAACAAAATTTTAATCGCTTTAAGTTAGTAATCCGTTTGTCAGTATATATACGTAGTATATGTATATTTTGGCTTTCTTTGCATACATATTGAAAGACAGAAAGACGAATTAAGTGTGACTTGAAAAAAACTATATTTAATTATATGTTTGTGTAAAATAAAAAGAACAATTATAACTTATATATATATATATATATATATATATATATATATATATTAAATTTTTATTTAAATATTCTATCTATAATTATATTTTACACATATATCTCGCAATTGTACAACATGCTATTATAATATTAGTTATATGTATGCAAAGGAAGCCAAAGTATATATACGTAGTATTTATTATTCTCAAGGTGGATCTTATTGCAACAAAATTTTAATCGCTTTAACTTATTAATCCGTTTTTCAGTATACATAGTATATATATTTTGACTTTCTTTGCATACATATAACTGATACGTTATTTTATTTAAAAAAAAACTTATAAATATATATCTCGCAATATCACAACATGTTATTATAGTATTAGTTATATGTATGCAAAGAAAGCCAAAGTATACATACGTAGTAATTATTATTCTCAAAGTGGATCTTATTGGAACAAATTTTAATCGCTAAATATATAAAAAAATAAAAAACAAGATTTTATTGCCTATATAGGATTCAATAAAATGAAGTGCAAATTCTACATAAATAAAACTACTGTATTATTGTAAGATAATATAATGTAAGCACATATATATTATTGTTGAACATTATATATTAAAAATAAAATTAATAAATGCCAATTATACAATAAAACTTTATTATTGTAAGATATTCTATATAAATAAAACTTTATTATTGTGATTTACTTATAATTATTGAACTTTATTATTATTAGATAAAAACTATATCATATTATTAAAAATAAAACGAATGCCAATTCTATATAAATAAAATCTATTATTGTGAGATAATATTAAAAAAAAAAAAATACTTAAAAGAAAATACTTAAAATAAAAAATACTTTGTCTTCTTTGGTATCTTCTATGGTACTTCATTTATCTTTTTTGTCATTATAAATATTTCGCATTGTACAACATGTTACTATAATATTGGTTATACGTATGCCAAGAAAATCAAAGTATACATATTATGCATGTATACTGACAAAGCAAATAACATTTTGTTGCAGTTAGATCCACTTTAAGAATAATAACTAAATACTATGTATGAAAAAGTGAATCTTACTGCAACAAAATGTTATTTGCTTTATCAGTATACATACATAATATGTATACTTCGATTTTCTTGACATACGTATAACTAACATTACATTATTTTATAGAAGAAGGAAAACTTATAATATCTCATATTGCGCAACATGCTACTATAATATTAGTTATACGTATGCCAAGAAAATCAAAGTATACATATTATGCATGTATACTGACAAAGCAAATAACATTCTTTAAAAATAATAAGTAAATATTATGTATGAAAAAATGGATCTTATTGCAACAAAATGTTATTTGCTTTGTTGGTATACATATATAATATGTATACTTTGATTTTCTTGGCATACGTATAACTAATATTACATTTATAAAAAAAGAATTTATATCCTTATAACAGCTAAAAAAATATACGACAAGTATATATTATTATAAAAAAATAACATTCCAAAAAAAAAAAAAAAAAAAAAAAAAAAAAAAAAAAAAAAAATAAAAAAAAAAAAAAAAAAAAAAAAAAAAAAAAAAAAAAAAAAAACATGTACGCAAAAAAAGTTTAATATCTATCCCTACAAAATAACTTTTAAAAAAGTTATTCCTTGTACATTTTTTGCAGAAAAAATATAAATTTTTACAAAAAGCAATGAGATCACCTAAAAAAAACCTCACAAAGGTAAAAAAAAAATACGCCAAGTATATAAAAAAATCCCAACATGTACGCAAAAAAAGTTTAATATCTATCCCTACAAAATAACTTTTAAAAAAGTTTTTCTTTGGAAAATAATTTTCATACAAAATAAAAAAATAAAAATAGATTTTCCTCTGAAAAATAACTCTAAAAAGTAAAAATCTTTAAAAAAATCAAAAATCAAAACTAAATGAAATCAATAGTTAACTAGCCAAGTATTTAGAAGCAATACAGTTTATAAAGATTTGTAATTTGAAATAGTATTTGTCATAAAATCAATCTTGTATTTATAGAAATGTTATAGACAGATTCACAGATTCACGGGTTTCTATGAAATTAAAACACATTTTATTTTTATTAACAGAAATCTGATTTTCAAAATAAGTTCAACAATTTTGAATATTGTATATCACAAATTACACTATTATAGAGTTTATTAAGGGTATTAAAATTAAATTAAATACCTTTGATTTGCAAAGTATATCTTACAGGATGTATAATTCGAAAGAAAATTTTTCATAAACTCAAAGTCGCATAAAACAAACTTACACCAAAGCGAAGTATAAAAACTTGGCGTTCCCCCGGTCGCATTAAGACGTGTATATATTATAAAAATATAAAATTATTTTAATTTCTAACAATATATATGCAATAATTTTCATATAACATGAAATATTCTATGAACGATACAAATCTGGGACCATATATTGTAATACGACCCGGGCACGCCAAGTTTTTATACTTTGCTTTGGTGTAAGTTTGTTTTATGCGACTTTGAGTTTATGAAAAATTTTCTTTCGAATTATACATCCCCACACAGAGCTACATATCTAATCGATATCTACTGGATATCGACATATCCATATAATGTCCATATCTACTATGGATAATCAATAGATATCTATTAGATATCAAAAATATCTATATCTCCCGTATAACCAGCTGGGATATCTAATGGATATCCACATATTATCCACACATCCATGTTAACTAAAAATTTATTTAAAAATATCCAGTAGATATCCATTAGATATCATATAATGTCCACATTCACGTCCATTAAATATCTAACAAAGATATCTAGTGGATATCCGATTATTGTCCACATATCCACGTCCACTGAATATCTGACAAGGATATTTAGTGGATGTCCGATTATTGTCCACATATCCTCGTCCACTGAATATCTGACAAGGATATTTAGTGGATATCCGATTATTGTCCACATATCCACGTCCACTGAATATCTGACAAGGATATTCATTAGATATTTACATGTTATCTACATAATATCCATGTCCACCAAATAGCTACGAAAGATATTTATTAGAGATCCACGTGTTATCTACATATTCATTTCTTATTCGTAAAAATGTTTGCCAGAAATATTTAATAAGCATATATCCATTATTAATTAGAAATTAAAATCTAAATAGTTATATTTGATTTTTTTTTATATACGTATAGTTAATATTATTATTAACTATTCAATATTTTACATTTTGTATTATGTGCGTAATACGCATACGTTTATCTTCTTGGTGCCTATATTATAATTATGGTTCTTTATTGGGTGAGTTTACTCACGAGGTGAAAATTAAAAAGTGAGCGATTCACTAATAGATTATCTACGATTTCATTTGTCGAAACCCATACAGAACACAACATTCAATAGATATCTAGTGAATATCTACATATCTATCTGATGTCCATATCTACCATGGATAACTAATAGATATCTAATAGATGAACAAAATATCTATATCTCTCGAATGACTACCGAAGATATCCACTAGATAACCACGTGAAATCCACATATCCATGTCCACCAAACAGCTACCGAAGATATCCACTAGATATCCACGTGAAATCCACATATCCATGTCCACCACATAGCTACCGAAGATATCCACTAGATATCCACGTGAAATCCACATATCCATGTCCACCACACAGCTACCGAAGATATCCACTAGATATCCACGTGAAATCCACATATCCATGTCCACCACACAGCTACCGAAGATATCCACTAGATATCCACGTGAAATCCACATATCCATGTCCACCACACAGCTACCGAAGATATCCACTACATATCCACGTGAAATCCACATATCCATGTCCACCACACAGCTATCAAAAATATTTATTAGAGATTTACGTGTTCATTTACTTACCGCTATGCGGCGCACTATACACTTTCTATATCCGTATTCAAGTTCTTGTCATGAACGTATATAAAGTCTGCACAATGCGGTTAATAACATTGTAATTATTTCTATCAGTTTAACTTCTGATACGATTCCCGTACCGGGGAATTCAGATATTGAACTGATTTTTATAAAATCGGACAGATAAATAATGTTCGATTTTCACTTATTCGGACAATTTATGTCCGAATAAGCAAAAATCGTTCGTTATTATCTTATTTAAATTATTGAAAATATAAAATAGAAATTAACTTCCATACAAATAAAATTTTTAATTTTATATATTTAATTTATTGTATAGATATCTAGTGGATATTTATGTAGATATTCATTGGATATTGTATGGATACCTAGTGGATATTTTTGTAGATATTCACTGGATATTGTATAGATACCTAGTGGATATTTATGTAGATATTCAATGGATATTGTATGGATACCTAGTGGATATTTTTGTAGATATTCACTGGATATTGTATAGATACTTAGTGGATATTTATGTAGATATTCATTGGATATTGTATGGATACCTAGTGGATATTTATGTAGATATCCTATAGATATTTATGAGATCTCGAATGGCGGACATTTGGATATCCGTAGCATGTCTAATAGCTGTTTCTGTATATCCTGTGGATATCCCTGGTAGACATTGAAGATATCTAGCAGATATCTAATACATATCATTTTTCTGTGTGGGTCCTGTAAGATATACTTTGCAAATCAAAGGAATTTTAATCGCACTTAACATCAACAATATGATTTGTTTATTATAGCATATAATACCCTTAATAAACTCTATAATAGTGTAATTTGTGATATACAATATTCAAAATTGTTGAACTTATTTTGAAAATCAGATTTCTGTTAATAAAAATAAAATGTGTTTTAATTTCATAGAAACCCGTGAATCTGTGAATCTAACTATAATATAACATTGTGAATATAACATTTCTATAAATACAAGATTGATTTTATGACAAATACTATTTCAAATTACAAATCTTTATAAACTGAATTGCTTCTAAATACTTGGCTAGTTAACTATTGATTTCATTTAGTTTTGATTTTTGATTTTTTAAAGGTTTTTACTTTTTAGAGTTATTTTTTAGAGGAAAATCTATTTTTATTTTTTTATTTTGTATGAAAATTATTTTTCAAAGAAAAACTTTTTTAAAAGTTATTTTGTAGGGATAGATATTAAACTTTTTTGCGTACATGTTGGGATTTTTTTATATACTTGGCGTATTTTTTTTTTTTTACCTTTGTAAGGTTTTTTTTATACATATACATACTAGACGGTTTCATATACAGGGTGATCCGCAATGACCGCCCACTAAGTACATAGCGTAATTCCTTACCAAAAACTGAGACGAAAAGTCCTGAACTATTTTTTTTATAACATTTAATAAAGGAGTTAATTCAGGCCAATCAACGCCGACCTTTAGCTGGGCGCAGTAGTGTGCGTGAGCGCTCCGCCGCTAGCATAGAATATTCTTATTCATCGTAATAATAGATATAATTTATTCTCGCAATATTTTTACAGGATGGACAAAATAAAGCGTGACGAATTTTTATCTCCAAAAATATTATTTCTAGAGAAAAATATTTCAAATAAAAGTTTGCAGTATTTCAAGGAGGACATAAGTTAATGTTGTAGGAATGTTTGTAGGTGTTGGTTTTCAAGGTTATTTCAAGGTCAACTTTATTTTTTTAATGGAAACCCTTCTTTTTTATTGCATATTCTTATAGTCCTTCTTGAGACCTTTTCAAAATACTATAACAAAGTATTTTTTCATTAAGTACTTTTTGAGTTATTTTATATTTTATATGAATATGATTTTTAGTACAAGAAAAAATTATTTCTATTATTACGATGCGCAAAAATATTGCATTCTAGCGGCATGCGCGAAGGAAAAATATCGCTGCGCCGCCGTAGCGGCGGAACGCTTACGAACACTATCAGGCGCACAGCTCACCGATGTGCGCCCGGCTAAAGATCGGCACTGATTGGTTAGACTTTATTCAATAATAACTCCTTTATTAAGCGTTATAAAAAAAATGATTCAGGACTTTTCGACTCAGTTTTTGGTAAGGAATAACGCTATGTACTTAGTGAGCGGTCATTGCGGGTAACCCTGTATATTAGGTGTACAAATTAATTCTCGGCCTTTTTTTAATAAATTTATTGTTTATTTATAGAAAAATAAACGACATTTTAATCTGCGAAATAATCTTCGTCAGAATCTATACACTTTCACCATCGATTAGGCAGCTGGCGAATCCCATGTCGGTAAAAAGACGGCGGTTTTGAGTCAATAAAGTCGCCAATGCTTTTATGGACATCTTCGGCCATTTTGAAGTTCGAATCAACTAAGTGGTGCTATAGGGACCGGAACAAATGGTAATCCGAAGGGGCTAAGTCTGGAGAATAAGCCGCGTGAAGGAGAACTTCCCAATCCAACGAATATAGGTGTCCTTAGTGGTTTTCGCCGTGTGTAGCCTTGCATTGCCATGCAGCAATATCACTTGCCTAATCCCATTGCCGATAAACAGTCTTTTCTGCTCAATTGCGTCACACAAACATCTTCCCCTAAGACTGAACAAATCATTTCCTTAGCCTCACTAGCATTTTTTTTTTTTGGTTGGAACGCGAAAAGCATGCAATGCATGATACGCTGCTTATCAAACGTTATTCTGTTTATTACATTTATCTACTGCTTTTTGAGGTTGTCCGCTGCAGAGCTAAGTATTATGGTTTTTTAAGTTGGTGTTTCAAAACCCTAACATGCGGCCAAAAATGTTCAGTTTATACAGGGTGAGTCTTTTTAATCTTAACAGACAAATATCTCAAAACCTGTAAGTTTTAGAAGGAAACTTTTTAGACAAAAATTGTTTGGTTCTGAGGGGGAAAAGAGATAGGAATATTAGTTAGACCTTGGGTGGCATTGTTAATGTCATATCAAGGTCACATTAAATTTTTTAAATTGGAATCTCTATTTTTTTATTGCATATTCTTATAGCCCTTGTCGAGACCTTTTCAAAACTCTATAATAAATTATGTTTTCATTAAATACTTTTTGACTTATTTTATATCTTAATCTGACATATTTTGATATGAAAAATAAAATATCTCGTAAAATATCTAGTTTTCGATAATCTTACCGTAATAGTTTTATACGGAATAATGAGACAAATCAATTGGTATAAAAAAAAAATAATTGTTTTTGAGAAAAAGTATGTAATTATTTACAATGTATTTTTTTAACAATTATTTGTTTTTTTTACACTAATTGATTTGTCTCATTATTCTGTACATAAAAATATTACATTAAGATTATCGGAAACTAAATATTTTACGAAATATTTTATTTTTTATATCAAAATATGTCAGATTAAGATATAAAATAACTCAAAAAGTATTTAATGAAAACATACTTTATTATAAAATTTAGAAAAGGTCTCGACAAGCGCTATACGAATATGCAATAAAAAATAGAAGTTTCAATTTAAAAAATTCAATGTGACCTTGATATGACCTTAACAATGCCACCCAAGGTCTAACTAATATTCCTATCTCTTTTCCCCCTCAGAACCAAACAACTTTTGTCTAAAAAGTTTCCTTCTAAAACTTACAGGTTTTGAGATATTTGCCTGTTAAGATTAAAAAGACTCACTTTGTATAAATGCTATAATTGATTGAATTTAGGGACCGAGAATTAATTTGTACACCTAATACTATATACTAGACGAGTTTATTAAAGATATAAATCTGTTTAATAAGAAATAAAGAAATGAGAAACAAATTTAGGATATTTATTAGATATTTAATTCTAAAATTTTTATTATATATTGTAACCGTTTTCTTTTCTTAATTAATAATTATTTAATTTATTCGGCAGGCGGTTTTTCGGTGCCCACGGCACACCTTCTGCGCGTTTTTCGAATATCGATTCCACCGTTTCGAGAATCCGATTTTTCGCGAAAGAAACCGAGTTGGGCGCCAAGTACGGCAGGCCGCACCACGTAAGACAATAGCGAACGCAACCCGAAAAATAGCGGAACCGACAATTAACGCGACAGCAAAATACGCGGCCAGTCAGTAAACGCGAATTGGTAGAGGGAGTGGTTCGGGAGAGAAACCGGAGAGATTGATAGTCGAGAACACAAAGTAAGCGTTCAACATGTAAGATAAAAAGTAACAAGAATATATTAACAAGAGTATAAAGCAGTAATAATAAATGGAAATCCTCGATGTCGAGAGGTATATTCGGCGCGAATAATAGATCGAGATGATCTCGCAGATATCGACACGACCGTGCACAAGATCCAATTACCGGACGTTTAACGCGATGCAAGCTCCACTTTTCGGTCGCGAGGGTTTTCGCCATACGTGACTTATTTCGGGGCCAATCGGGGCCACGACAACTGAAGAAACTTCTCGGGCGCACCGGTAACCACTTTATACACGATCGTGAATCCGCTTCGATACAATAGAAATTTCCACGCCATATGACTCGAATCTGTTCTTTAACGGGAGTAGTATAGGGGCAACTAAGGGTGCGTCAAAATAAACCCCCACTCCTCGGCCACTGGCCCCCTGCTGTGTGTCTGTCTGGCCCCTCCCCCCCAAAGGTGTCTGTGGAAAAAAAGAGTGGAGGGGACTCGTGGACGTCTACGAGGCAATTTTCCTTTTAAATTTTTCTTTCTAAATTTTTTAAATCTAAAAAAAAATTTTTTCCTTTAAAATTAAAAAAAAATTTTTTTTTTATTTTTTATTTTTTTTCCGGGCGAGTGGAAATACTCGGGGCTCGAACCTGGGTTCTCCACATTTCCAAACCGGGTCCTAGTATGCTGGGCTAACTGAAATCTTATTAGAATAAGGATTAGATGAAGTATTTGTGGAGAGTGGTCCTCTTGCATAGAGGTCTCCGCACTTTGATTGGTTCGCACCATAGTTGCCGGCAGTTTGATTGGACGAGGAGCGTTGTTTTTGAGGGAGAGGGAAAAGCAAGGCAAAATAACACATGTGTAAGAATCGGCAAGATGGCGACCTCCGAGGATGGAGATGTCACGAGGCATAAGGCATCCACCCTCCTCCCCGTACGGAAAACCGAAAGATATCATGCGGTACCGGGAGATGTACGGTATATATCATCGTCCCCTCCGCCCTCCTTGTGAAAAGAGAAAATCGGATAAGGTACTGCTAGAATAAAGTAACTGATACGATGGGGATGAACACGTGCGTACATGTACGGGCAGGGTTGACCGGGCGAACGAGGTGCACTACGCAGGTAGACGTTCGGTAACGTCATCGCTGGAGAGGATAGAAAGGGTCTTGAAATACGGGTACCTGAGACTGTTTGATACGGAGTCTTAGGGCAGAGGCTATGACGTCACGGAGACGCCGGGAAGAAAGGAAGGGAAGAAAAATATTTTCGCCTGGTTCTTTAAAATAAAAAAAACATCTTTATTTATATAGCGAGGGAATATGATATAATATACAGGGAAAAATTTTTACATAGTGCTTAATATTTATTTACAGAAAGATTATTTTACCGTTGCGGAAAGTACACAAAATTATATTACATAATACAACGATAAAAGAGAGAAAATTAAAGAATTAATGAGAAAATAGCAGGAGATTAATTTTGGTAGGAGGAGTCGGCTTCCAGGTCTGGGAGTTCATCGCAGAAATCCTGGATAGTTTTCTCGAAATTATCGTCTTCGGAAGACTGTGGAGAAAAAGGAGGTGTATCGCCGAGAACGATAGTAGATAATGAAGAAAACGAACGGGGGGAAAACGGTGATTCGGGAGAAGGACACTCAGGATACAGGAATATACAGGATACAGGAATATACAGGAGAGTAGTTGGGTTCAAATGCGTCATCTTCATCATCCGAGTCTATAAACAAAAAATAAAATTATATATAGCTATACGGGGTAGGCCATTTTAATCTATCCACTGAAATATCTTAAAATCTATAAGTTTTAGACAAAAGTTGTATGATTCACAGGGAGACACATGATGAAAATATGGACTTGACCTTGAATGACCTTTTCAAGACCAAGTCAATGTGATGTTTTCTTAAATGGAACCCTCATTTTTTATTGCATATCCTTGTAGCTTATTTCGAGAGCTTTTCAAAACACTATAATAAAGTATTTTTTCATTAAGTACTTTTTGAGTTATTTTATATTTTAATCTGACATATTTTTATATAAAAAATAAAATATCTCGTAAAATATTTAGTTTTCAATAATCTTACCGTAACACTTTTATGTACAGAATAATGAGACAAATCAATCTAACGCTCGCCCGCCGTGAATGTAACGCGCGCGTCTCACGAGAGCGGAATTTGGCGATTTTGATTCCACCGATTCGTCCATTTGACCGGGTGTATCCGCGTCCGATAGACAGGAGGTTAGATGGGAAGTTTTTGCGGGTGAAGAATAATTTAATAACGCCTCGATGTACGCGCGATACGCGTAAGCGTTGTTTGGAGGCGACACTGCTTTTGGTTGAAATACACATCGATCTGATTGAACATGGAATGAAGTAAAAGATTTACGGGGCCTATAGTGGCCGCGGCGGATGCACCCGCATGTCCCGAGGAATCACCCGGCGTTTCTACGCATACGCGAAGACTTAACATGGTGTGCGTGAGATCTAAATATTCTTCTCCGTGACCCGGAATGACGAATTCTATCGGAGAATTGTCCAAGACCGAAGTCACGGGTTTGTAATGAATCCATTGCGAACTCTCGATACTAGTTTATGTAGGCGGTAAAGAAAAGAGATCGAGTTCGCTCTTTAAACACTCGCTCGAATGCGTGTGAACAAAGGACATGCTTATTTACCGCAAATTTTTTTGTCGTCGCTGTAATTCTCGCTGTTAGATGTGTTTAGAATATATGCCGTTTAAGAAAATATGTCGGATACCAGTTTTACGCCGTTTCGCGGATGTCTTAAGAGGATGCCGGACTGTCCTGTTTTACCGGCCATAATAATTATATTTTTGTACACCGAAATTTTTTTATTGGTTACATGAAATGAGAAATCCTTTTCCACGATTAAAGTATATACATCAACAAAGTGGGAACCTTGCGCTTTTATGTTAAAAACGAAGAAAAGTTAAAAAATTACAGTTTTTTTATCGGCTTCTTGCGTCAGGTCGTAACAATATTTGCTTAATATAAAAGTTGTGCAGTTTGTACGTACAAAATCAAATAGGTTCCCACTCGGAAATGCATGAAAGAATATAAGTGAACGTTTAAAAATGTATTTAGAAGCCTAGTAAAAAAGATCTTGGTTTATAAAGCTTTCGTGCATATGTGTGTGTGCGAGATCGAGGCTCAAGAGTAAAACAGAGCAGTAGATTAGTTGCGTGATGTCGCGATAGACGGTGCTACAATTCGTTTGTGTGACAAAGAGAGACAATCTCATACCATCCTTATCTCTTTCGTGTCGCATATGTAGAGTTGGTTATACGTTCGCGTTTCACTCTCTCTCTCTCTCTCTCTCTCTCTCTCTCTCTCTCTCTCCTCCACACACACCACGCACGCCACGCACGCACGCACGCACGCACGCACGCACGCACGCCACGCACGCACGCACGCACGCACGCACGCACGCACGCACGCACGCACGCACGCACGCACGCACGCACGCACGCCACGCACGCACGCACGCACGCCCACGCACGCACGCACGCCACGCCACGCACGCACCCGCACGCCCACGCACGCCACGCACGCACGCACGCACGCACCGCACGCACGCACGCACGCACGCACGCCACGCACGCACGCACGCACGCCACGCACGCCGCACCGCACGCCCACGCACGCACGCACGCACGCCACGCACGCACGCACGCACGCACGCACGCCGCACGCACGCCCACGCAGCGCACGCACGCAGCACGCACGCACGCACGACCACGGCACGCACGACGCACGCACGCACGCCACGCACGCACGCACGCACGCACGCCGACGCACGCACGCACGCACGCACGCACGCACGCACGCACGCACGCACGCACGCACCCGCACGCACGCACGCACGCACGCACGCCACGCACGCACGCACGCACGCACGCACGCACGCACGCACGCACGCACGCACGCACGCACGCACGCACGCACGCCACGCACGCACGCACGCACGCACGCACGCACGCACGCACGCACGCACCGCACGCACGCCCACGCACGCACGCACGCCACGCACGCACGCACGCACGCACGCACGCACGCCACGCACGCACGCACGCACGCACGCACGCACGCACGCACGCACGCACGCACGCACGCACGCACGCACGCACGCACGCACGCACGCACGCACGCCCCGCACGCACGCACGCCCACGCACGCACGCACGCACGCACGCACGCACGCACGCCACGCACGCACGCACGCACGCACGCACGCACGCACGCACGCACGCACGCACGCACGCACGCACGCACGCACGCACGCACGCACGCACGCACGCACGCACGCACGCACGCACGCACGCACGCACGCACGCACGCACGCACGCACGCACGCACGCACGCACGCACGCACGCACGCACGCACGCACGCACGCACGCACGCACGCACGCACGCACGCACGCACGCACGCACGCACGCACGCACGCACGCACGCACGCACGCACGCACGCACGCACGCACGCACGCACGCACGCACGCACGCACGCACGCACGCACGCACGCACGCACGCACGCACGCACGCACGCACGCACGCACGCACGCACGCACGCACGCACGCACGCACGCACGCACGCACGCACGCACGCACGCACGCACGCACGCACGCACGCACGCACGCACGCACGCACGCACGCACGCACGCACGCACGCACGCACGCACGCACGCACGCACGCACGCACGCACGCACGCACGCACGCACGCACGCACGCACGCACGCACGCACGCACGCACGCACGCACGCACGCACGCACGCACGCACGCACGCACGCACGCACGCACGCCACGCACGCACGCCACGCACGCACGCACGCACGCACGCACGCACGCCACGCACGCACGCCCACCCGCCCACGCACGCACGCACGCACGCCCACGCACGCACGCACGCACGCACGCACGCACGCACGCACGCACGCACGCACCCGCCCACGCACGCACGCACGCACGCACGCCCACGCACGCACGCACGCCCACGCACGCACGCCCACGCACGCACGCCACGCACGCACGCCACGCACGCACGCACGCACGCACGCACGCCACGCACGCCACGCACGCCACGCACGCACGCACGCACGCACGCACGCACGCACGCACGCACCGCACGCACGCACGCACGCACGCACGCCCCACGCACGCACGCACGCACGCACGCCACGCACGCACGCACGCACGCACGCCCCCCCCCGCACGCACGCACGCACGCACGCACCCCACGCACGCCCCCACGCACGCACCCGCACGCACGCACGCACGCACGCCACGCACGCACGCACGCCCCACGCACGCACGCACGCACGCACGCACGCACGCACACACCACACACACACACACACACACTCTTTTCTCTATTTACTTGCTCGTTATTATATTCTTTCACTCGCACTCATATCGGTTTTATTCTTTCTGTTCTTGTTTCTTTCTACATATAAATTAATTTTATACATACATGTATGCATTTTTATTTTGTAATATACACAAAACATTACAAAATTAAGTTACCGCGTTTGACTATTCTATAATACTGACAATTAAATACAACCTATATATGTAAATCTATCCTTTACATCTGTGAAATAAAAGTAATCTTTATAATAATTGACTACAATTTACAGATACTTATTAATTTACGAATGAAATAAGAAAAAATAAGTTTGATTGTTATATTATACGTATTTATCACACAATTTTAAATACGATTATTGGTGATAAAATTAATTTATTACATGTAACATCAAAATAACATTCTTAATTTTTAATAAATAACTGTAAAATGTGATAAAATTATCAAAAGATGATTTTAATCAGAAATGTAAAGAATATATGTATATAAGTTTTGTATTATGTAAATATATTTATTGATACAGAAAAACTGTCCCTCTCCCTCTCTCTCTCTCTCTCCCTCTGTATATATATATATATCACATTGCTATATATATATTAATTATTATGACCTATATCTATTTTTTTCATCTTTTCATTTTTCATTCTTTCTATCATACTTTCATCTTCATATACTAGCTTATGATTTAGACATACAAGAGATGAAAACGCTTGCTGCGCAGCAAAAAATGACGCGATAACTAATCAATTTTTCGTTTTTTTAAATAAAAAAGCCATAAATTGTTTGGCTATTGAATTACTCTTGTAGCGCAGAAAGCATTCCTGCGTTCTATATCATATTATACATTCACTTTATGTATATGTACATATTTATATGTACTTATATATATGTACATACATATATATATATATATATATATATATATATATATAATATATATATATATATATATGTTTGTGAATCGACTCCTTTGACGACGATTTTTCGCAAGCATTGGCTACTTTGACGACTTCTGGCTGTTTTGACGACCGTCGTCAAAGTTTTATTGTTCTATCGTATATTTTGACGACGTCGTCAAAATAACCCATATCAATGAAAAGGCTACATTGACGACATTGTAAAGATTGGCGACGGTATGCGGTGTAATGGCGATTTTGATGACAGTTTGAGTAAGAGAAAATAATCAAAAAGGAAAAGGAGAACATATTAGATATCTTCATATACTTAGTAAATATATTTTCATATACTTACTTTTTTTTAGATGGAATCAAATATACTTAAATATAGAATATTATATAGATTATTATATTAGCTTTAATATAGATTATTAATATAGATTATTAATATAGAATTAATATAGAATATTAATATAGATTATTAATATAGAATCAATGTAATACTTTCAAGCGGATATACAATATGTGCAATATGCGCAGGCCAAGTCTATATGTCGATACTTTATCTATTATTGGTATCTCACAAATATATGTCATCTTACTGCAGCCAGTGACATACGCGAAGTTAGGAGATCTGTCATGTGTGCAGTAGATAATGTAGAAAAACGCCCTGTTAGAATATTTTTATTAATTATATATAATTTTTTTTATATATCTGTATTTTACGTTTGATATACTGTCTATAAATAATTAATAATTGTACTCTTTCGTACTTAAAATTTCACGTATATCCGGGCATCGTGAGATTTTAAGTGCGAAAGAGTACAGTATATTTCTTAATTGTTTACAGCAGCATACCATACGAAAAACACCGATATACAATTATATAAATATATCTATTCTAATATTATATTTGAATATATGTATATGCATTATGTAGACAGTATATAAATATAGATTTTCATGTATAATTATTACAAATATAATTATCACATTGATATGGGATTATCTCCTTGAAAAATAATGTGTTCATATATACACTCCAATGTAATTGTAAAATTGAGAAGTCGGTTAGGAGCAAAATATTGTAAGATTTTTATTTTGTGATATAGATAATAGACAATATGCTGCATTTGGATATGGCATGCTAAAGCACTGTCTTCGATGATCTATTCACTAACTGGATAGCAATACAAATGCTACTCAATCTTCTAACACAATCAGACGAAATCATTATTATTTCACCAGACACTGCAAGTTAATGAATGAACGTTGATCATTCCATTACAGATCACAAGATTCTATTAGCGGAGACTATATTGAACTCTCGCTAAAAAGATTCTCGTGCTTTGTAAATGGAATTTTTCCTAACATTTGATGCAAGGAATTTGTGGTTTGCTACTTAGTACCTAATACTTTCGCCTGCTTAAAATCAAAATAAAGATGATATAAAATTAATAAACAGTGTGACATTAAGATCTTGTTTGTACAGCAATATTACCAGTATAAGTGTCATCATCACAATTCAGTCTTCTTTTAGGTTGAGTATGTAAAAAAACACAATATTGAAAAACATTATTTCATACTGTAATTGCAATAGTTATCCCAGCACTGGTATATGTGTTGCGTAGACACAAAAATGCGTTATTTCTAACAAAGATTCCACTGTAAATAAAACAGAAAATTATTAGGCTTATGTTGCATATACATTCTCTTATATTAAAAATTATGAAAATATAACAACAATACTCACTTCTAATTACAATGTCTTATTATATACATGGACTTGTCCCACATTATTAAAGTACAAAACGAATGAATCTGGCAGTTAAAAGTGTCGTTCTACCCTATGAAGCGAGATATTAAATGTTAAATTTAACGACTTTTTAGGTTAGAAAATCTGTCACACTGACAAAATTAGGCTGCGTTCCGTTTCACGCATTGAGCGCATAGATCGCATGGAAATCTATAGTTTACGTAACATATATTATAGATTTCCAGGCGATCTATGCGCTCAATGCGTGAAACGGAACGCAGCCTTAGGCCGGATTCACACCTTGGCACAAAAGCAGAAAGCAGAAAAGCAGAAGCCAATCAGAACTCGTGCTAGAAAAGCAGAAGCCAATCAGAACTCGCGCTGAAAATAAGCAGTACATTTTGCTTTTTCAGCGCGAGTTCTGATTGGCCTCTGCTTTTCTGCTTTCTGCTTTTCTGCCAAGGTGTGAATCCGGCCTTAGCAACATGAGCATGTGCAGTGACGTAAAAGTGCGCGAAATTTGAAATGTGATAAGTATTTAGGAATATGACACTTGTAATACAATAAAAAATGTAGAAGTAGTAAATATTTTATGTAGAGGCGAGGGACTTTGTCCTTCGTAACCTACTTAAAATATTTACTACTTCTACATTGTTCTTGAAATATATTAAATTAAACATTTTGTATATTTCTCTATCATTATCTTAAAAGAAATTACAATCTTAAAAGAAATTACAATCTTAAAAGAAATAATAGCAGTATCAGTATCATCAAAATATAGTATTAATAGTGAATCGCAGCATGAGTATCACAGTTCTTGAAATATATTAATTTAAACATTTTGTATATTTCTCTATCATTATCTTAAAAGACATAATAACATTATCAATCTCATTGTTATATGTATATAAATATATGTATTAACAATGAGACTGATACTGTGATTCATACTATTAATGAAACTGATACTGTTATTATTTCCTTTCAGATAAGTACATTTACTAGCATTTCAAATTAATAAAAATCAAAACTGTTGATTACAATATTTTCTATGCTTAATAGTCATAATATCTTGCACTCATATTCGATGATAAAATCTACATATGCTATTCGCTTTCAACTTTTCTTACAATAGTTTGTACTCTGCAATATTACTCTTATAAACTTATGAAAATTACACTTGAAATACATTAAATTAAACATTTTGTATATTTCTTTATCATTATCTTAAAAGAAATTACAATCTTAAAAGAAATAATAACAGTATCAGTATCATCAAAATATAGTATTAATAGTGAAGCGCAGCGTGAGTATCATTGTTCTTGAAATATATTAATTTAAATATTTTGTATGTTTTTCTATTATTATTTAAAAAAAATTACAATCTTAAAAGAAATAATAATAGTATCAGTATCATCAAAATATAGTATTAATAGTGAATCGCAGCGTGAGTATCATTGTTCTTGAAATATATTCAATTAAACATTTTGTATATTCCTCTACCATTATCCTAAAAGAAATTACAATCTTAAAAGAAATAATAGCAGTATCGGTATCATCAAAATATAGTATTAAAAGTGAATCGCAGCGTGAGTATCATTGTTCTTGAAATATATTAAATTAAACATTTTGTATATTTCTCTATCATTATCCTAAAAGAAATTACAATCTTAAAAGAAATAATAGCAGTATCGGTATCATCAAAATATAGTATTAAAAGTGAATCACATTTGTATATTTCTCTATCATTATCTTAAAAGAAATAATAGCAGTATCGGTATCATCAAAATATAGTATTAAAAGTGAATCACATTTGTATATTTCTCTATCATTATCTTAAAAGAAATAATAACAGTATCAATCTCATTGTTATATGTATATAAATATATGTATTAACAATGAGACTGATACTGTGATTCATACTATTAATGAAACTGATACCGTTATTATTTCCTTTCAGATAAGTACATTTACTAGCATTTCAAATTAATAAAAGTCAAAACTGTTGATTACAATATTTTCTATGCTTAATAGTCATAATATCTTGCACTCATATTCGATGATAAAATCTACATATGCTATTCGCTTTCAACGTTTCTTACAATAATTGCTAAAAAATTACCTTTTTTTAAAAAAAGTGAAAAAAAGGCGCCAAGTGCACGCGCACAAGCGCCTTTCGCTATAAAAATACTCTTATACAAAATAGTGTTATTTCAATTTGTTGTGAAAAATTCTTATACAAAATAGTGTTATTTTAATACAAAAACACTGTCATATCCAAACTAAAAAACTGTTTTACAAAATAATTGTTTTAATATTCTACAAAAATAGTGATATAAAAATATTGCGCCAATCAATAAAAATTTATTTTACAAAATTCATTTATTATTATTTCTAATATTAAAAATTGCAATGTGATCAAAATAGTGGAATATATTTAAGTGAAAAAAATTTTTAATTCAAAAGATAAATTTAAGTATAAAATAACTTTTCAATTAGAGAAAAACTTGGCGCTGTTAAATTCAAAATATAAATAACACGTTAATTAGATTAGCATATATTCAATTTAGCAGCGCCAAGTTTTTCTCTAATTGAAAAGTTATTTTATACTTAAATTTATCTTTTGAATTAAAAATTTTTTTCACTTAAATATATTCCACTATTTTGATCACATTGCAATTTTTAATATTAGAAATAATAATAAATGAATTTTGTAAAATAAATTTTTATTGATTGGCGCAATATTTTTATATCACTATTTTTGTAGAATATTAAAACAACTATTTTGTAAAACAGTTTTTTAGTTTGGATATGACAGTGTTTTTGTATTAAAATAACACTATTTTGTATAAGAATTTTTCACAACAAATTGAAATAACACTATTTTGTATAAGAGTATTTTTATAGCGAAAGGCGCTTGTGCGCGTGCACTTGGCGCCTTTTTTTCACTTTTTTTAAAAAAAGGTAATTTTTTAGCAATTATATCATTTCTTTTTGTACTGTGTGTTATATATTATCTTATTTCTGCAATCAGATTAAATGAATACATCTATTATATTTCTGAATTATAAAAGCAACTCTTTCATTTCTTTGATTGATACTATACGCTTGTGCTATACTATAAATTACCTAACTAATCTGTCTCGTAAATATATAGAATACACACATCATAACTTATATAATTTATATTATATTATAACTTATATTGTAATTTAAATATAAATTAAAAAGTTATAGATGTTATGTTTCTTTTTTAAATATTTAAGATCTTAATTTTATTGATATGAAACTGATAAATGTAACGTTTCTTTTTTTTTAATATTTAAGATTAGAATAAACCTTGCTAATTATATATAAAGTTATAATATGAGTTATAATATATAAATTATAATATATTTTATGATGTATGTATTCTACATATCTACGAGACAGACTAGTCAGGTATACACAGCACAAGCAATTAGTATAAAAATGATGTGTATGCTACATATCTACAAGACAGATTAAACAAATCAAGTACTTTTATAAAAGTGATAAATGTTACGTCCTTTTAAAAAAAAATACTATAATCAAAATTAAAATATATTACTATATGCTTGTGCTGTGCTATAAATTATCTAACTAATCTGTCTTGTATCCTGATTATATCAAAAGCAAAAGATGTAAAAAGGAATACAGTGTATTTAAATGTATTTGTCAAATGATTGTCATCATATAGTTATTTGTCATGCATCATATGCAGCTACAGGTATAAGTAACATTAGTAAAACATAGTCTGTAAGATTAATATGTATAAATCTTATAAATTTCTATTTATATTTTATTTCCATTTCTATTTATTTTTTTTTAATAATTTATAAATTTTTATAATAAATTTATAAATACATTTATTTCTCAATGGAATTTTTCAATAGAAACATTTTTCAAGCTGTTAAGATTTTGACAAAGTCTGCGACAACACGTCTATTGCAAACCAACATATTGTAACCAATCTTTGTCTCAATGCTAAACACAACAAAATTATTGATAATGTCAGTTAAATACAAAATTTTATTTGCCAAATATATATACCAAATAGCATTCTGACAAATGGAAAAATACCATGTAACAGATCTATTATATTCATTAACTATACTAAAACATGCTTCATCTATTTCAAGCGATGCATTAGCATCGCAACAAGAATTGATTACAATATGTTGGTTTGGTAATAAACATTTTGCCACAGGCTTTGTCAAAATCTTATCAACAGCTTGGAAAATTCTTCTGGTTCCACTGAAAAATAAATATATATTTATAAATTATTTAAAAAGATAAATAGAAATTTAACCTTGCAGACTGTGTTTCATCAATGTTATTTATATTTATCTGTAGCTGCATATAATGCATGACAAATAAATATATGACAAACTATATGACACTCGTTTGACAAATGCACTCAAATATGTATTCTTGATGTGTATATTTATATTAACTGATATGAATGTCTATATCGATAACTGCTCGCAGTTATCCATAGTGGCTTTTGACAGGTATAAGTTAAATTTTCCAGACTGCAACATTATATAGCGTAGCACTCTTTCATTTATAAAAAGGTAAAGCTGCAAAATTCTTTGTGATACTTGTGGATAGTTGAATCAGGTATAGGATACAAACACACATATATCTTATAATAAACATACTATAAAATACATATATCTCTTTCTTATCATAAATATAGAATATTTTTATATGTAATGCGATGTTTTGTTTTGTTTTTACACATAGCATAAATTACTTTCGCAATATTTTATTTCTCTCTATAAATAAGATATGAAAATATTCTATACATTTATGACAAGATGTTTATATTCTATTCTATATATATTTACTATCAGATATGTGTGTATTCAATACCTGATCCAACTAACCACGAGTATTACGAAGAATTTTGTTGCTTCACTTTTTTATAAATGAAAGCGTGCTACGCTATATAACATTGCACTATTGCATTGCAAACCTATTAACCTATATCTGTCAAAAGCTGGTATGGATGCAAGCAGTAGAAGCGCCGCTAGCGCAATCTTATGTCGAATGCTCGAACCGTACAACTTCTTGTACACATGCGCATTGGGGGCTTGGGCGTCGATGACGACGGAGACGTTTCTTAGTAAAAATTTTATACATTTCGACTTTGGATTATAATATCTTCATTTATAGGATACGTAGAAGAAAAGTAAAAATATTTTCATAATATAAAACAAACTCAAGCTTTCGATTAAGCTTATTAAAACATCAATCGGTTCAGCCGTTATTGAGGTTCGATAATCTAAGAACTCTTCAACTAGCCGACTCGCGTAAAGATACACGGGGTGCCTCAATGTTGCTGCGCATGACTTGGCGCGAGACACTACCGTGTCTCTTGATAGTTTGTACTCTGCAATATCACTCTTATAAACTTATGAAAATTACACTTGAAATACATTAAATTAAACATTTTGTATATTTCTCTATCATTATCTTAAAAGAAATTACAATCTTAAAAAAAATAATAACAGTATCAGCATCATCAATATTATTAATAGTATAAATCACAGTATCAGTCTCATTGTTAATATGTATATTTATATTATTGTATATTTATATACATATTAACAATGAGACAAATACTGTAATTCATCCTATTAATATTATTGATGATACTGATACTGTGATTTATATTATTAATGAAACTGATACTGTTATTATTTCCTTTCAGATAAGTACATTTACTAGTATCTCAAATTAATAAAAATCAAAACTGTTGATTACAATATTTTCTATGCTTAATAGTCATAATATCTTGCACTCATATTCGATGATAAAATCTACATATGCTATTCGCTTTCAACGTTTCTTACAATAGTTTGTACTCTGCAATATTACTCTTATAAACTTATGAAAATTACACTTGAAATACATTAAATTAAACATTTTGTATATTTCTCTATCATTATCTTAAAAGAAATTACAATCTTAAAAGAAATAATAGCAGTATCAGTATCATCAAAATATAGTATTAAAAGTGAATCGCAGCGTGAGTATCATTGTTCTTGAAATATATTAAATTAAACATTTTGTATATTTCTCTATCATTATCTTAAAAGAAATTACAATCTTAAAAGAAATAATAGCAGTATCAGTATCATCAAAATATAGTATTAAAAGTGAATCGCAGCGTGAGTATCATATTGTTCTTGAAATATAATAAATTAAAAATTTTGTATATTTCTTTATCATTATCTTAAAAGAAATAATAACAGTATCAATCTCATTGTTATATGTATATAAATATATGTATTAATAATGAGACTGATACTGTGATTCATACTATTAATGAAACTGATACTGTTATTATTTCCTTTCAGATAAGTACATTTACTAGCATTTCAAATTAATAAAAATCAAAACTGTTGATTACAATATTTTCTATGCTTAATAGTCATAATATCTTGCACTCATATTCGATGATAAAATCTGCATATGCTATTCGCTTTCAACGTTTCTTACAATAGTTTGTACTCTGCAATATTACTCTTATAAACTTATGAAAATTACACTTGAAATACATTAAATTAAACATTTTGTATATTTCTCTATCATTATCTTAAAAGAAATTACAATCTTAAAAGAAATAATAGCAGTATCGGTATCATCAAAATATAGTATTAAAAGTGAATCGCAGCGTGAGTATCATTGTTCTTGAAATATATTAAATTAAACATTTTGTATATTTCTCTATCATTATCCTAAAAGAAATTACAATCTTAAAAGAAATAACAGCAGTATCGGTATCATCAAAATATAGTATTAAAAGTGAATCGCAGCATGAGTATCACAGTTCTTGAAATATATTAATTTAAACATTTTGTATATTCCTCTATCATTATCTTAAAAGAAATAATAACAGTATCAATCTCATTGTAACGTGTTTATTATATATTTGTGTCACATTAATGATGAAAGTAATGGCAAACAGTTCGTACAAATAAGTTTACATCACTGTACAAAATGTGACACCAATACATAATCAACACGTTTCAAATAACATGGAAGATCGAAAAACTAAACTTGTTATGAACATGTTTTTAAAACTTTTTGCGTTGAAATTACAGCAACTCTGAAATCCATAAAAAAATAGAAATAATGAAAAAATTTGAAGATCTTTGAACTTCCTAATAAAAAACTAAAGAATTTATATCTTCTTTGAATGTTGAGAACTTTAGTATATTATTATAAATATATATGTATTAATTATAAGAGTATATATTAAATACATATCAATTTTAAAAGTATTTGTTATTATTAATATAATAATAAATACTTACATTTTCGTTGTAAAGCTTTCTGTTGATTATGAAGCCATGTTTTTATTTGTGGCGATGTACGTTTAGCAAGAGATGTGTATTTTTTTCTTATTGTTTGAATCTCTCGTAAAGATGGTAGTTTCAGTTTTTTCATATGTTCAGAAAATACTTTTAGTGCTGTTTCTTTTTCTTGCTGAGACCAACGAGTCCTTTTCGTTGATCCATAAGGAGATGCTAGAAGAAAAGTAAGGTATTATTTAAAAAAATACTTATATGTATGAAAGTAAATTATAAGCATATACAAGGTGACTGGTATGCTCAACGTGTGTAGGTATAGTTCGCCAAATTAAATACAATAGCCATGTGATATTTTGCATATTTCACGGTATTTATTATTATTAATAAGCAATTAATTATTGAATATCAGCGAACGCATGTGCGGAAATCTGTGCTCTAGAATCATAATCTTTAAGAAAATGCTGCAATTTGTTTACAATCGCCTAACAAGTGATTACCATCCCCTACCATAATAACATTTAAAACTTTTGGTTAAGCGGATCAGACTTAAATATTCATTAGAACTGTTGATTATTCGAAAAATCATTAATCCTTCGAATAATCAATAATTATATAATATAAGAATATTTTAGATATAATTTTTGAGACTAAAAATTTCAAATGTAGGAAATGGGATTGCATTAAAACGCTAGTCGCTATATATCGTCCGCAGTTGCTATACACAGATGATTGTTAACAAATTCTTGTTCAAATTTTCTTTAAGATCATGACTCAAAATACGGCCACCGATTCATTCGCTAATATTATGCAATTAATTTTTGAATATTGCAAAATCTGCAAAATGTTACAAAATTTCATGTTTACATTGGCGAATTCTACCTACACATCTGTATGCCTTGAATTATCAAAAATATCCTATGCATGAATTATACGAAAAAATTGGAAAACGAAACTTTACACTGCCACAAAACTTTAAAAATTATATATACAATACATTAATTATTAGTCACAAGAACATTTTTGCTAAAATTTTTTATAGAATAAGTTTTACGAATTATTACAAATGCATATATATATAATAAATAACTTGAAGGACTACAGGCATTTTAGAATAACACTTTAAAAACATTAAATATAACAATACTTTTATATATCATAAACCGACGGAAAATACTCACTAGATCGTTTCCGTTTATTGTTATTTTGCTTCTCCTGAATATTAACATTATCAGATATAAGATAGTCTGAATTGGTGTCTGAAATAAATTTAATTTATGTTGAGACATTAAAATAAATATAAGTAATTATACATAAGTACATATATATAAAGAAAACATAAAATATATAAAATGAAAATACCAAATTAAAATATAGATATAATTACCTGAAGATAGACCTTCTTTTTCATTAAATAAACATTCTTTTTCTTTGTCAATAGAGTTGCTTTCTTTTAGTACCTCGTCATTTTCGGAACTGCTATCTGTTGATAAATTCTCATCTGGATTGTTCGTATTACCTTGTACTGCTTCTAAGTACTGTGATATTTTTACTATATCTCTACTAATCAATGGTTGCCTATAATGATCTTTATGAATTTTATCGGAATGACCCATAAACGTAGCAAGGTCTGAAATTTCGACATCATTCAGATTTAATTGGATGCAATATGTTGCTACATGTTTCCTTAATATTGTGCCACGCAAAGTAGAAGATTGACTCGCATCACACTCTTCCGAAAATTTTCGTATTAATGCACATGCTCTGAGATACTTGTATCTTCCTTTGTTATATCCAGGCAATCCAAAAACATACGGATTTTTTTCTGGTACTCCAGCTTGTTTCCGAAATTTTAAAATTAAAATAATGCTTTGCAATAAATCGTTTGATAATAATACAGGAACTGTACGTCCTAATTTGCCTCTTATGCAAAATCTTATATATTTTTCAGCTATTTTTCTACTTTCTGTAGACAATGATTTATAAATATCATTATACATATTTTTATTTAATTTCTCATAGCTATTAAAGTCCTCTATGAGAACTCTTTCAATTTCTCCTGCCCGACGTCTGTTGAACACATGTGTGGACGTTAGTGTTACTTCAGCCAAAGAAATCCAGTGACAATAAGAGAACGATTGTTGTAGTGCCAGAAAAGCCTCAGTTCGTTTTTTTTTAAATGTCTGTACAGTTTCTGAATGTCTTCTACTGATGGAAGATTAACTTTTTTATGCCTTTTGCGAGTCGATTGTGTTTCCATGACAGTTGCATTAATGCTTGTTCCAATATCCACAACTAGCAATTTTAAGAAATCTTTAACTTGTTTCTTTTTTTCTGCATTTTCTCTTTTTATGCATTCCATAATCAGGACATTTCCAATATGTTTTATTAATGTTGATAAAGAACCCCGCACTAATCATATGGAAAATCTGTCCCGGTCAAATCAATTGGTTTTTACATATGTTGTAGCTTATGACCTACTGAACAAAAGATGTAATGGGCACAAAGCTCAATAATGGACAGTTATCGAGTTATAACCAGTCAAACATGAAAAATTCGGACTGCCGAATAGCCAAATCTCGGAAGGTATTGATTTTTTTGAAAAATGTTTGAAACAAACATAGTAGGGTTTTACAAAATCTGTTAGTTGGTGACATTATTTGTGAATTTTGAATGACCTTGAAAAGCTCCGTGAACAAAAATCTTCCACAAAAATGCCCATTTTTTATTATATTCGTGTAGCTAAATTCGAGACGTTATCAAAATATTTTTGATGAACCTTTTTTCTACTAAAACTTCTTGAGAACTAATATACACGATTTACCATCTGTGGTTATGAGCGTAGAGTTATGTGTAGAACGCTCGATTCGTACAGCTAGAGCCGTCAGGCGACTCATCTCCATTGCTACACTGCGGGCGGTATACTGTATACTCTATCTGCAATCTGTGAGAAATCATATTGGTTGATATTGCTAGCGCAGGCATTGTCATCACTAAGCGTATCTATTCTAGCGTTATTGCTACCGAATGCTATTACTTTCTGGCATTACTACGTCCGATATTGATATTATTGATATCAGTGTATTCTGTTCATTTTGGTCTCAGGAATTATTTCACCAGAAAAGTTTTTAATATCTAATCAATCTGATATTGCTACGCAATTCGATAATAAAATATTATCATGGCTTACAGACATGGAATCCATTGTTATGTTTGCGATCGTGCTTTTCAAGCTCGACAAATGGTACGAATCAATGGCGATAGTGATGCAATTAAAAAACAAATCGCTGTTTTTAGGCGAACTGGGCTGGGTAAGGAGCCCATTGATATAGACAATGAAAGCCGATTATGTTTTAATTGCAATGTATCTATTGTACATGAAATAGAACAGATAGAACTTGATCCGACTTACCTACGACTCAACGTTATTATCCAAACCCGAAATAATTCTTGTTTATTTTGCAATGCTATTGTAAATATTAGACCACTGTCGTTAGAATCCAGGGTAAATGTCTTTGTTCTGAAAAATATTTATATTCCTGAACACGTTTATTGTTGTGACCAACATTTGGATGATCGCGGATTTATTTTACAGTTACTGCTGCCAGGTTTGCGATTTATTTATAGACCATATGTAATAAAAGGTCAGCAACTGCAAGTTTTCTTAGAAGGTCTTCGTAATATAGCAAATAATAATAATCGTTATGAAAACGAAAATAGTTTTACAGAGGATGAATTTAAATGTATAGCACCCATTAGAAAACAACAGTTTCAAGAATTGTATACATATTGCGATCCTATATTCCAAGAACGTGGTATCAGAAACGTTACAAAAAAAGATCTTTTCATTTTTTTATGCAAGCTGCGACAAGGACTGTCTGACGAATTTCTTAAAGTACTGTTTCAGTATTCCTCTAGACAAGCAGTGAGTTTAGCGATTTCCAAAGTTCGGCAGTCTTTAGTAAACAGATTTGTCCTTGATAATATTTGTTTTCAAGCTATAACTCGAGAAGAGTATATAATGAGACATGTAACACCTTTTGCAAACGAATTATATAATTCTGAGCTAGCTATTCCGAAAGTAATTGCTTATATTGACGGGATTTATTCTTATACTCATAAAAGTAGCAACTTTCGTGTTTTACGACAAACATACTCAATGCAAAAAGGTCGACATCTGATAAAACCTTCTCTTATAGTTGCTCCAGATGGGTATATACTGGCTATTCAGGGTCCTTAATTTTCTGATTCTCGTAACAATGATGCTCGAATATTAAATAATGAATTTCAACGTCATGCGGACAATATGAGAGGATGGTTTCATGATGACATTTTTATATTAGATCGTGGATATCGAGATGCTCAGCCATTACTTCGTGAATTAGGCATTGAGTATAAAATGCCAGCTTTTCTTGGACCTCAACAGAAACAATTATTCACTGAAGAAGCTAATGAGTCTCGATTGGTGACAAAAACAAGGTGGATAATTGAAACTAGAAATGGACATATCAAGTCTATGTTCAAGTTTGTTGATCATACAATTATAATGCCTCATCTTCATCACTTGGGCGAGTTTTATAACATTGCAGGTGCTATAATTAATAGATATCATCCTTTAGTTTTAATGGAAGAAGCTAATGCAGGATTAGCAAGAGAACTTCTTGATAAATCTAGAGAGGTTAATATTGTTCAAGCGCGAGTTGAAGTAGAAAGGATGTGCTATAGAAATGCACAATGGATACATTTACATGAAGGACAGTTACGTGACTTTCCACGCCTAACATTTGAATATTTACGAGATTTGACTATTGGTACATTTCAGGTTCGTCTAGCAAGATCTTATATTCAAGATAAGATGCAGCGTGATGCACAAGAAGAATTTCAATTGGATTCGTTGTTTGATGAACAAGGTTTCATAAGGGTGCGAGTGTTTTCACGATTCCGTAATGCTACAAAACATCAACTATTTATAGCTTACAACATAAGAGATGCAGATAATATAGATGATGAGAGGGAGGCGATTTTTGGTTATTACTGCACCTGTAAGTCAGGCGCACGGACTGTGGGTACATGTGCACATGTAACCAGCGTATTGTGGTATTTAGGATATGCACGACACCAGCCCAATGTTCGTTATCCCTCTTCATCATTATTGAACACAATATTAGATGCCGCTCAGAGACCACCACAGCAGGATCCAAATAATGAGTAATATACAATAAGATCATTTATTTTATTACCCCACACATACACACACACACATACACACACAGCAGAGAGGGTTTGGAGTCAAAAAATACTACGGGAGTGACGAACCGTGGGGTCCTTATCTCTGCTGTGACACATAAAGATTTTTGTTCACGGAGCTTTTCAAGGTCATTCAAAATTCACAAATAATGTCACCAACTAACAGATTTTGTAAAACCCTACTATGTTTGTTTCAAACATTTTTCAAAAAAATCAATACCTTCCGAGATTTGACTATTCGGCAGTCCGAATTTTTCATGTTTGACTGGTTATAACTCGATAACTGTCCATTATTGAGCTTTGTGCCCATTACATCTTTTGTTCAGTAGGTCATAAGCTACAACATATGTAAAAACCAATTGATTTGACCGGGACAGATTTTCCATATGATTAGCGCGGGGTTCTTTGATGCTACTGCAGGAGTTTCATACATTTTTTCTTTAGGATTATATTTTGCGATTTTATTAATCGCACAGATGCAGTCATCATATACCTTGGGATCATAAATTGAATCAAAGTTTTCGATGTTTGTATTTATATCTTTCATTGCCAAGAAAAAACGACCAAGAAGACGTAATCTAGCGCGAATCATATCATGGTGATGCTGCGATTTATATTTGATGCACAACTTATTTGCATACAAAATCAACAATTCGTCGTATCTTATAACACGAGACACTTCATCTTCTCGCATGACTGGAAAAACATTTTTCCTTAAAATTTCACTTGCGGATAGATGTAATCTGCTTACAACCTTTCTACCCATAATCATAATACATTTATTTTTTGTGAATTTCTTTCCAAAGCAATTTCTAGAATGATGACGAATTGTGCTTTTTGCAAAAAAGCCCTTGCATTTGGCACAAACAGTAAAATCTGTAGCATCTTTTTGATGTTTTTTATTAGGACGTCGACATACTATAAGTTTTCCATTATTCAATTTGGACTGTGTATTAAATTTAAAATTACCATTTTTACGTAAGGTATCAATAATTGTTCTCCGTTCAGGATTATTTTTAGGTAAGACAGCAAACTTTTTTACATCCGGTTCATTACGATGTACCGTTTCCAAATGTCGCGCTAGTTGTGTTTGCAATTTTGAGCAAAACATACAATAGTTTTGTTTTATAATTTTTGTATCTGAAGTGTCTACATACATATTTTCGTCATCGCATACTGATGTGTCATTATTAGCTTTTGAGGCATCTAAACTAGATATTGAAGATGCAGTCATATTTTGATCAGTCACTATTGATTTTTGTATCTGTGGCAATTCTTCATCATTATTATCTAATAAATCGTGATCGTCTTCTGATGGTATGTACTCTGATCCACTTTCTTCATCCTCAACATCTAAAAAAAATAATAGACATATATTTGTTTTAAGTATTTATCTGAAAGTTTTATTTCCTAGTCATGATCATCTTGATTAATGAGATCAGAAACAAAGAAATACATGCATAAAATTCAAGCAAAATATGTTAAAATAAAAACATGACATTAGGGGAATTGATTGAGCGTATTTTCTTTTTGCTTCAACAAATATAATAGCCATAAAATTAATTAATGTAATATGTGAACTTGTTAACTTCTTAATTGTACCACATGTTATATTAATTTTATGGATATTTATTATTTATTAAAGCAAAAGGAATATTTCCATAATATATTCCATTATTTTACAAATCTGATCAATCTATTGTATCATTTTATAAAAATATCTATTTACATTACAAGAATTGCAATGCAAGATATTGCAAGAATTTTTAGCATATATTAACATATAATCTGTAATGAGAGATAGAAGCCTTAACAAAACATATTTATAAAAGCAATAATACATTTTTTAAATCTACATACCAACTGGTGATGGTGATATTGAAACATTGATATTTGCGTTGCATACTTCAATCTCATTTTGACATGTAGGGAGAATACATGTATCTTTTGACATGGATAATTCCTCTAAACATAAATATAATTTGCATCATAAAATAGCAACAAAAATTACATAAATTTATTAGCAAAAAACATGAGTACTATCTTAAAATGTAAGAGCCGTTCAGTTGTATCTAATATAATATTGGAACAATATTTTATTACTATGAATCATATATAAGCGATATTTGACAATTCATAAAAGAAAGCTTTTTCCCAGGTACAACTCGTCAAACTAAGTAGGATAAATATTTGCAATCAACTATTTTGCAAAATTTGCAATGTTTCTAAGGAATTAAACAATATCAGCAAATGAGTGCATGGGTATCAATGGGACGTGTTTTAGAACAATAACCTTAAAGAAAATAACTAGAACCTATTGATAATCATCAAATAATAGCCAGTGATAAATAATGATAGACCGTGGAGGCATACGGTCTAACTTCATGGTGTGATTTGAATATAACTACGTTATAAAGTTATTAAAAAAATTATGATATTTTAATAATTAAAGTAATGATTAAATAGTAAAATGTCAATAGTAATAATTTTTGAAATATTTGGTTCTGTTTACAAATAATCGACTCTAACACTTTATACAAAAATTTTTTTAAATTGAGCTTTTTGGAAATTAAACTTTTACATACCAGTAGTGTTAAAACTTAATTTTTTAACGTGTTTATCTAAATTTTCATACACAGAAGTATTAAGTAAGCCTATACAGAACAAAAAATAAAATAACAACATATTAGAAAAATAAATGGCTAATTTAATATTACATGAATCTATATGTATAGTAAATAAAATATTAAACTTCATATGTATGAATTATAAGGAATGTACATACATGAGAGAGAGATATTTGCGTCATCAATATTGTCAGTTCGCAGAAAATCATTTTCAACGAAACTGCATGTGAGTACATCCATAGTATCATCTGTAAAAGTATTATATTAAAATTATGTTATCAGCAGTATTGAAGTTTTGGAAATGTATCACTTTTTATCATAAAATTGTATATTTACAGCAAATAATAATATAAAAAGATACTACAAAATATTGAAACATTAACATTTTCTTCACAGACATAGGGCTCCTGCAGACAGGATACGACGACGCATTACACATAACAAAAAGTGACGCGCTAATATATATATAGAGCTCTTAAGAAAAAATGACATCTTGATTGGCCACCGCGTCACTTTTTGCCATGCGTAACGCGTCAACACGTCCTATCTGCAGGAGCCTATAATCGGTTACATGTAAAATGGAAAATAACTGAACTTACCAAAATATATAGGAAGATCAGTTATCTGATTGTCACAGTTTTTCTTTTCTGCTTCTGATTTTTTCTTATTTCCATTTTCGTCAATTGATGCAGGTTTGTCAATACCTAATGCAATAACAAAAAAGAAATACATATTCTAGCATATTTAACAGCAATTGTATTATACAAAGATTGACATTCATCAGCTTAAAGGCCATAATAACAGTCGTGACATGCAATTTATAGATACAATGTGATTTATATTTGATAATTTTTTAAAACTACAAAATCAATTGAAAGAATACTATTAAAAGTATAAATTAATTTAAAAAATATTATTAAAAACAAAAGGAACTAAAGATTAAGATATTCATATTGACATTCAATCTCTAAAGAGCAACAATTGAAAATATTATGCACACTTACTGGTATTTGATGCAACATCGGTCATCTCAATATTACAATCTTTGTTTTGCGTCACAGACTTATTGATCCAATTGTTATTTTTATTCATTATCGTATTAATATCTGATATAAAGGAAAAAGTATATTAGTATCTCATATATATGATAAAATTGCTATCAACAGATATCAATCATAACATTAACCAAACTTACCAAAAGATACTGGACAATCTGTAATTTCTTGATAATTACACTTATTAATTCCTTCTTCTGTTTTGTCGTCAATTAAAATCCTCTCCTTATTGTTACAGTCTTTGTTTAGTATCACAGTTTTTTTGGCTTCAATATTACAGTCTGTGTTTAGCATTACAGATTTGTTTTTTCTATCATCTATAAAGCTTATCGTATTAATATCTATAAGAGAAGAAGTATATAATTATCTTATATATAATAAAATATGTATTACAAATATCATCGCTAATATTTGCTATACTTACCACAAGATGTTTGCAAATCTGCTTTTAGATAATCACTGTTTTCCTTTGTCGCTTTGTAAACACCTAGTATAATGATAAAAAAGAAATATATAATACAATATTGCATATGTAGTAGAATCGTACATATGATTATTACTTATTTGAAAAAATTAAAACAATATAAAGATTATAGTTCACAATAATGTTTTGAAATATTATTGGAAAGTTATATTTGTATAACGCATAAGAAATGTAAATGTAAAAAACGTGCTATTTGTAGAATATTGTTATTTTTATGAATAATGTATAGCCGTGACAATTTTATAAACACAATGCATGTTTGACAATTTTTAAAAACTACGAAACTTATTACAGATTAAGACATTCATATCGATTTCTAAAAAGTAATAATTGGAAACTTATACACACTTAACGATAAAATTGCTATTAACAGATATCAACCATATTAACCAAACTTACCAAAAGATACTGGACAATCTGTAATTTCTTGATAATTACACTTATCAATTCCTTCTTCTGTTTTGTCGTCGATTAAAATTATTTCCTTATTGCTATAGTCTTTGTTTAATATCACAATTTTTTTTGCTTGAATATTACAATCTTTGTTTTGCGTCACAGACTCATTATTCCAATTGTTATTTTTATCCATTATCGTATTAATATCTGATATAAAGCAAAAAGTATATTAGTATCGCGTATATATGATAAAATTGCTATCAACAGATATCAACCATAATATTAACCAAACTTACCAAAAGAGTAATCTACTGGACAATCTGTAATTTCTTGATAATTACACTTATCAATTCCTTCTTCGGTTCTGTCATTGATTAAAATCATATCCTTACTGTTACAGTCTTTGTTTATCATCGCAGTCTTTTTTATTTCAATATTACAGTCTTTGTTTAGCATTACAGATTTGTTTTTGTTTTTTTGTCTGCAAACACCTGAAATAATAATTTAAAAAAAAATGTGCATTTACAATAGTATATATGTAATAGATTTTTAAAAATCATAAAACCACCAAAAATATAAGACGTTTATATCGGTTTCTAGAAGAGCAAGGAAATGTGAACATTCACCGGTATTTAATAAAACATATCTTCTATACTATATACTCGTGATAAATTTATAGACGCAATGTATGTTAAACAATTCTTAAAAACTACGGAACTTATTACAGATTAACACATTCATATCGATTTCTAAAAAAGAATAATTGGAAACTTATGCACACTCACTGGTATTTGATGCAACATCGGTCATTTCAATATTACAATCTTTGTTTTGCATCACAGACTCATTGTCTTTCTTTTTACCCATATCTAAATCAGTTTTGTCACATAATATATGTGGTTTATTTGTTAAAATATTATTTTTAATTTCCTGCAATATATCTTTGTTATCTGTAATATCAAAAAAATTTCTGGTTAAAATGTATTTATTTCAATATATTGTGAACAATCGCATTTATCGTTATTCAGCTTTTATTCGAAAACTAATGAGCCGTTACTTTTTTCATCATTAAAATAAAAGTCTTAAAAATTGAGAAATAGGCACAATACTTACAGCGTTATAATTTAAACACTATTACTAATTCATTACCGAAAAAAGTAACGTAAAAGTAATGGTGTTACAAATAACTATTCACCCCTGGATTTATGTACATATTTATAATGTAATATGAATACTAACAATAATAATAATAATAACAATAATAATATGAATGCTAACAATAATATGAAACATAAAATATTTAACTTACCATTCTTCGCTATAATTCTTGCTGCGTAATATCGTTTATCGCTATACCTAACTTTTGTTTTATCTTTAGTTGATATTCTATTAGAGTTGCACACATAATAAATACCATCGTAAAATTTTACTAATGCGTACATATTTATAATAAATTTTTTAGGTATTTCAACTCTATGCGATCGATATTTTCTAAAAAACTACAAACTATCAGCTACAAACTACAACTATCTCACTACCTCATAGCCTCATGGCAGATTAAAGCAAAGAATGCAGCTTCTTCTTCTTCTTCGTGTGGGGGTTGGCTCCGACGAATACTCGTCACACGGCCATCAACTGGTTGGTTGGAAGTAATGCAGATCTTAAAAGATCAATTGTAAGTAAGAGATGGTGAAACTCCAGCTCGTAGATTGGTTGGTTAGAAGTGTATAAAAACCCCAAAAGGAAGGAACAAGGTAGTACGAGGAGTCAGATTTGAATCTTACAAGATTTGAGAAAGGAGTAGATGGCAAGGACCACTCCGGAGGATGGCTCCGCCAACAGTTCTGCAGCATCCATTGGAGGAAAAATGTCCAATTGGTTGAGCGCTCTTATCATAGAGTGTCTGTTAGTATTTAAAAGAGGACATGACCAGAGTATATGGTTTATATCCTGAGTAAGGGCACCACAAGGACAGCTAGATTGAGGTACCAGATTGCAGCGGTATAAGCTGCTATTGAGTAATGTCCGCTTCTTATCCTACAGCAGGTAGTGATGCTTTCACGATTGAAATTCTTCATCTCGTAGAACCAAGGTCTCGGGCGGAATTCGTCAAAAGATCGAAAGTAATTAATCCCCTTATATCTTGCCTGTTTTTTGAGGAGGTCGGTCATATCAGCAATGAGGTTCTTCCTTACCACCGAGAAGAAGTCGGAGTATGGGAGCAAACCAGTATACCATGTGCCCTTGGTAATGGCGTTTTTAGCCAGGAGGTCGGCCGTCTTGTTTCCCAAAATTCCAGAATGTGATGGTATCCAGACTATTACAACTTGAAAGCCCGTTGAATATGCAACGTGTATTTTACTTCTTATAGCGTGAATAATATGGCTGTAGGAATGGCCAAAATTAAACGAGGACAGAGCTTGTGTCACACTGAGAGAGTCAGTAAAGATAACAGATCTCGGGATGGAGTTGTCCAGGATATAAGTCAAAGTTTGGAGGATAGCATAAGCTTCCGCCGTGAGTGTAGAAGCAAAGGAGTAGGTTCTGAAAAGCAGTTGGAGGTTTGAGGTAGGGGAATAAGTGGCAAAGCCTACATGGCTGATTTCGTCTACCTTGGAGGCTATCTTGAAGAAGATCGTGATAAATATCGAAGAAAATCAATGTAGGGAAAGGGTTATTTTTAATACTTTCTACATCCAGTGCGGATGTGATCCTAATGGAAGGGGAAGTGACATGAGCCCAATAATCAATGGAATAAACAGAGGGGAAGATGGAGCATGCTATGTATCTTTTATATTTCAAATAGGTACAGAAGGATTTGTATAATAAAAAGTAGTCAGCTGGATTCTTTTTGCGCGAGTTTCGAACGCACCAATGCAAATGATGAAGTTTCTCTATGGTGGGGTGGTCATCCAGACTAAAAATCTTTAAAATATATCTGGACGTGAGGTAGAAGAACCTATGCTTTAGTGAGCTTTCCCCAGACTCAGCCAACAGGACGTTAATAGGAGTAGTTCTACGTAAGCCCGTGCAAAGCCTCAGGGCTCTAAACTGTATTTTCTCTAACTGATACAAAATCGAGCGATTGTTGAGAGGGAAGATAGAACATCCGTACTCCATAGAACTCCTAATCAACGCTCTGTAAATGCTAAGCAAGAGCTGAGGGGAGGCTCCCCACCAGGTACCTCTCAACATACTTAGGATGTTAATCAGTTTGGAGCATCTTCCCAACAAGAACCTTGAGTGTTCCCTTCCCGAAAGACGACAGTCAAGATGTATACCCAGGAATCTGCACGAGTAAGTCGATGGTATATGATTGTTTAAGATTTTTATAGAGAATAAGAGCGGATCCACACGTTTTCTCGTGAAAACCACGAGTGAAGACTTGGTAGGAGAAACTGTCAAGCCTTTGGTTGTGAGATAATCACATGCACGTTTAACAGCTGTTTCGATTTTAGAGATGGAGTCATGTATTTGCGAGGAGGTATGAAAAATTGCTATATCATCCGCGAATTGAATAAGTTCGCAGCTCCTACCTATGCTAGATCTGAGTTTAGAGATATAGATATTGAAAAGAGTCGGACTAAGAATGGATCCCTGAGGGACTCCTTTGTAAGAGTGAAACTTGTCGGTAAGCTCTCCATTGATGCAGAACTGTATCTTTCTGAAACTGATAAGATTATAAATGAATTGGCGTAAGATGGGAAGTAAACCAATATCATCCAAATCATTCATTAAAATATTAGGGATAACGTCGTCGAATGCATTGGATAAATCCAAGAACAAACAGGCTGTGGAATTCCCTTTGGAGAAGCCACCATGAACTTCGGTGATCAGAGAGGAGAGATTATCCTGGCAGGATCTGAATTTCCTAAATCCAAATTGTGAGTTAGGGAGTTTGAGGTTGTGTTCCAACCACCAATCCAGTCTCAGCAGAATAAGTTTCTCAAGCAGTTTTAAGCAGCAAGAGGTAAGGGAAATGGGTCTATACTTTCCCGGAGTGGTTTTAGGAATAAGGAAAACAAGAGAGTGCCTCCAAGCATCAGGGAAGAGACCCGTAAAAAATATCTGATTAAAGGCTGTAAGTAAGAGTAAATGATATTCATGAGGAAGATGAGAGATAATACGATAATCAATTTGGTCGATACCGGGTGAAGATCTTTTTTTGAGAGAGTGAATGATATACAAGTGTTCCTCTTCTTTAAATGGAGAGTCAAAATATTTGCACGCATAGTCATTAGAATTAGTATCAGAAAGGATCTTCTGTTCGTAAAAGCAAGAGGAAGGACACAGAGAATTGATTTGATTCTGCATGTCTGTTGGTATACTAAAATTAGATTGAGGAATGGGTAAGATTGGATTGAGAAATCTGTTCTTAAATCTCTTGATTACTTTCCAGATTTGAGAGATGGGTGTGAAGGGCCCCAATGATTCACAGTATTCTCTCCAACCACTGCGTTTGGCAGAGCGTAAAACTCGCCTAGAGACAGCTTCCTGCTTTTTAAGAAGAATAAGATTGTCAAGACAGACATGATTTCGAAATTGTTTGAGGGCCTGCTTCCTTTTTGCGACTGCTTCAGAACACTCCTCGTTCCACCACGGGGCCGGAGGAGATGTAAATTTCTTGCGATTGCATGTTCGAGGTAGAGTGAACGAAAGAATGGCACTTTTGACGACAGATATAATAGAATCGTATTTGTCTAAGGATGAAATACTATCCAGGTTAAGTTGAGTGAGAAGTTGGGAGTGCTGGTTTAATAAAGAGAGCGTAAATTGTTTCCAATTAATACGTGAGGTGTTGAGTTTATGCGAAAAGAAAGAGCGACATTTAACAGGATTGGACAGTGAAATAATAGTTGGAATATGATCGCTGTTTAGCGAGTCATCGAAAGATGTCCATGAACATAAAGGGAATAGATCTGAGGAAGCAAAAGTTAAATCGATCGCTGAAGGAGTCTGATTTGGACAGGATATGTACGTAAAAGTGCCATCGTTTAAGGGATAGAGAGTATGATCCAGTGCGGAATCAAGGAGAGCCTTACCGACAGAGTCAGGGGACACACATCCCCAGATATTGTGGTGAGCGTTAAAATCACCCGTAATGATAATACGAGAAGCAGAAGGGATGGAAGAAAAAAGATTATCCCAGTTAGAGTAATCGAAGTTACCTGGGTGACGGTATATAGAGACGATATAAATAGGATCTGTGGGAGTCTCGATCCTAATTGCAGTCGATTCAAGACGACCTAGGATAGAGTAAATGGAGTCAATTTTAGTATATGGTATCCAGTCTTTAATGGCGATGATCACCCCTTCAGATCTATTGGAGGGTCCATCGGAGCGAATTATATGAAAATTGTGGAAGCTGAAATTTTGTTCTGGGGTAAGCCAGGTTTCTGAAAGTGCAAGAATGTCGTAGTCCTGGATAATATTAAGCAACAGATCCCTTTTATTACTAAGTCCATGGCAATTCCATTGAAGAATATTAATGCCCTCTCTAACGGAATTACTTGTCATTGTCATCGTTGTCATTATGGTGAGGGGACCTCAGGTCCGGATTAGACAGTAAGCTTTGGATAGAATCTATAATCTTGTGAACTTCCTCCGTCATTGGAGGAGAAGCGAGAGTTGAAGTAAGTTGGATAAGAAAAGAGCCAATAGAATTCACCAGATCGTTAGCAGAGACATTTTTTTGTTGGATATTAACATTGCTATTGTGATCTTTGTCAAGACTGGATTGGGATGACGAGGAGTCACTGAACACGATTTTGTTTCGCGATCTAGGAGGTCTCCCATTAGGAGCTACAAATAGATCCGGTGATGGGCGCAGGGAGGGGGGAGAGCGACGGGAATGTCGCATTTCCTTGTTGGGGAGATTTGGGGGAGAATGATTATGCCAAAAATTAGAATACTCAGAAGCCGCTTTGGCATAAGTTATACGCGGGTGATTTGATAAGGGAGACCCAGACGCATTGTGTGAATAAGAGCTTTCAAAACTAGCGGGGGAATGCGGGAGAAGAGGATACTCATCCAAGGAAGGGGAGTAAGATGGTGGAGATCTGTTACCTCTCACAATTTCCCTGGCGTCGAGCAGCGAGATGTTCCTGTGAGCCGCGTATTGTCTAATCTCCTTTTGAATTAACAGCTCAGGGCATGATGGTGAGTCCGCTTTGTGACCACCTCCGCAGTTGGCACATTTAGGGGGGTCTTGTGCATGAGGGCACTGCTCTTTATCGAAACAATGATCCTTCTCTCCACAGTGGACACAGCGTGGTTTGCTTCTGCATGATGCTTTTATATGCCCAAACCTGTAACAGGAGTGGTATAGAGATACTCTGGAAACGTAGGGAGTGACAGGGTAACTGACATAAAAGAGGGTAACGTATTTGGGTATTTTTTGGCCCTCAAAAGTAATCACTACTGTATAAGAGGGGGTGTAATTAACACCGGAAGCCTCTTCCCCTCCACGAGGGTCAGGGTCCACAATTCTTCTGTTAAGTCTTTTAGTCGACACAATCTTGAAAGGGCTTTTAATGTTTTCAGAAATCAAGTCATCGGAGAGGTCCAAAGGAACATTCCTGATAATTCCTTTGCGAGAGGTGCGAGATGGGGGGATAAACGCTATCAGATCCTCCTTCTTTAGACGTGAATCGTTAACTAAGTCATTAGCCGCTTCACGAGTCTTTAGAAAGATTGAAACCTTGGAAAATCCCATCTTTCTAATTTCCATCACGTTACTTACGTTAAGACTAGCAATTATCCTTCCTACAGATATAGGATGAAGAGAAGCGTGTGGCTTCGAAATCCTTTGTACGTGTACGTCAAAAGGTCCTTGATTATCTGAGGAATATCTGTTCTTCAATACAGTCTCCGATATAGTAATAGTTGAGCCTGAGGTAGAAATATTAACAGAATCAAGAGAAGAATGGGTCTCAGTACTGAAGACCTTATTCGTGGATTGGCTGTGAACTAGGTCTGTTTTTGCACGTTTCAGGCTTTTTCCTTTTTTAATATCTGATGATGTTCGCACACTTTTAGATGGATTTAATTGTAAGAGACCGGCTTCCGATCTAAGATTATTAAGAGCTTCCATATCGATGTCATCGTCTTGGATGACAATATTCTCGTCCGAATGTGAAGAGAAATTTGAGTTATGACTACTCACGTTGTCCTTATGGAAGTCGTCGGATCCTCCGGAGTTCATATTGGAAGAGTGACAGGATTTTACAAGAGAAGGAAGAATGTAGAATTATCCAGAAAGATTTTTTTAACCCGTAGCTGCGAGGCGCGACAGCGGTAGGCCCACCGGCCTTTGTCGAGACAAAGGCGCCTGTTGCGACTTACTTTTATAAAAGTAATAGCGTGTGAAATTTCTCTTTGGGCGCCAAAATAAGGGCTTCTGAAGGAAGCACGCTACAAGAGCCAACTAATTCTGACGAAATATCGCAAACTGTAGCCCAGAAATGGGCTGATTATAATAAACTTCAAGAGCACTCAAAAACACGTCCGTATCGTAGCACATGCAAGATGGCGACCCTTCTATCAAAATAAATGACTAATTTCATAGTAAAACATTTTTCATATTCCGATCATATTCCAACTATTATTTCACTGTCCAATCCTGTTAAATGTCGCTCTTTCTTTTCGCATAAACTCAACACCTCACGTATTAATTGGAAACAATTTACGCTCTCTTTATTAAACCAGCACTCCCAACTTCTCACTCAACTTAACCTGGATAGTATTTCACCCTTAGACAAATACGATTCTATTATATCTGTCGTCAAAAGTGCCATTCTTTCTCGAATATGCAATCGCAAGAAATTTCATCTCCTCCGGCCCCGTGGTGGAACGAGGAGTGTTCTGAAGCAGTCGCAAAAAGGAAGCAGGCCCTCAAACAATTTCGAAATCATGTCTGTCTTGACAATCTTATTCTTCTTAAAAAGCAGGAAGCTGTCTCTAGGCGAGTTTTACGCTCTGCCAAACGCAGTGGTTGGAGAGAATACTGTGAATCATTGGGGCCCTTCACACCCATCTCTCAAATCTGGAAAGTAATCAAGAGATTTAAGAACAGATTTCTCAATCCAATCTTACCCATTCCTCAATCTAATTTTAGTATACCAACAGACATGCAGAATCAAATCAATTCTCTGTGTCCTTCCTCTTGCTTTTACGAACAGAAGATCCTTTCTGATACTAATTCTAATGACTATGCGTGCAAATATTTTGACTCTCCATTTAAAGAAGAGGAACTCTTGTATATCATTCACTCTCTCAAAAAAAGATCTTCACCCGGTATCGACCAAATTGATTATCGTATTATCTCTCATCTTCCTCATGAATATCATTTACTCTTACTTACAGCCTTTAATCAGATATTTTTTACGGGTCTCTTCTCTGATGCTTGGAGGCACTCTCTTGTTTTCCTTATTCCTAAAACCACTCCGGGAAAGTATAGACCCATTTCCCTTACCTCTTGCTGCTTAAAACTGCTTGAGAAACTTATTCTGTTGAGACTGGATTGGTGGTTGGAACACAACCTCAAACTCCCTAACTCACAATTTGGATTTAGGAAATTCAGATCCTGCCAGGATAATCTCTCCTCTCTGATCACCGAAGTTCATGGTGGCTTCTCCAAAGGGAATTCCACAGCCTGTTTGTTCTTGGATTTATCCAATGCATTCGACGACGTTATCCCGAATATTTTAATGAATGATTTGGATGATATTGGTTTACTTCCCATCTTACGCCAATTCATTTATAATCTTATCAGTTTCAGAAAGATACAGTTCTGCATCAATGGAGAGCTTACCGACGAGTTTCACTCTTACAAAGGAGTCCCTCAGGGATCCATTCTTAGTCCGACTCTTTTCAATATCTATATCTCTAAACTCAGATCTAGCATAGGTAGGAGCTGCGAACTTATTCAATTCGCGGATGATATAGCAATTTTTCATACCTCCTCGCAAATACACGACTCCATCTCTAAAATCGAAACAGCTGTTAAACGTGCATGTGATTATCTCACAACCAAAGGTTTGACAGTTTCTCCTACCAAGTCTTCACTCGTGGTTTTCACGAGAAAACGTGTGGATCCGCTCTTATTCTCTATAAAAATCTTAAACAATCATATACCATCGACTTACTCGTGCAGATTCCTGGGTATACATCTTGACTGTCGTCTTTCGGGAAGGGAACACTCAAGGTTCTTGTTGGGAAGATGCTCCAAACTGATTAACATCCTAAGTATGTTGAGAGGTACCTGGTGGGGAGCCTCCCCTCAGCTCTTGCTTAGCATTTACAGAGCGTTGATTAGGAGTTCTATGGAGTACGGATGTTCTATCTTCCCTCTCAACAATCGCTCGATTTTGTATCAGTTAGAGAAAATACAGTTTAGAGCCCTGAGACTTTGCACGGGCTTACGTAGAACCACTCCTACTAACGTCCTGTTGGCTGAGTCTGGGGAAAGCTCACTAAAGCATAGGTTCTTCTACCTCACGTCCAGATATATTTTAAAGATTTTTAGTCTGGATGACCACCCCACCATAGAGAAACTTCATCATTTGCATTGGTGCGTTCGAAACTCGCGCAAAAAGAATCCAGCTGACTACTTTTTATTATACAAATCCTTCTGTACCTATTTGAAATATAAAAGATACATAGCATGCTCCATCTTCCCCTCTGTTTATTCCATTGATTATTGGGCTCATGTCACTTCCCCTTCCATTAGGATCACATCCGCACTGGATGTAGAAAGTATTAAAAATAACCCTTTCCCTACATTGATTTTCTTCGATATTTATCACGATCTTCTTCAAGATAGCCTCCAAGGTAGACGAAATCAGCCATGTAGGCTTTGCCACTTATTCCCCTACCTCAAACCTCCAACTGCTTTTCAGAACCTACTCCTTTGCTTCTATATTCTCGGCGGAAGCTTATGCTATCCTCCAAACTTTGACTTATATCCTGGACAACTCCATCCCGAGATCTGTTATCTTTACTGACTCTCTCAGTGTGACACAAGCTCTGTCCTCGTTTAATTTTGGCCATTCCTACAGCCATATTATTCACGCTATAAGAAGTAAAATACACGTTGCATATTCAACGGGCTTTCAAGTTGTAATAGTCTGGATACCATCACATTCTGGAATTTTGGGAAACAGACGGCCGACCTCCTGGCTAAAAACGCCATTACCAAGGGCACATGGTATACTGGTTTGCTCCCATACTCCGACTTCTTCTCGGTGGTAAGGAAGAAACTCATTGCTGATATGACCGACCTCCTCAAAAAACAGGCAAGATATAAGGGGATTAATTACTTTCGATCTTTTGACGAATTCCGCCCGAGACCTTGGTTCTACGAGATGAAGAATTTCAATCGTGAAAGCATCACTACCTGCTGTAGGATAAGAAGCGGACATTACTCAATAGCAGCTTATACCGCTGCAATCTGGTACCTCAATCTAGCTGTCCTTGTGGTGCCCTTACTCAGGATATAAACCATATACTCTGGTCATGTCCTCTTTTAAATACTAACAGACACTCTATGATAAGAGCGCTCAACCAATTGGACATTTTTCCTCCAATGGATGCTGCAGAACTGTTGGCGGAACCATCCTCCGGAGTGGTCCTTGCCATCTACTCCTTTCTCAAATCTTGTAAGATTCAAATCTGACTCCTCGTACTACCTTGTTCCTTCCTTTTGGGGTTTTTATACACTTCTAACCAACCAATCTACGAGCTGGAGTTTCACCATCTCTTACTTACAATTGATCTTTTAAGATCTGCATTACTTCCAACCAACCAGTTGATGGCCGTGTGACGAGTATTCGTCGGAGCCAACAAGAAGAAGATTTTGATAGAAGCAAACGTTCAATTTCAGGATAGATAGCCATCAGTTTCTATATACAGGGTGTCCCAGATCATTTGGGACAATACTCGTGTGCAGATAGAGCGGACCAAACTGAATCGAAAAGTCCTCTATCATTTTTTTTATAACTCTAAATAAAGGAGTTATTATTGAGTAAAGTCTGGCCAATCAGCGCCGATCTTTAGCCAGGCGCATGTCGGTGAGCCGCGCGCCTGGTAGTATGCGGCAGCGCACACTTCACGGCGCGCGGCTCACCGACGTGCGCCCGGCTAAAGGTTGGCGCTGATTGGCCAGACTTTACTCAATAATAACTCCTTTATTAAGCGTTATAAAAAAAATGATAGAGGACTTTTCGATTCAGTTTGGTCCGCTCTATCTGCACACGAGTATTGTCCCAAATGATCTGGGACACCCTGTATAAACATAACATAATGTAATAAATCAATATAAACTCACTTTTTAAAATATATTAAAAAGCTTTGTGCAAACGTTCAAAGCGAATGCAGCCTAAGAAATGAAAAAATGGATTTACACAAAAAATTTTCAGATGATGAATAAAGTTATAAGTCTACATCAAGCTTCATGAATATTTTAATATTTATCAGTCTCTTATATATTAACATTTTAAATAAGCATTTTATGATATCTTAGTATCAAACATTAAAAATTGACACAATTTAGTAGCAATTTTACACCGACGTAATATATATATATATATATATATATATATATATATATATATATATATATATATATGTATATGTATGTGTATGCATGTATATACAATGTGGTCTTTTTAGTTAAAATATTTATCATAAATGTATTTAAAGAAAACTATTTATAATAAAGTAGAAAACAGGATATGATTTAATATATTAATATTATTTGCAATTCACACATTTATTTAATATATTAATTGCAAATAATAGTAATACACAGAATCATGCGCTGGTTATAACTTTATGAGAAATATTTCAGCAGAAAAAGGTCGCATTGTAAACACACTCGCACACATACACACAATATACATGTTTTTAAAAATAAGATAAAACAATTTAATCTATGTATGTGTCTGTGTATCGGCAAAAAAGAAAATAAGAAAATATTATTCAAAAAAATTGTAGACGCCATTACCATACATATATACATACCAGGTATATAAATATGAAACCGGAATTTTTGTATAGAAAATACACGTTTATTGTATGAAAATGATAAAAAATATTTTATTCGAAGTATTGCCCATTGCTAGCTATACATTTTTCCCATCTCTCTGACAATTTGTGGATGCCACGCCAAAAAAACTGTTGCTCCTTTGAGACAAACCAGTCATCGAGCCATTTTCGTACATTTTCGTAAGAAGTGAAGTGCTGCTCAGCAAGTGCGTGTCCCATCAATGCAAATAAGTAGTAATCGGATGGAGCCAAGTCTGGTGAGTAAGCCGCATGCGAAAGTATTTCCCAACTAAACGCTTCAATCGTTTCCTTGACCGGTTTTGCTGTGTGTGATGGTGCATTATCATGAAGCAAAATCACTTTGTGTTGCCTTTTTTGATATTCTGGTCGTTTTTCACGCAAAGCTTGATTCAAATCGATCATTTGTTGTCGGTAGCGTTCAGTATTAATGGTTTCGCCAGGTTAGGTTTGCAATTCGCTGTCTTCAAACTTTTTCGGTGGTCTTTCACGTTCTTCGTTTCTCACGTCAAAATCGCCACTTTTGAATTTTTTAAACCACTCAAAGCACAGTTATTTACCAAGAGCATGCTCACCGTAAGCTTCGACAAGCATTCGATGCGATTCTGCAGCAGTTTTCTTCAAATGGTAACAGAAAATCAATGCTGTCCGCAAATCGTAGTTTCCAGGCACAAAACTCGACATGTTCAACGCTATTAAAAACTATGCTGTTGTATGAAACTTGTTATGTTGTGAGTTGAAAATCTTTATCAGATGTCAAAACAAGAAAATGGCGCCAATGACGCGGTTTGACGGTAACTACATTGACAGCTAGGGCCATCTATGGGCAAATTCCGGTTTCATATTTATATACCTGGTACATGTGCGCGACACATATATATATACATATATGTTATTCGATCACATTATGGACGTCTTGTTATTTTCTTTTTTAAGTTATAAAAAATACTAACCTTTTTTATGTTCTCGAAGTGTCGCACACTTCTTGAGTATCCTGCCGGCGGCAGCATCCCCGTAGCCATCACACTCCTTGAGTGTCTTGTCTGCGGCACCATCCCCGTAGCCATCACACTCTCTGAGTGCCCTGCCGGCGGCATCATCTCCGTGGCTATCGCACTTCCTGAATGTCCTGCCGGCCGCATCATCTCCGTGGCCATCGCACTCCCTGAGTACCCTGCCGGCAGCATCATCTCCGTGGCTAACGCACTTCCCGAGTACCCTGCCGGCGGCATCATCTCCGTGGCTATCGCACTTCCTAAATGTCTTGCCGGCCGCATCATCTCCGTGGCCATCGCACTCCCTGAGTGCCCTGCCCGCGGCATCATCTCCGTGGCCATCGCACGACCTGAGTGTCCTGCCGGCGTCACTATTTCTTTTTTCGCTTGCGACACCGTCGCCATGCCACTTCTTCCTCTTTTTTGCAACGACGTCGTCGCCGTCGCTGTCGCCGTTGTCGCCGTTGCCGTTGTTGCCGTCGCCGTTGTCTCCGTTGCCGTTGTTGCCGTCGCCGTCGCCGTCGTCGCCGTCGCTGTCGCCGTTGTCCTTCGAGGAATGCTGCCCTCGCTTTTTGCTGGATAATTAAAAATATATTAATATATTATTCTATTTTACTTTTATTTTTAATAATACAAAGATGAAGAGAGAAAGAGAGAGATCAGCATAACAATTGTATAAGTACTTACATCTAGCCATTGTCCAAATCCGCTGCGCACTGTTTTTCACTAAAAAGCAGTAATCGGCTCGAAGACTCGAAGACAAATGCGTAGATGCCAAAAATGATACGCAGCCGATGAGCTCCGGCAGTGGAGGGGATAACACATACAAGCACGACTGTGCACATGTACGCTCTGCGCTTTGTAACCGAACATATGTACACGATCGCGCTTCTATGTGTTATCTTTTCCACTGCCCGAACCTGTTGCCCGCGTCTCGTTTCTGGCATGATGATTTTCGATACATCGAGTATATTCTCTATCTCTACAGGATGTCCGGTAAAGATTGTGCCAACGCTCGTGAGCGGGTGGAGCACAGTATTCTGAACAGAAAAGTCCTGTAACATTTTTTTATATAACGCGTAATAAAGGAATTATTATTGAGTAAAGTCTGGCCAATCAGCGCCAACCTTTAGCTGGGCGCACGTCAGTGAGCCCCGCGCTGTGAAGTGTGCGCCGCCGCATACTTTCCTGCTTGGTTTAACCCGCTCTACCTGCACATTATGGGTTTTTATCAGACACCCTGTATATTATGTAGTTTGTAATGAGCATCGTGACACTTTTACACGCATCTATAGAAATTTTTAACTATTTTTGACATCAATTAATATATGTCTCTTAAGCATTTCATACATTTAATAATATAATAATGTTACATTTAATAATGTTATTGACAAATTGAATATCATGAACTTGTTAGTATCTTGTTAATAATAATATGTTTAACGTGTATGTAAATTTTTATTATCATATAAAATTGAAAACTTTATATTATTATAGATGTAAAATTTATATAGTTGTATATAAGAGACTCGATGCTTGAATCGTGAAATTGTTTTCAAAACACAATACGTCAAATATAATAATATGTGAAGGATGACAGTTTTTCCATAAATCGAAATTACATTACTATATATGCTAATAATGAGCTGCTTGATATAATATAAAGTACTGTCTTTATTATGAAATTTGCACTATTGCTATGAAACTAATTGTAAATTGAATTTATGAACTGTTGGAAAGCAGCATGTAATTTCGATTTACGGAAAAACTATCATCATTCACATATTATATTTGACGTATTGTGTTTTGAAAACAATTTCACGATTCAAGCATCGAGTCTCTTATATACAACTATATAAATTTTATATTTATAATAATATAAAATTTTCAATTTTATATGATGATAAAAATTTACGTACATGTTAAACATATTATTATTAACAAAATACTAACAAGTTCAGGATATTCAGTTTGTCAATAATTATTGTACCTTTTTGTTTTATAATTACAGAAAATTGCAAAAGTGTACGATCCTTGGTGTTTAGTACAGGCTCGTGCACGGGCAATATGAAGTGTGTACGCGGGAAGCCGATTCACACGCACACGCGTATGCAGTAACTATGTATTGCGCCAACACAGTTTCTCGCTGTTGCGTGGCGCTATGACGTATAGCAGTACGTACGCGTAACAAGAAAAGAGCGCGATAGAAAAACCTAACCATTACTTGGCGCGTAGACAAGTAACGAGACAGTACCGCGTATCTTCATAACGCGTTACGTGTGTGTACAAGTTTTAATACTTTAAATAGTTTAGTGTAATATAGTGATATAGTGATATAGTTCTCATACATAATGGGACGCAAATGTGATTACAAACATTTGCCTCTGAGTCGCCGCAGAGTTTCTTTCAAGAAAGGCTGGATAAGAAGGTTAGTATATTTCTATTTACATAACATAATTACGGAATTACTGTTATACACACAGATATATATACGCATACAGATTATATATGACGCACATAAAACATACATTATAAAGAAATAGCAGACAAGGATGAACAAACATAAAAAGAGAGAATGCATAAATGAGTGAATGAGTGAGTGAATGAGTGCCCAGTGAGAAATGATAGATAGGAAAGGCGATTATTAAACGTCTGTAGACGTCTAATAAATATGTAACACGTTTTCGATCTATATTTCTGACTAGATGAGTGAGTGAGAGAATGAGCGAGTAAGCAAACGAGCTAATGTACAAAAGTAATATATTGATTGATCGCATTGAACATCATTGAACACAAACTATTGAGCATAAACTATCGATAGACCGAGATATACTATTTTCCTTTCTTTTGTTACTTTTCAGAGTTTAGTGGCACTCAATGCGAATAATGAATACATCGCTTTGCAACATTTATATAGACTTTTAATCACTGACTTATATTCTTTTTTTGTCCTTGCTTATTCTTGTCTGTCTATATATTTGTTTCTTATTGCATATATTATATGTGCATCATATATAATGTGCATGTATATCTGCATGTATAGCAGTAATCCTAAAACTCTTTAAATATTATTTTTGTAAATTTTTGTAACACAAAATTCAGTATATAAATTTATATAACCAGTATATATATAGAAAAGTACTTTTTTAAAGTTGATGTCATTTAACACAAAATTATAAATTGAGAAATTAATAAATAACATACTTTTCTAATTGTAAAATTATTAAGAAAATATTTTGTATCAACATATTTTGCAGCTTTATTTTTTATTTGTATTTTAAAGTTAAAGTTAAAAAATTTGTAGATTGTATTTAACATTTAATAACATAAAAAAATTAATTTTATAATTTTAAAACATGAAAATTAAGTAATTTGTAATAAAAATACAACATTCATTAATTATTAATGTTCAATTTAAAAATTATATTATAAATCATTGTAAAAAATTATTTTTCCTCTCGATGAAGAATAGGGATTGGATTAAATTATTAAATGGCATAGATTTTATTTAAGACAGATATACATGGCAAAGAGGAAAGAAAAATGCTGGTAATTAATAATATAAAATATTCTTAACAAAAAAAGAATATTTTTTAGGAAATATATAATTTTGTTTGATAGACATTTTACTTTATAGATACATGCATAATTTCTCTCTCTCTCTTTCTCTCTCTCTCTTTCTGTCTATTCCTCATTTATATATATATACATATATATTTCTCTCTCTCTCTTTCTGCCTATTTCTCATTCATATATATATATACATATATATTTCTCTCTCTCTCTTTCTGCCTATTTCTCATTCATATATATATATTTTTTTTTTCAATATATATACAATTTATATACAGGGTATCTTGCAACCTCCGTACAATACTTTATTAGCGTTCTAGAGATAAAATACATTCAAAAATTCTAATACAGAAATTTTGAGACTGCAATAGTTTTTAAGTTATAAGCGATTATAGTTTGCCAATGATATCGCGTCAAATTCTCACTCAGGTCCATAATTACATTTACACGTGTACCGATCTGTCATCTGTTATTAATTTTTTCAAGGTGATATTGATTTTTGCTGCATAGCTGATTTTATTTTATCATTTTCTATGTACGTGTATATTACGCCTACATCGTAAAATTTCACTTCTCTCTTAGAACCTAAAAAGAGACAGAAAAAAAAATAATAGATTAATTTTCCACAAATACTTCTTTGGTTAAAACGGAAATGTATCTTGTTTGTGAAATATGTGAGAACATTACGTTTTACAATAAAGAAAATTAAAAATTAAATAATAATAATAATAATAATAATAATAATAACAATAACAATAACAATAATAACAATAACAACAATAACAACAACAATAGCAACAACAACAACAACAACAATAGCAACAATAACAACAATAGCAACAATAACAACAATAACGACGATGACGACGATGATGACGATGACGACGATGATGAGGATGATGACGATGATGAGGATGATGACGATGATGACGATGATGACGATGATGAGGATGATGACGATGATGACGATGATGACGATGATGACGATGATGAGGATGATGACGATGATGAGGATGATGACGATGAGGAGGATGATGACGATGACGATGACGATGACGATGACGATGGCGATGACGATGACGATGACGATGACGATGACGATGACGATGACGATGACGATGACGATGATGATGATGATGATGATAATAATAATAATGTTTATAAATATTTTTATTGATATTGATATTGACAATATAATATTAATATTATTTTTAATAATTTTATGTTTTTATTGATATTTCTTATTAATAATAAATTATTATTTTATTATTTAAATATTTAATTAAATTATTCTAGTATTTAATGTTTTCCATTGAAGATTTATAATTTGTTAATATTAGCCTATCGCCATAACGTGTTATGTAGGCGTAATACACACGTACATAGAAAATGATAAAATAAAATCAGCTATGCAGCAAAAATCAATATCACCTTGAAAAAATTAATAACAGATGACAGATCGGTACGCGTGTAAATGTAATTATGGACCTGAGTGAGAATTTGATGCGATATCATTTTTGCAAACTTTGATCGCTTATAACTCAAGAACTATTGCAACCTCAAAATTTTTGCATTAGAATTTTTTAAATCTTACAACATATTTTACTTTTAGAACACGCTAATAAAATATAGTACAGAGATTATGAGATACCCTGTGTCTGAATGAGGAATAGACAGAGAGAGAGAGAGAGAGAGAGAGAAAGAGAGAGAGAAAAAGAAAGAGAGGAATTACACATATATAAATATCTATAAATTAAAATGTCTATGAAAAGAAATAATATATTTTACAAAAATTTTTTTTTAAATATTTTATATTATTAATTATCGGCTTAATTTTTTTTTTAGATCATGTATATCTATATCTTAAATTAAATATATGCCATCTGAATTTAATGCAATTCCTATTTTCCATCGAGAGGAAAAATAAAATATAAATAGAGAAAAATAGAGCAAAAATAATATATATATATATATATATATATATATATAGATATAAGTAATCTTTCGAAAAATATAAAGTAAAGGAATAGCAATTTCTGAAACATAACAATGCAATCTTTTGCTTATTTTTATATGTAAAAGTAAAAATTATATTTTGTAATAGTAGTTAGTGCCAGAGGCGATTTATTCGTGAGCTGGTTGTTTTGAGAAATATTTAAAACCAGATGCGATTTGCATGTTTGTTCGTGTGCTGGTTTTCCAAAAAGTATAATCCAGAGGCGATTCTATTCGTGTGCTGGTTTTCTAAAAAATATAATCCAGAGGCGATTTTGTTCGTGTGCTGGTTTTCTAAAAAATATAATCCAGAGGCGATTCTATTCGTGTGCTGGTTTTGTAAAAAGTATAATCCAGAGGCGATTCTATTCGTGTGCTGGTTTTCTAAAAAATATAATCCAGAGGCGATTTTGTTCGTGTGCTGGTTTTCTAAAAAATATAATCCAGAGGCGATTTTGTTCGTGTGCTGGTTTTCTAAAAAATATAATCCAGAGGCGATTTTGTTCGTGTGCTAGTTTTCTAAAAAATATAATCCATAGGCGATTCTATTCGTGTGCTGGTTTTGTAAAAAGTATAATCCAGAGGCGATTCTATTCGTGTGCTGGTTACTTTCAATTATTTCATACCAGATGTGGTTTGCATGCGCGCTTTGGTTAGCATGTATGTAGTCGAAACATTATGTATTATATTATTTTAACAACAATTAAATAAAGATTTATAAACAAAAGATTGCACTTTTTCAGAGATTTTATTGTTATCAAGATATATAAAGTAATAAAAAATATAAATGTGACATACACCTTCATTTTGTAGCAATATTTTACGAAATACTAATTAATTTGTTTTTCTTTGCAGGCGGCAGTTATTGAAGCAGATAAAGATCCAAGAGATTCCAAATTACTCCACAAGCATTAAGGATATTAGCGATGAATCCATCGATTTTGAAAAATCGGTTGAATCAGTTCCCGATACGATGGATTCGAAAGATAATATCCAGACAATGCAGGAGTCACAGACAGGTATGTATAATGTCCAACAAAAAGATATTAGCGATGAATCCATCGATTTTGAAAAATCGGTTGAATCATTTCCCGATACGATGGATTCGAAAGTTAATATCCAGACAATGCAGGAGTCACAGACAGGTATGTATAATGTCCAACAAAAAGATATTAGCGATGAATCCATCGATTTTGAAAAATCGGTTGAATAATTTCCCGATACGATGGATTCGAAACTTAATATCCAGACAATGCAGGAGTCACAGACAGGTATGTATAATGTCCAACAAAAAGATATTAGCGATGAATCCATCGATTTTGAAAAATCGGTTGAATCATTTCCCGATACGATGGATTCGAAACTTAATATCCAGATAATGCAGGAGTCACAGACAGGTATGTATAATGTCCAACAAAAAGTCCAACTTTGCGAAGATAACAACGATTTTGTTATCGAAAATGGCCCTCTGGATACGAATCGTATCCAGGAAAGCATGCCTGAAGGCCGTCGCATTGTCGACATTGCTTTTCTGTGGAATGAAATCCACAGAACATTCGATAATCATGCGCGAGGGATAGAGTGCCGATTTAAAGATTGGAAACTCATTAATTCTCGTCGCCGTGGGTTAATGACGCAGTTGTTCTTCAAGTGCCAAATGTGCAATTATAAAGCAAACATCTGGTCAGAACCCACAGAGCCAGAAACATTGGACGTTAATACGGCTGCTGTAGCAGGAACTGTTACAGTTGGAATCAGCTTTGCTCAGCTGGAAGAGCTGTGTGTAGCCATGAATATTCCATGTATGTCCGATAAAACTTACATAAAATATCGAGAAAATGTAATCAATGATTTTGAGAAAACAGCCGTAGAAAATATGAAAATTGCTGGCGAAGTTGAAAAGCAACTCGCTCTCGAAAGAAAAGAAACTATAAACGGTATTCCGTACATAACTGTTGTAGCGGATCGTAGTTGGATGAAGAGATCGTACGGCAACGCCTACGATTCTCTTTCCGGTGTTGGTGCCATACTTGGTTACCGCACAAAAAAGGTTCTATTCGTTGGAATCCGCAATAAATTTTGCACGATATGTGATATAGCGGAACGGAGTGGTACCCGTTTGACCACGTTAATATTGACCACGGTCCCGATTGACCACGTTGAAATAGACCACGTTGCGATTGACCACATTGATATTGACCACGGTCCCGATTGACCACTGTCCTGATTGACCACAGTCCCGATTGACAACAATCCCGATTGACCACGTTGATATTTACCACAGTTCCGATTGACCACGGTCCCGATTGACCACGATCCCGATTGACCACGATCCCGATTGACCACGGTCCCGATTAACCACATTGATATTGACCACGGTCCCGATTGACCACGTTAATATTGACCACGTTAATATTGACCACGTTAATATTGACCACGTTAATATTGACCACGTTGATATTGACCACGGTCCCGATTGACCACGTTGATATTGACCACGGTCCCAATAGACCACATTGATATTGACCACTGTCCCGATTGACCACGTTAATATTGACCACGTTAATATTGACCACGGTCCCGATTAATCACGTTTATATTGACAACGGTCCCGATTGAAAAACCATGTAACACACACACACACACACATGCGGGGGGTGCAAAGGAGGCCTCCGGCCCCCCTCCCGCACCCCCTCCGCCAGTCAGGCACAATGGACCTCGCTTTACAACTTGCAAAATATATGCCCTAGTAACGACATGTATTGATCCGTGGTCAATATTAACGTGGTCAATATTAACGTGGTCAATATCAACGTGGTCAATCGGGACCGTGGTCAATATTAACGTGGTCAATCGGGACCGTGGTCAATATTAACGTGGTCAATATAACGTGGTCAATCGGGACCGTGGTCAATATTAACGTGGTCAATCGGGACCGTCGTCAATATTAACGTGGTCAATATAAACGTGGTCAATCGGGACCGTGGTCAATATCAACGTGGTCAATCGGGTCCGTGGTCAATTTGAACCGTGGTCAATCGGGACCATGGTCAATCGGAACCGTGGTAAATATCAACGTGGTCAATCGGGACTGTGGTCAATCGGGATTGTGGTCAATATCAACGTGGTCAATCGCAACGTGGTCAATCGCAACGTGGTCAATCTCAACGTGGTCAATCGGGACCGTGGTCAATATCAACGTGGTCAAACGGGACGCTCCCAGCGGAACGAAACAGAATCGAACCAAAGGATCATAAATGCTACAAAAATTTCGATCGTAACGCAAGCTCCACAAGTATAGAGAGCGACGCCATTGCAGAAGGCTTTAAAAGTAGCCTGGAAATGCATGGAATGATTTATAGAACGGTTATTGCCGATGGTGATAGTAGCGTATATCAGACCATCGTTGATACTAGACCATATCGCGAACAAATGATAACCGTGAAAAAAATTGAATGTACGAATCATTTGCTTCGCAATCTATGCAAAAAGTTGAGGGCTGTAACAGAGACAACTCAGCCAAAAATGCAAAGAAAGCGTGGTTCTGTGCAGCTACGAAATGTTGTAAAAAGCAACATTTTGAAAATAAGCAAACAGGTGATAAAAGCAATCGATTTGCAAAAAGAAGAAGAGCAAGCTGACCATTATAAGTCAATGGAATTACAAAAAGATATCTTAAATATTCCTAGCCATATATTTGGTGAACATAAACGATGTAAGGAACGCGATCGTATATGTGACCGTGATGAAACAAAGAAAAATTATGTACCATATCTCAAGTTGCACGGTCTTTACCAAAAATAGAGAGTGCTATCGTATATTTAAGCGCTTATTCCGACAGCTTGTTGCTAAAATTCACCAACAATCCTGCAGAAACGTTCAACTCGATAATCTGCAAAAAAATTGGTGGAAAGCGCATCAATTTTGGTAACCGAGACTCCTACAATGCTAGAATTGCGAGGGCAGTTGTGCAATATAATACACAACAAGTTCTCACGCAAGTGCATAAAAGCATATGTAAAAATGTTCCTCCCATTGTCGAGACTCTGGAAAAACGACGACAAGCAAAAGTTGCAAGAACCAGAGACTGTCGGGAAATGAATGGAAGGCAAAAGAAATTCAAACGGGAATCAGGAACAGATTGTCATTATGGCCCGCAATCACAAAAACCAGATCTTCCACCCGATGTTTTCGAGCAACTTCGAGAAAATCATTTGGAAAAGTTTGAAAATGGGAAAAATTAGAGACAAATTGAACGTGATACAATGGAGCAAAATGAATCGGATTTGTGGCATTCATTGAGACACGAAATGTTGACAGCGTCTAATTTTGGAATCATATGTCGCATGAGGCCGACAACGTCTTGCGCCGCGACTGTGAAGAACATTTTATTTCCTCCCTCTATCGATACCGCGGCTATGAAATATGGTCGCGAGATGGAAACAATTGCAAAAAAAAAGAATTGGCCGTAACACTGAACAAGGAGATTAAAACTTGCGGATTATTCATTCACATTGAAAATCCATGCTTGGGTGCTTCTCCTGACGGATTCATAGATGAAGATGGTCTGGTAGAAATAAAATGTCCTTTGTCAGATGAGCATTTAACAGCGGAAGAGGCCACAAAGACGCTGCCTCAACTAAAAGGCATCTTTGATAAGAACAATCCAGATAAAATGAAACGGAATCACCGATTTTTCTATCAAGTTCAAGGCCAGTTAAATATAACGCAGCGAGATTATTGTATTTTTGCTATGTGGACGCCAAGAAGCTTGAAAATAGTACGTGTAAATAGGGATAATGTATTTTGGAGTAATCAAATGCTGCCCTTTTTAACACGTTTCTATTATGATTGCATGCTACCAGAAATTTTGGATAGTCGGCATAATAGACATATGCCTATTAGAAACCCAAAATATATAATAGAAGCTCAACAAGCGGCCAAAAAAATTATTAATCCAAAATGTCGTCGACAATGTAATATAAAAGACGAAAATATTATCGAAGAAAGTCAAAGTTGTGAATCCAATATTTTACCAATGGAAGCAACTATTTCTGCTGTTACTGTTCTGAGTGCAGAACAAGATGACGATTGCATCGTTGTTAGTTACTCACAAAATAAAGAAGAACTAACTGAAGATGACATGGCAAGACAAAAAGAATTTCTCGAGAACTCGATTGCTCCTTTTTATTTAGTAAAGAATAACGTATTACCTGTATATAGCAAAATAAACGACGAATCATTGGACCGATTTTTACGCGTCGTAAGAAGTAATTCTCGTTTTGAAACACAAAGTGTGCTATATTTGGAATATCCTCATATAATTGAAGCAAGTTGTAGCGACAAAAGCTTACAAATTATTGGAGGAAATTGCAGTAATCACTGGCGATGTATATTTTTTGACGGCAACAAGCTTCGAGTGTACGACAGTCTACCCGGCTCTACATACGATAAATTAGTGCCTAAAGAAAAAAATTACATTCATCGCCGTTATCCACAAATAAATGAAAATAATATAATATTTGAAAAGGTTCAAGCACAACCTGATGGCACATGTTGTGGAATTTATGCTGCAGCTTTCGCTACAACTATAGCCTTAGGAGGAAATCCTTGTAATGAGAAATATTCCAATAACGTGGAATATATGAGGCAACATTTTCTTAAAATTGTAGCAGAAAATAAATTGCTCCCTTTTCCAAAATAAAAAAATTTATCATTATCCGATAAATTTATCATTATATTGCAATGAATATAGTTGGAAAAAGATGCCTCAATGCAAATGTCCCGTTTGCAATAAAATCGGAGAGACGAAAAAAAACATATTGTGGTTGCGTTCTCACGGGATTGGGCGATGGAGGGGCCCATTCTATCCTTGATATCTGATATAATATCAAAATATTATATCATATAATTTTCTGTTATCTCTGCGCTTTTGAAGCAGAAAATATATTGTGACTGTTTGTAAATATTACAAATATATAATTATACAAAGTTTAAAAATTTGCATAATATATTTTGCATTATTATATGCTTTCGATTATATCTATTTAGCAAACAAGTCATAAATTGTGACTTGTAGAAAATTATACACAAATATTGCTAATATCCTTTATATATAGATAATAAATATCGTTGGAAAGAAACGCCTAAATGCAAATTTAAATCGGAGAGACGAAAATATATATATATATGGTTGCGTTCTCACGGGAATGGGCGATGGAGGGGCCTATTCTATTCTCGATATATATATATATATATAATATATATATATATATATATATATATACAGGGTGTATAAAAAGTATCGAGACGGTGAAATATCTGGAAAACTAAGCATTTTCGAAAAAAATGTTTTAAATAAAAGTTGTAGGGTTTGAAAAGATCTATTTATTAGATATTATAAGTTTGACCTTGGGTGGCATCGCCAAGATAAGGTCACCTTGTATTTTTTTAACAGAAACCTCTTTTTTTTATTGCATATTCTTGTAGCTTATCTGGAGAGCTTTTCAAAACATTATAATAAAGTATTTTTCATTAAGAATTTTTTGAGTTATTTTATACCTTAATCTGACATATTTTGATATAAAAAATAAAATATCTTATAAAATATTTATTTTTCGATAATCTTATTATAATACTTTTATGTACAGAATGATGAGACAAATCAATTAGTGTAAAAAAAAACAAATAATTGTTTAAATAAAAAAATACATTGTAAATAATTATATACTTTTTCTTAAAAACAATTATTTTTTTATACTAATTGATTTGTCTCATCATTCTGTACATAAAAGTATTATAATAAGATTATCGAAAACTAAATATTTGACGAGATATTTTTTTTTTATATCAAAATATGTCAGATTAAGATATAAAAAAACTCAAAAAGTACTGAAAAATATTTTGTTATAGTGTTTTGAAAAGCTCTCGAGATAAACTACAAGAATATGCAATAAAAAGTAAAGGTTTCCATTAAAAAAATTCAAGGTGACCTTGTCCTGACCTTGGCGACGCCAGCCAAGGTCAAACTTATAGTATCTAATAAATAGATCTTTTGAAACCCTACAACTTTTATTTGAAACATTTTTTTCGAAAATGCTTAGTTTTTCAGATATTTCACCGTCCCGGTACTTTTTATACACCCTATATATATACAGGGTGTCCCATAATTCGCGGATCACCCGCCATGTGCAGGTAGAGCACATGAAACCGAGAAGAAAAGTCCTTTACCATTTCGCGATTTTCGTAATAATTATTAAGAAATTAATTTAAAAAGATGGGCCAATCCATGCCTTACACAAGCGCACGGCGAGAAGAGACTTCCTATTCAGGCATTGCTCGGTGCGCGGCGAAGCGGTGGGAGGGGCGCTGTGTACGGCTACATACGAGCGAACGCTGAAGCCACGCATCTCGAACTATTCTCTCTCTCTCTCTCTCTCTCTCTCTCTCTCTCTCTCTCTCTTTCTTTCTCTTTCTCGCGCGCGCGGCATAGGAAGCAGAGTTGGGCAAAAATGTAATCTAATTAACAATCACAAATTTCAATTACAATGTAATTCTTAATGCAATTAATAATTACATTTTATAATCGTTAATTATTGCAAACAATTACATTGTTAATTATTGCAAACAATGTAATTGTTTGCAATAATTAACGATTATAAAATGTAATTATTAATTGCATTAAGAATTACATTGTAATTGAAATTTGTAATTGTTAATTAGATTACATTTTTGCCCAACTCTGATAGGAAGTATTATGCTATCGTTTCCACACCACCTTGCGGTAGATAACAGTGTATTTTTTTTAAAGTGGTATCCCCAATAGGTCTAATCCACTCTCATATTTTAATGTAAAAATTGTTCGAAGTGCCTTCCTCGTTCTCGTAAACAGAGTTCGGCTCTTCGAGTAATATTGCGTGTCGCGCGATACGCCATTTCCGGCGTGATGGTATTAAAAGCTGCGAGAATTGCTTCTCGTACTTCAGCTTCTGTACCATCACGCCTGTGTTCGACTAAATTTTTTATGTGACCCCATACAAAATAATCTAAAACATTAAAGTCTGGCGATCGCGCCGGCCAAATGATTGGGCCACCTCGACCCATCCATCTGTCCGGATAATGCGCGTTTAAATATTCGCGAACCCGGCGAGCGAAATGCGCAGGAGTCCCGTCATGTTGGAAGATGAGTTGATTTCCTACAGCGTTTGAAAAAAATAAACGTTCGTAAAAAGTCAACAGCGTTCATTTGTTATCTGTCATTTCTTTTCGATCGTTATTTGTTGCTCCACCACAGTAGGCGCCTAACATTCGACGTGTACGACTCGTAAAAAAAAGTGAAAAATGACGGAATATACTGCAGAAGAGTATACCAATATGATTATCGTATATGGAGCAGCCGACGATGCTCGTGCCGCGGCTCGTCTCTACGCGGAGCGATTTCCCGACCGTGAGCGACATCCCAATTCGAATTTTATTTTGAGATGTGTTCAACGCGCTAGAGAATCGGGAATTCTTATTCTATCATACCAGTATCATACGTATCAAACCAGGGAGCAGCATTAAGAAGTCCACGCGCAGCCACTTCACCAGCAAGCAGGAGCTCAAACCAGAGGTCAAGCGCGGTCGCTGCGCCCTATGCCAGCGCGATCACTTCTTGATGCTTTGTGAGGGGTACAAGAAGAAGACGGCGCTCGAACGGAAGCAACTCGTCGAGGCCAGCAAATTATGCCTGAATTGCCTCGGTCGGCATCAGGTAGGGTCAACAAGCGGCTCTGCTATCTTCCTCATCACGGCGTGATGCGGGAAGCTAGCTCCACGACCAAGCTGCGGGTCGTGTTCAATGGCTCGTCAAAATTGCCGTCGGGAGAGACCCTCAATCAGCACCTGCAAGTCGGACCGAACCTACTACCGGCGCTCGCTGATATTCTGCTGCGGTGGCGTCGTCATCGATATGCCATTGCCTCGGACATCGAAAAAATGTATAGGCAGATCGACGTCCACCCTCAGGATCGCGACCTGCAAAGGATTGTGTGGCGTGAAGATAAAGACATGGACATCAAGGAGTTCCAACTGAACACCGTGACTTACGGGTTGGCGTGCGCTCCCTATTTGGCGATCCGCACCCTCCGCCAACTCGCGGATGACGAAGCCTCCAGGTGGCCCCTCGGTGCGGACGTCCTTCGACGGGACGTCTACATGGACGACGTCCTGACGGGGGCACCAACCGTTGCTGAGACTGAGGAGATCCAGCAGCAACTCACGCAGATCTGCAGGGCGGGCGGCTTCCCGCTGAAGAAGTGGTCGGCCAACCATTCGTCATTGCTCGAGAGTCTGTCAGCGGAGGACCTTCTACAGCGGGAGCCGCGGTGGTGGCAACCAGGTGAGAGCCACGCTACCTTGGGCCTCAGATGGCACCCGCACGATGACAACTTCACCTTCTCGACGCTAACGATACAGCTGGACAGGATATCTAAAAGGACAGTCCTGTCACTAACGGCCAAGTTATTTGACCCGATGGGATGGCTCGCACCCACCACGGTGCGAGCCAAGATACTTATACAGTCGACGTGGTTACTGAGAGTCGACTGGGACACACCGCTCCCCGACGGCGACGCTCAGCGGTGGCTGGAGTTCCAGGCGGAGCTACCTCTTTTGGAGAGCATCCGCGTTCCCCGCTGGCTGAATAGCGGAACTGGCTGCCGGAGGGAAATCCATGGCTTCGCCGACGCATCTGAAAGAGCCTACGCCGCAGTCGCTTATCTGCGGACAGAGGATCGGGCAGGACGTGTAGAGGTCGCGCTAGTTACCGCGAAAACCAAGGTAGCGCCGCTAAAACAGATAACTTTACCACGTTTAAAACTTTGTGCAGCAACGCTGCTCGCTCGGCTCATCAGTCACATCCGTCACGTCCTGGAAGCAACGGAGGTGCCCCTTCACCTCTGGTCGGACTCTACCGTAGCTCTAGGATGGATCCGTGGACACCCGACTTCTTGGAAGACGTACGTGGCCAACCGAGTGTCGGAGATCCAGACATCCTTGCCAGACACCCGGTGGCATCACATCCCCGGCCGAGACAACCCTGCGGATTGTGCTTCACGGGGGCTGTCGCCAAAAGAGCTGGTCGATCACCCCCTCTGGTGGCACGGACTTCCCTGGCTGCGAGCTGAGACGGAACGCTGGGCGATCTCCGATGACGAGAACATCGACAACGAGCTCCCAGAACAACGCACGCTAGTGCACGCTGCGACCATGGGCAAAGAGTCCACCGAGGAGCCGCTTATGCTAAGCCGGTACTCCACGCTCCATCGGCTGCTACGGATCTCGGCCTGGTGTCGCCGCTGGCTTCGTCGTCATCAGGAGAAGCGAGCGCCCGACGTACGGGCCAATCCTGCAGTCCGGCTCGTCCTTGGGACCCGCGAAGTCGAGGAAGCGCGCCTGAGTTGGATCCGAGTCGTCCAAGCTGCCAACTACAAGGAGGAGTTAGCAGCCATCACGAAGGGCAAACCAATACCTACACGCAGTACACTTACCCGATTAACCCCTTTCAGAGACCCCCAGGGCATCCTCAGAGTCGGCGGTCGAATCAAGCGCGCTCTTCTCTCCTTTGACGCCAGGCACCCAATCATCTTGCCAGGAGGGTCAACATTTACTCGACTCGTCATCGAGGCGTGCCATCGCCGGACCTTGCACGGGGGCGTGCAGCTGACTCTTGGCTCCATACGCCAGGAGTACTGGATACCCCGCGGACGGGCACTCGTCAAGCGCTGCCTCCACCGCTGCTTAACGTGCTTGCGATGGCGGGCGGCACCCCCGCAGCCACTCATGGGGGACCTGCCGCGGAATCGAGTGACACCAGCTAGGCCCTTCCTCCATACAGGTGTCGACTACGCGGGACCAATGTGGCTAAGAACCTCCAAGGGACGAGGGCAGCGCGCTACAAAGGCCTTCCTGGTGGTCTTCGTCTGCCTCAGCACCCGCGCCGTCCACCTCGATGTCGCCTCGGACTATTCCTCCGACGCCTTCCTAGCCGCGCTGCGTCGGCTCATCGCTCGCCGCGACACAGACATCTGTGCTCTAAAATTGCTTGTACGAGATAGAGAAGTAGAAATACAACATTTTTTCTGTCTCCACATATTTAACACAACGCGAAAAACTTGGGTTTTATTGCTCTGTCTAAAATATGCATATGTCCCTGACTTTAATTATTCTACGTAATACTGTCGATAACGTAACTATAAAGCGTTGGTAATATACCGACACTTTTAGTTACGTTCAGAGGAGGGCGCTAACCCGTCGGAGTTCGCCCGTCGCTCCGGCATCCTCTTAAGTCTTTTCACCGTTGCGCGATTTTTTCTTCTCTTATTTTTCGATGTTTTTGTATTTGTTCTTTTTTTCCCTCGCGTCTTGCACTATGACGAACTTTTCTTACGCGCCTGGCGTCGTCTACGTAACGTCGCGGATTTAGCGATGCGCGTGTTGAGCCCGCCGAAAGGAAACTGAGCTACATGTATTTTTGCATCCGACTTATAACCCGAATCCTTCATCAGACTACTTATTTTTTCTTTAGCTTTTCTCTTAAGATTGTCGCGTGATTCTTTAAATCGGTGTTTGGCCGCTACTTTAAACGGCATATTGTTTTCAACATCTTCGATTATATTAGCACCGGCACGTAAAGCTTTTTTCCCCACAGCACGTACGCCTCTAGTTAAATAAGGTAGTACATGTCTGAACAATCCTCCGAGAAAACGGAAATCTGCCAATACCGTGACCTCGTTGATAGGGTGATCCGACGAAAACTCGCGGAATTCCAACGCCGCGGCTGCCGCCGTTTTGTAACTCGTCGTAATACGTCGAATAATATTCCATTAACGATTAATTTTTTATCTTGGTCTCTAATTATTATTATGTTATCTACTCGATACGCCTAAAGTGTAATGTCACTGTCAGCATTCCAAATTCGAATGGTAGACTCTGTCCTAGTTGATCTTTTATATCTATCTCGATTGTCAGAAAAGACGTTTGACGCAGGGCAATGTATTGAGTGTGCGAGAAATGCTTTATTTGAGTAGACGCGAGCGCGTAATAATTTCCAGCATCAAGTGCCACTATTCGCAAGAGGAGATTGTACATCGCCAGTAATATAGGGTTCGCAAATATCGCAATAGACGAAGAGCTTGTCGGGGATACCACGCAACAAACTAGCTGGTTCGGCGGCTATTATTACTCGTTCGCGCGGAAATACGTAAAATGGCGATGTATAAATTTCAACATCGTCATAAATCCAGGAAGGTAAAACGCCTGATGTACCGGTATTATTTTCAATTTTACCATGCTTTTCATCGGTTATTCTGTACATTGAAGTCAGTTTCACTAAAGAGCCAGGGAGCGTCCCGTTTGACCACGTTGATATTGACCACGGTCTCGATTGACCACGTTGAGATTGACCACGTTGCGATTGACCACGTTGATATTGACCACGGTTCCGATTGACCACGGTCCCGATTGACCACGGTCCCGATTGACCACGGTCCCGATTGACCACGGTCCCGATTGACCACGGTCCCGATTGACCACGGTCCCGATTGACCACGGTCCCGATTGACCACGGTCCCGATTGACCACGGTCCCGATTGACCACGGTCCCGATTGACCACGGTCCCGATTGACCACGGTCCCGATTGACCACGGTCCCGATTGACCACGGTCCCGATTGACCACGGTCCCGATTGACCACCACGGTCCCGATTGACCACGGTCCCGATTGACCACGGTCCCGATTGACCACGGTCCCGATTGACCACGGTCCCGATTGACCACGGTCCCGATTGACCACGGTCCCGATTGACCACAGTCTCGATTGACCACGGTAATATTGACCACGGTCCCGATTGACCACGGATCAAGACATGTCGTTACTAGGGCATATACTTCGCAAGTTGTAAAGCGAGGTCCATTGTGTTCGACTGGCGGAAGGGGTGCTGGAGGGGGGCCGAAGGCCCCCCTTGCACCCCCCGCATGTGTGTGTGTGTATGTGTGTGTGTGTTACATGGTTTTTCAATCGGGACCGTGGTCAATATCAACGTGGTCAATCGGGACCGTGGTCAACCGGGACCGTGGTCAATCGGGACCGTGGTCAATCGGGACCGTGGTTAATATCAACGTGGTCAATAACAACGTGGTCAATCGGGACCGTGGTCAATCGGGACAGTGGTCAATCGGGACCGTGGTCAATCGGGACCGTGGTCAATCGGGACCGTGGTCAATCGGAACCGTGGTCAATCGGGACAGTGGTCAATCTGGACCGTGGTCAATCGGGACCGTGGTCAATATCAACGTGGTCAATCTCAACGTGGTCAATTGTGACCGTGGTCAATATTAACGTGGTCAAACGGGTGCCACTCACTTGGGAGAGAGAGAGATAGCGCGAAGCATGCACTTGGGAGAGAGATAGCGCGAAGCATGCACGCGGATGATACGGCGTTCGCAAGATGGTGTGAGAGAGATAGCGCGAGGCGTCCGCAATGTGTAGGAGAAGGATAGCGCGAGCAAGGAAGGGAAGCGAAAGAAATACATAATCATTTTTTCATTTTAACACATTTATTTATGTTAAAATACATCACCTCGTCTCAAGGTTTCAGACAAAAGTTCATCCACAGCATACGCTAATAGTTCGCAATCTATGACAGATGTTTTATCATAGACGTCGCGCAAAATTTTAATAGCATCATCATTTTCGGCACCAAACATATTACCTTGCAAATTAACGACAAGTCGATCGAAACTCTCATTTACGGCTTTTATATTCTCACACAGTTTCAAATATTCATGATTAACGCAATGTTCGAGTTCGAATAAAAAAAATAAAGTTGACGGTTTCATGTACAAGCAAGAATCGCGTAACGTAAGTTTCATAATACTCGCATTGTGTATTTTAACAATCTTAATTGATAAATCGTAAATCCATATTGGTGCATGATTAGGCGTTTGTACAAGCTGTTCAACGTCTGCTCGTTTCAGCATTAGCGATTCCCATGTGTCAATAGATAATACGATTTGATTGCCTCGGTTATCGCCGAGATGTAATTCCACGTAAGATGTTACTCCAACGCTGATTCCAATATCCAAGTATTTATAAGCAGTGCGCGTCAAAGCAAATCTGCGTACCAAAATACGCGGTATACAACGAGGTTTACCGCATCTGAAAAATACAATTAAATATGAAATAGCATGGAAAAAACATATATGAAAAAAAAAATATATATATATATATGTGAAACATTTGTGATATTTACAAATCATGTGGTTTCTTGTACAGCTTAATTTCATCTCGTGGTTTCTTGCACGGCTTAATTTCATCTCGTGGAACGTAATAATTCATGCGTTTGCAACCATTGCTGCTACTTCCTTCAGGAGAGTACATTTTGTCTCTCGGTTATGAGAAGTGGACCGTTGGTACTAGCAGTTGACGCGACACTGATCGTATAAAAATTAATCGAATATACATGACGCTTATTTTTCAAAAGTATGACGTGGTGGGAGATTAATACTCTGAAAATTTAGGAGAAGGGGAAACGGTCTGTATGCCACTCTTGCCCCTTCATCTACTTTACGCACCCTCAGCTTTCTAGACGCGATATTTTTTCAATTTTTCCATTCAAGCGCCGATGTACGGCTGCTTCGCGATGACATCACCCCCAAGTGGAGATTTAGCCGAATGCACAAAAAAATGCAATATAATATAAAATTTTCAAGCGCCAATGTGCGGCTGCTTCGCGATGACATCACCCCAGATATCAGAATCCAAACGCGCGTGTCAAAACATGACAAAATCGTGAAATATAAGAATAATTATCAAGGTTAAATTGTGCTAATATATAAGTAATTTAAAAGTTTTGCGATGCATCTTGGCTGAGATGACATCATCACCAGGTGTGAGATTTAGCGGAATGCACAAAAAATGCAATGTAATATAAAATTTTCAAGCGCCGATGTGCGGCTGCTTCGCGATGACATCATCCTAGATATCAGAATTCAAACGCGCGTGTCAAAACATGACAAAATCGTGAAATATAAGGATAATTCTAATGGTTAAATTGCACTAACATACTTGGACAGCAGCATGTAATTTGAAACTTTTGCGATGCACCTGGGATTTGACACCATCTCTAGACGACAAAAAAAAATGCAATAATCGAAATTAGTCAAAATGTACGTAACAACCCGCGAAATAAAGATTTAGTTGATACACATGATAGAAAGAGACATCAAGATAGAATATAAAATCATGGTAAAGAGGCACACTCTGTCAATATTTTCGCCAAGAGTTCCGAGACAAGAACTACTAATAATCGCATCTTGTTAGCAAAATTTTTGGCATAAATTTAGAAATATGGCGGAAAACAGTGCCGAACGAATTCTGCGCGAGCAATCTGCAAGGGTAAATTCGATAGAGGAGTACGTTGCGTGGGAGCAACGATGCGACGAATATATCGAATCGTTGGAAGAGCAAAGTCGAATCAAACGTCCACGATTATCGATCGGGATTCGACAATCACTGATTGTCCGAATTGCGCGACTCGAGGGATTGAAGAACTTGTTACGCAGACGTTTTGTACACGCGGGTGCAGGATGCAGCACGCGACAACACGGATTGATTTGGCGGGAGATCGACACGGCGTTCGAGAGCCGCATATTGACTGTTGCGGTTATAAATCATAATCACATCGAGCCTCGTCAATTTCTCGAGGATGCCAAAGACATTGGGCTCGAACACGTGCAAACCGTGCTGGAAAAACCCTTTAATGTGAAAATTAATACATTGTTCAATGGTGAATTTGTGACGGGTGATAAACGCGCAAATAAAAGTATCAATACGAGCGATAACGGGTGGGCATTATCGCGAATACTCGATTTAACTGTAAATATAAATAAATATAATCCTATGCGCGTGGGATGTCACATAAAATTACCGCGGGCGATAATAATGAAGAGAGCGGTGATCAACGTGCAATCTAAAGACAATGCGTGTTTCGCGTGGTCTGTGGTCGCCGCTCTACATCCAGCTGAAAGGGACGCAGGTCGGGAATCTTCGTATCCTCATTATACAACAGTGCTGAATCTCCAGGACATTGAGTTTCCAGTGACTGTGAACCAAATTAAAAAATTCGAACTTGCCAACGATATCTCAATCAATGTATATAGTATCGAGGAAAAAAACATTGTCCCGATACATCTGAGCGAGCTAAAGAGAGACAAACACGTCAACCTGCTGTATGTGGAAGACAACAACGTTGGACATTTCGCGTGGATCAAGAATCTATCCAGACTCGTGAGCTCGCAATTGAGCAAAAAAGAACACAAGAAATATATCTGCGATCGGTACGTATATATTTAATAAAATATATTGTCGAAATAATTGAACAAAAAATAAAAAATTATTTCTTTTACAGATGTTTGCATTACTTTGGCTCGAACGACAAGTTACAGTCACATACGGTGGACTGTCAAGAGATGAACGAGTGCGCTATCCGATTACCGAGCGATAAGGACAAGTGGCTCACGTTCAACAACTATAATCGGAAAGAGCGGCTTCCTTTCGTCGTGTACGCCGACTTGGAGTGTGTTTTGGAGAAGACAGAGGAAGAGAGAAATTACCAGCATCACAAAGTATTTAGTATAGCATATTATGTACATTGTTCGTACGACGAATCGTTATCCGCGTATCATTCTCGTCGCGGTACCGATTGCATGTCATGGTTCGTCAAAGAATTTAAAAATTTAGCACTGCGTGTAAAAACAATTTTGTCAGCTAATGTCCCCATGGTAAATTTAACATCTGATGAACGGGAAAAATTTCACAGCGCGACGCATTGCCACATATGCGAAAAACCATTCGTCCAAGACGATACACGCATACGCGATCATTGCTATCTGACCGGGCGGTACAGAGGTCTCGCGCATTCAAATTGCAATTTAAATTATCAAGATTCTTTTTGCATTCCAATAGTTTTTCATAATTTATCCGGTTACGACGCACATTTTATTATAAAGGAAATACCTACAGTGTTCGAAGGGAAAGTCGACTTACTTCCGATAACAAAGGAAAAATATATATCGTTTACTAAAAATGTTAAACTTGGCGAAGAGAAATGGAAAAATCATATTAAATTGCGTTTTATCGATTCATATAAATTTCTCACAGCTAGTCTCGATAAATTGGCATCATTCTTGAATAAAGATAAACTCAAAATTTTAAAATCTGAATTTCTAAATTTATCGGATGACAATTTCTATTTATTAACACGGAAGGGCGTCTTTCCGTATGAATATATTGACTGCGCCGACAGGTTGCAAGATACGTGTTTACCACCGCGCGAATCATTTTACAGTTCCTTGACCGGTGACACAATATCCGAGAGCGATTACGCGCACGCCGAGAACGTGTGGGAGCGGTTCTCCATTCCAACGCTGGGTGAATATAGCGACTTGTATCTCAAAATTGATGTCTTGTTATTAGCAGATATTTTTGAAAATTTCCGCGAAAGTTGTATTAAAAGTTATGGACTCGACCCCGCGTATTACTATACTCTTCCCGGATACACGTGGGACGCCATGTTGAAGCATACGAATATTACATTCGAATTGCTTACGGATATCGACATGGTTTTATTTATCGAACGCGGAATACGCGGTGGCTTGAGTCAGTGTTCCAACAGATACGCACATGCTAATAACAAGTATATGCAATCGTGCGATCCATCGAAACCTTCATCATATTTTGATGTAAATAATTTGTACGGATGGGCAATGTGTCAACCTTTGCCCTATGCAGATTTTCGATGGGTCGACGATGTATCCGATTTTGATACATCATCGATCGCGCTCGATTCGCCTATAGGCTACATCTTTGAAGTAGATCTCGAGTATCCGCAACGTGTTCACGATGCGCACACCGACCTACCGTTTTGCCTGACACGCGACAAACCACCTGGTAAGCGGCAGGATAAGCTGCTCGCAACCTTATATGATAAGAAGCGTTACGTAATACATTACCGCAACCTGCAGCAATGCACGCGACACGGACTTCGCGTTACAAAAATACATCGAATATTACAGTTTTCGCAATCTCCATGGCTTCGCAGTTATATCGAATTCAATACACAATTCCGAACACTCGCGAAAAATGATTTTGAAAAAAATTTATATAAATTAATGAATAATGCGGTATTTGGCAAAACGATGGAAAATGTGCGCAATCATGTTAATATTAAGCTCGTGACACATTGGGATGGAAGATATGGCGCAGAGGCGATGATCGCAAAACCAAATTTTCATAGTAGAAGCGTGTTTTCGGAGAATCTGATCGCCGTTGAATTGCGCAATCTCGAAGTTAAATTTAATAAACCAATCTACGTGGGTATGTGTATACTCGATATATCCAAGACATGTTTGTACGAGTTTCACCACGATTATATGGTACCTATGTATCAAGAGAAATGTAAAGTCATGTACACCGACACCGACAGTCTCATATATCACATAGAGTGTGACGATGTATATGAGAATATAAAGCGCAACGTCGACAGATTCGATACCAGCGATTATGCGGTGGACAATGTGTACGGTATACCGCTCGCGAATAAAAAGATACCGGGTTTAATGAAGAACGAGAATAATGGCGCCATCATGACCGAATTCGTCGGGCTTAGGGCAAAAATGTTCGCGTTGCGAGTAGATGGTAAGAAGGGTACGAAAAAAGTAAAAGGCGTCAAGAGTAACGTCGTCGCGAAGAGAACGATAACGTTCGACGATTACACGCAGTGTTTGAACGAAGAGATTGAAATCACACGTCAGCAGTCTTGTACAAGATCTAAATTACACGAAGTATACACCATCCGCGAGACAAAAATTGCTCTAAGTCCGTACGATGACAAGCGGTATATCGTACCCGAAACCACCGACACGCTACCGTGGGGACATTATAAAATACCATTGTAAATAAAAATTACGTATATTTATTGTAAATTAAAATTATATGTATATTTATTGTAAATTATATGTATATTTTATAAAGTGTACAATATTATTTATATTTATAAAATATTATTATGTATTATTGTTAACATATTTATAATATATTATTTTTATCAATCCAAGAGTTGTGTGTAGAATCAAATCCCAGCCATTTCACATAAACCGTGTTAACCTTTTTGCGTATCATCTTTTCCACAAGATGTACGTCGGGATTAGCAACGCGTTGTAACTCGTATTCGTAAAATCCGCCGGCGACGGGATTTCCGCGTGAATCTTTGAGTACATAGGTCACGTGATTAGTTTTCTGCACTTTAACGATCTTAAACACTTCGGTCGACCAATTTGTGTGTAACCTTTCTTAAAGATGGTCTTGACTTTACTCACGCGTACCGGATCGCCTACTTTGAATCTTGCCGGTGCCGCAATCTTTACGTTGCTATATACCGTATTTAAAAGTTTATCGGCGATCGCGGGGGTAACATCGATAGGTCTCATACCGATAGTGCGATGTTTTTGCGCATTGTACTCTCCAACGAGCCGGGACAACGCGTCGATCCACTTGTAATTTCCATTAAGCGTAAACATTTTCCACATATTGTTTTTTAACATTCGGTTGAATCGTTCCACGACCGAGGCTTTCATGATAGAATACGTCGAATAATGATTAATGCTATGCTTCTTCACGAGTTTCTGTACATTTGCGTTGTAAAATTCTTTTCCTCTGTCGGTTTGAAAATTTTTCGGGCATCTTCCATCGTCTCGAATTATCTTTGCGATCGTATCCGACATCTCGTTTCCACTCTTACTCTTGAGCGGTACAGCCCACGCATACTTGCTCAACACATCGATAACTGTGAGTATGTAGTTGTATCTTTTGTTGAATCGTGCATATGGACGCATCTCGACCACGTCCGCCTGCCACAGATCGTCGTATCCGCGTACTATGACACGTCTACGTGGGAAATTTTTTCTCGCTGATGCATGCAATTCTTCCACGAGCAGCTGTTTTTCAGAGGTCTTTTGCGACATATTTGATATATGCAATAATGAGATAATTCCTTCACATATATTCTTTATATATCTTTCTTCTCCTGCGTTGAATTAGATGTAGTCTGCGCGTGAGTTGCATACCGAAGCATTTTCTGCATCTCATCCATCATTATTTGCAGCGTTTGCACATTCGTCTCGAGCGTGATTATTTTTTTCTCAAGTTCTTCCAGTCTATCTTCTAAATGCTTGACGCGTATTTTCACGTATTGCTTGCTTGCTGCATCAGTATCATCTTCCGGTTGCGCTATTTGTCGTATCTTGCGCGACCTTGCATCAAAGCCGGAGGCTGTCTGACACAGAGCGTTATCGCGCACGTAATTTCTTAGTAATCCATTCTATTTATAGTATGAGTTGTTCGGTGTTCCCAACGATAATCCAAATTTATTAATCGACATTTCGATACAAACAATAATGACAGACTGACTCGTTTCGCCGACGCATAGATTAATTTATAATAATGCCAGCTTCGCAACGTTCCTCGATAATTGATAATATTTCATTGTCGTGGCCATTGTTGCCGGCTTGACGCAAAGCTTCCAGCAATCGAAAGCGACCAGCAAATGTGCGATAGTAAAATGGACGTAAGCGAGAGGAGCCCTGCGAGATGGAGGTGCAATCGAGACAGACCACCGACAGAGAAAAGACGAGCGACTTGACGACACTGTTTGTTGGCTTAAATGGACAGACTGTATTTCAACAAATAAATAGTTTACAAATGTTTCGGCGATAAGATTTCTTCTAATCTTAATCGAGTCCTCGGTCCGGCCAGCGACCGGGAGCGTGGCGATAATCTCCGCGAGCGACGGAAATATCGCGAATACTGCAAGGATCTACCAACTCGTTGTGATCATTCCAATGCACGTAATCGATCTTATTATCGTTTAACGTTATAGCGCGCGGTATGTTTATACCTCTTCCAGCTTTTTTCCAGGCGCTATTATATTTTTAATAGAGATTAATGGCGCTATTATATTTTTATACTTGTATCCCTTGTTAATTAACACTGGATTACGCATATCATTGCCACGTCTATGCGCATTTGTCGCCAATAATATATTTTTGTATTTAATTTTATCATCGTCATTGTATACGTCACCGTCGGGTATTTTCTTGAAAATCAACTCGTAGAGACTTGGTGTTCCCACGTATCTTATTCCACCGATAATTATATTGTCATCTTTATCCACATCAAAAATTTTATCGCCAAGCATCATTCCTTCGTTGCAAAATTTAACACCGTAAACATAATCCATACTGTTATTTTTATCTTGACTCAAAATAGCTCCCACATATTTTTGCCCTAGTGGACCCAGATGTGTGCGCAATGTATTTTGACCCTCGGACGTTTGTAATTGATGTTGAACCGACGTCACAAGCGTTTCAGACGTGGTTTCGAAAATTTCTTCCACATACGGAGACGATCTTTCGAACAATATTTGACTCGATTGTACATCTTTTATCGGAGTAGAAGTAACCACATTCGATAATTGTTTCATTCGCTTACGTTTTGATTGATTTGGACTAGAAGTTATTAGCGAATCGTTTAATGATATATTTGACCGTGTTCGCTTTGTTCCAGACTCTTTTTTCAGATGCTTGTCTTCGAGCATACTCGATGGTTCGATTTTCGCTTCATTAGATTCCACATTGGTTGTATTTTCGACAAGTTGTTTTAGAGGTTCGACAATTGGTTTAAAGTGCCTCTCCAATGCGACGTCTTCCTCCATTTGACCAGTTTTTAAAGAACGATATTTTTTGCGGTTCGATTCGCTCGTTTTTACAATCTCTCTCGCAATCTTCTCACGATCGTCACTGTCAATCGTCGTCATCATGTTGCGCTCGGACGAAAATTTTTAGACGTTGCTCGATCGATATATCGATAGCAACTAACCACTTTACGGTATTGCAAAATCGTTAAATCATTTTCGATATCGTCCATTTGTCTGTAAACTGTCTTTATCAATCACTACAAATCCATACTTGTGTTGCCAACATTTCTGACAGAATGCGCGAAAATCGCCGTAAGACATGTCAGTATTTACATGATCGTTGTACGAGGTGTGATCAAAAAGTAACGAGAATTTTCAAATTGCGTGCGCTGTATCTTGTCTATCGAGTTGATTCTTTTTTTGTGTGTTAGTAGCACTGTCAGTGACGTACGTGTCAATTTTCAGGCAGCTACGACGCTTAGTTTGTGTTTGGCGAGCGAATGAGCAAGACGTACTTCAGTGTGTTCGGCGATTTTTTGTGTGGCGAAATGTCGGATCAGAGAGTTTGTTTGAAATTTTGTGTTAAAAACGGAATTAAGTGCAGCGAAACGTTCAAAATGTTAAAGAAGGCCTTTGGCGACGATACTATGTCACAACCACGAGTTTATTAATGGTATAAACGCTTTCAGGAAGGCCGAGAAGACATCGAAGATGATGCGAGGTCTGGGCATCCTAGCACGTCCACCAGTCATGAAAACGTGGAAAAAGTTAAAGAGATTGTGCTTGCTAATATATTAGGTAATATTATAGCAATTATATATTAGCTAATATATTAGCTAATATTAGCTAATATATTAGCAAGCACAATCTCTTTAACCTTTTCCACGTTTTCATGACCTCGCGTCATCTTCGATGTCTTTTCGGCCTTCCTGAAAGCGTTTGTACCATTCATAAACTCGTGGTTGTGACATAGTACGTCGCCAAACGCCTTTTTTAACATTTTGAACGTTTCGCTGCACTTAATTCCGTTTTTAACACAAAATTTCAAACAAACTCTGATCCGACATTTCGCCACACAAAAAATCGCCGAACACACTGAAGTACGTCTTGCTCATTCGCTCGGCAACAAAAACTAAGCGTCGTAGCTGCCTGAAAATTGACACGTACGTCACTGGCAGTGCTACTAACACACAAAAAAAGAATCAACTCGATAGACAAGATACAGCGCACGCAATTTGAAAATTCTCGTTACTTTTTGATCACACCTCGTATACATGTTTCAAGTTTGTACCATCTTGTTTAAATAAAATCAGTAAATTTGCATCGTCCCGTATAAGATGCTTAGATATCTTGGCATACGTTTGACAAAGATAGAAACAGTCGACGCTCGAGTGTCGACCCATTGCAAAGTACTCTCTTATCGTATCTTGCTTATCGCATGCCATGTCGTCAAAGATGAAAATGGAATTCGGAAGCGCCTCGCTCGGTGGAATAACGTCACTATTATTAAAGAATGTAAAATAACCAATTTCATCGATCGATAATAGTAAATTTTCCAAGTATCGATATTTCGGTTGTTGAAGTGATTTCGAGTATACGTACACATTCTCGAAATGTACACCGTGTGGACTTTCCATCAAACTTATCAACACGTTAGTCTTACCGCAATTCGAAGGACCGCAAATGATACCGCGTATAGTAGTCGGCAGCATGTTTCCATGCTTGCGTATTTCCATCTCGCACATTACTCGTGTTTTATTGTCAAAATTGATCACTTTGATTATCATCGCTTGTCGCGCGAACCGCATGTTTGCTCGCGAATCTCAAATCAAATTTTGGAAAATGAGTCATCGGGGCCCTATTTATAGAGGTGCACCGAATCGAAACCGCTCAGTCTCAAAAATGTTTCTTCTTCTATCGGTTGACAGCGATATTCTCGAGCTTACCACCGAGCAGTTACAGATTATCCCCAAGATTGTTTTACTGCGAGACTTTGGTAGCTACGTGGAACAATTGTGGGACAAGCTTCCCGAACATATAAAAGCTGACTCAGAGGTTCAACAGTTTCGACGATGCACGCGACATTATAATTTGCCGTGGCAGCAAACACATTTCGACGGTCCAACACCGTTAATAAAAAATTGTGGCAAATGCCAGCAAAAATTATAAGAGGTGGTGGTTTGTTAAATCGTGCGATAAACGCACTTCCTATCGAATTAGATATTCCAGGCTATCAGTTTTGCGGACCGGGAACTCATTTAGAAACACGATTGGCTAGAGGTGATCGAGGTATCAATCCATTGGATGCCGCGTGTCGCGAGCACGACATAGCTTATTCCCGAAGCAACGATATCGGTCAACGACACGTTGCGGATAATATACTCGCCACGAAAGCGCGAACACGTATTACCGCGAGAGATTCGATTCTTGGCGAGAAAGCAGCCGCTACAGCTGTTTGGGCGAGTGGCCTTCACTTGGACACAGTACAATTGGACACGGTGCAAATGGACACGTTGCAAATGGACACGAAACTTTGCACACGGCTCAATTGGACACAGTGCATTTGGACACAATAATTTTGGACACAGTAGCTTTTGGACACAGAAGAAAATTAATTTGGACACCGTTCAGTAGCACACCGGTCAGTTGCACACCGTTCCGTTGCACACCGTTCAGTTGCACACACAAAAATGCACACCGTTTAGTTGGACACATAAAAATGCACACCGTTCAGTTGCACACCGCTCAGTTGCACACCGTTCAGTTGCACACCGTTCAGTTGCACACCGCTCAGTTGCACACCGCTCAGTTGCACACACACACACACACACACGGGGGGTGCAAGGGGAGCCTTCGGCCCTCCTCCCGCACCCACCCCGCCGGTAAGCAGGGTGGACCTCGCTTTACAACTACGGTGGGCAAATTAACGGTTTGCAACTGAACGGTGTGCAACTGAACGGTGTGCAACTGAGCGGTGTGCAACTGAGCGGTGTGCAACTGAACGGTGTGCAACTGAGCGGTGTGCAACTGAGCGGTGTGCAACTGAGCGGTGTGCAACTGAGCGGTGTGCAACTGACCGGTGTGCAATTGAGCGGTGTGCAACTGAACGGTGTGCAACTGAACGGTGTGCAACTGAGCGGTGTGCAACTGAACGGTGTGCATTTTTATGTGTCCAACTAAACGGTGTGCATTTTTATGTGTGCAACTGAACGGTGTGCAACTGAACGGTGTGCAACTGACCGGTGTGCTACTGAACGGTGTCCAAATTAATTTTCTTCTGTGTCCAAAAGCTACTGTGTCCAAAATTATTGTGTCCAAATGCACTGTGTCCAATTGAGCCGTGTGCACAGTTTCGTGTCCATTTGCAACGTGTCCATTTGTACCGTGTCCAATTGTACTGTGTCCAAGTGCACCGCTCCCGTTTGGGCGGCTATGAAAGCAAAGACAAAATTCGGTATGGGGATGAAAACAAAAAAATCATTGATGAAGAAAAAGACTGTGAAAAAACGAATACTTCCTATAGCGACGCGCGGTGGTATCTTACCCATTTTACCTTATTGGGAGTTCTCAGTTCGTTGGCTGGCGGAGCAGCGGGAATCGCGAAGGCGGTGAACGATAGCAAGGCGGCGCAACGTCAGCTCAAAGAAATGCAACGTCATAATCGCGCCATGGAAGGTTACGGACTTTATCTCGCTCCATACAAGCGCGGACGAGGGTTCTCAACAGCGGCCAAGAAAAAAAAACGTCAAAATAAAAATGTCTACTGTTGTAACAACCAATATACAATTGGAACAACTTGCAAGACGTATGCGTATACAATTTTTTAGAGGCGTTTTCATGCGCAATAATTTACCGATAAACGGTGTACGGCAAAATGAGAGCGGCATCGTCAATTTGGATGACGTCGATGGTTCCGGTACTCATTGAGTTGCAAAGAGGGGAGATCGTGTAGTATATTTCGATAGTTTTGGAAATCTTCGATCGCCCAAGGAATTAGTGCGATATTTTGGACAGAATATTGTAACGCGGTCACCTCGCTCGACGCTCGGATCGGCTCGTCGGTGTCTGGGTTCGAGAGGAGGGGAGACTCAAGCTTACGAGACACAGTATAGGTAGAAAGAGATAGTTTATTCAGTTAGAGAAAGATAGATACAGCGTGCAGGGTCTGGCGATAGCGTGCGGTGAAGGCGGTCGCTGGTAGCAGGATCTGCGTGACGCGCAGGCGCGAAGCGATGGTCGTAAAGCGGTGAGAAGCGCAAGACAAGTGCGGCGTGCAGTCGTTCTCGGTTTTATTTACATGCGCGGACGGCGCGATTAGAACTAGAGGACTTATTACAAACAGGCCTTATAACTAACGGACTTAGTACTAGGCAGGTCTTATTACTAGCAGGTCTTAAGACTAGGATGCGGTTATAACTAGCGAACTTAGTACTAGGCAGGTATTATTACTAGCAGGCCTTAAGACTAGGATGCGGTTATAACTAGCGGACTTAGTACTAACAGGCTTACGACTAGCAGGTCTATTACTACGAGGCTTAGAACTAGCGGACTTATCTCTATCATGCGACTAATATTTACAGCGCGGTCTGTACATGCACTTATAAGCTACTGTCTGGTTAGGCGGCTAGGTATTGCCGGCAGGCTCGAGTGTCACGTCGAGCACTGCCTGAGCAACGGAAGTCGGTTCAAACCGACAGAGCCAAGTACAGCCTTGGCCCCAGGTAGAGGTGGGAGCCGGTGCAACCCAGCGGGGTCGAGGGCAACTCGACTCCAGGAGCGGTGTAGGCAGGAGCCGGTCCAACACGGCGGGATCGAGGACAACCTCGACTCCAGGTATAGCGCGTCGGTAAAACCCGACGGAGCTGAGTTCAGCCTCAGTCCCAAGAGATAGTAGGTAGTGGTGAGATCGGTATCAGGAGCTGGTCGGGATAGGATCTAGTCTCGATGTCTCGGCCGGCCGGGCTTATATACCCGGCCGGCATCCCCCACTGTGCGCCGTCGGTCCGGTGGTGGGAGTCGGTACCGCGTGGGGACCCCGCGAGAGAGATAGAGCGTGCCGGTGAGCGAGAGCGCATGCCGAGCGAGATAGCGCGTATCGAGAGTGAGAACGCATGAGGGCGGCAAGCAAGATGGCGGCAAGCGGGATAGGTAGAGCTAGGTGAAAATAAGCGAGTCGTGCGGGTGGGTGTATGTATATATTTACATTCGGCCGGTAGTACCGACCCTGCCATTACAATGTTACAAATATAGAATACAATCACACGGCCTATCAGAATTATAATCAAAGTATTTGTGGACAATTGTGTCTTCGATTTCTTCAAACGGTCGATGATCGATATGAACTCAAAGCCTGACAATTCTCCGTCGCGACTCACTATTCGTTTGACAGTTTTCCAGCATGTCATTCACGCTTACGTTGACTGGCGAGAGTAGCGTTCTTGCTGTAAGCTACTTTCCGGCTATAGATTTAAACGATAACGATTACGAGCATGGTTTAACGGACTTTGAAACTTATCATACGGTATTGAACGTGAATTCTTGGAATAATAAATTTTATTTTGATAACGACGATAAGGAAATTACGATTCCCGAGGGGTCGTACGAATTGCACGCTATAAACGAATATCTCCGACGTGCAATTTTACGACATCGACGCGTAGTTGATTTCAACGATATTGTTGATGACGAAGATAACAACGAATAACACGATGAATATCCAATAATGCTTCGCGCTAATCATAATACGCTAAAGAGTGAAATCAAATGTGTCTTTAGAATAAATTTTAGTAAACCGGGCAACGTTGGATCGTTGTTGGGATTCTCGTCGAATCGTATATTACAACCTCGGAAATGGCACGAATCGGATGTACCGATAAATATTATTAGCGTAAATATTATTCGTATAGAATGCAGCGTAACCACTGGCGCGTACAGCAATGACAAGCGCGTACACACGATACATGGATTTTCACCGAGCGTGCCGCCAGGATATAAGATATCGGAAACGCCAGCACAGATCATTTATCTACCGATCGTCGCACGGAGCATTACTGATTTAACGATACGCATTGTTGATCAAGAAGGACATTTGCTCGATTTTCGAGGAGAGGAAATTACCGTAAGATTGCATATACGGCGGCGGCAAAAATAAAGCGTTTGACAAATGAAATGCTTGTGTTGATCGAAAGCACGGAGCACGCGAGAGACAATATTTTTGCGAAGGACAATATTTTTGCGAGTAGGCGAGTGACTGCGGTATCGGGTGACAATAATCAGATATCTGGTTACGCTAGAAAGAAGCTCAGCGCGTTGAATCGCGAGTTTTTAAAATCATTGGGATTCGTCGTACGAAATACTTGAACGATATGATTGACATCTTGAATATCGGAGGCGAGTCGATCTTTGACGATCGTATCGTCAAGATTGAGACTCATACGTACAATCCATACGCCAACACAACGCTTGGATATAGCGACAAGATACGGATACCGATACAACATCAAGATTTGTACACGTTACCATGTGAAAGTTTTCTGAGGGAAAGTTGATGGTGCGTAAAATAGCTGAAGGGGCAAGAGTGGTATTGGGAAACAATTGTGTCGCGTTTATGTTTGATGAACTTCGATATGAACTCGACGGTGTGGAGATTGACCGCAACAGAAACGTTGGAATAACTTTTACGATTAAAAACTATGTCTCTCTAACAACTGAGAAAGGTAAAATTTTAGAGAATGCTGCGTGGAATATGTCGCATAATGCTGCTGAAGCTTACTTCAATTTTTGCGTGCCGCTAAACATACTATTGGGTTCTTGCGAAGATTATAAGCGAGTTGTGATTAACGCTCGTCACGAATTAATTCTGATACGTTCGCGCAACGACAACAATTGCATATTTGGAAATGCTTCGACTGAAGCTGATATCGAATTATTCAAGATACAATGGCGTATGCCTCATGTAATATTGAACGAGGTCAATAAACTATCCTTGCTACGCGCGTTGGAAAGCGGGCGATACTTGAATATGAGTTTTCGCTCTTGGGATCTATACGAATTTCCTCTATTGCATAATACGATCAAGCATTCGTGGACCGTGAAAGCCGCCTCTCAGCTGGAGAAGCCGCGATACGTGATCTTTGCGCTGCAGACTGGCAGAAAAAATGCCGTGTCAAAAGATATTACTACATTCGACGACTGCAAATTGACCAACGTTAAACTCTATCTAAACTCGGAATTTTATCCCTACGATGATTTGAATTTAGATTTCGATAAAAATAGATTCGCCCTCTTGTTCGAAATGTACTTTCGTTTTTGCAAATCTTATTACGGATGTGATAATGATGATGTGCTATTAAACATTTCAAAATTTTTACATTGCGGTCCTCTCGCGGTTATTGATTGCTCGCGACAAAACGAATCTGTCAAAAATTCCACCGTGGACGTGAGATTAGAGTTTGAGTGCAAGGAGGATATACCTGCAAATACTACCGCCTATTGTCTCATCTTGCACGATCGCGTTGTCGAATATTGCCCATTGACCAACGTAGTTCGTAAAATTACCTAAATCAGCAAATATCCCCTCCAATATCAAAAATATATAAAGATTGAGATTTTGACGATCGACAGCAGTCGTACATCATTCTTGCAATCGTACAGTAATATTATTAGCATGATCGCGCCAATGTTTGTGGATCTGCAAGGATTCATTATTTGGAGAAACTTTGTCGTGAAGGAAGTAGCGATACTGAGAAATGGATTTGTTCTTTCTCACTACTTTTTTGCAAATCCCGTACCATGGCGTGCGCTTACAAAATCTGAGAAATGCCAAGCTTCATGGCTAATTAGACATCACCATGGACTTCAATGGAAGGATGGAAACGTTCCATACAGCTTCGCTAGGCGTTTGATTACGAGAGCTGTGATGGGTGCGACGGAAGAGGAAGATGGAGCATCTCCTATCGTGTACGTTAAAGGACACGAAAAACGAGAATGGTTGGCCGATATACTTGACGATGATGCGAGAAACGACGTTATTATTTGGACCTTGGATGCGGACTATGAAGATATCACTTCGTTAAATAAGCTACATGTTACTAATACTATGCGCTGTGAAAAACATTTAAAAAATTGCGCTTTACAATATGTATTTAAAATATTCAATTGGTGGACGAATCATCATAAAGATTCACCCAAACATTATTTAGAATAAACTATTGTTAAAATATATTTTATTCTCTTTTATTCTTCCCTTTTCCTCTTTCTTATCCCAGTATGCGAGTATTAAATTTCTGTACGTGACGTTAGATAGCGGCGTCAGCTAGTTAATTAAAATATAGATGTTATATTTCAGTACATGGACATAGACTTTAAATATTTGAATTGCGTATAAATAATTGTTTTGTCGTTCAATAGTCGTTTATAACCGTTCGATAGTCGTTCATAGTCGTTCAATAGCCATTCAAAGCTGTTCGATAGCCGTTCGGTACCCGTTCAAAGCCGTTCAATAGCCGTTCAGTAGCCGTTTGATAGCTGTTCGATAGCCGTTCAAAGCTGTTCGATAGCCGTTCAATAGTCATTCAATAGCCGTTCAAAGCTGTTCGATAGGCGTTCGATAGCTGTTCAAAGCCGTTCAATAGTCGTTCGATAACCGTTCAAAGCCGTTCGATAGCCGTTCGATAGCCGTTCAAAGCCGTTCGATAGTGATTTACATATTATAATGATACGTTCATATTAAAATACTCCATTATTTTATTTAAAAGACTTTTAGATAATTGTCTGCGGGAACATGCTAACTTTTGTCTTCCTATCAAGTGTAGAAGGTAAGCGTTCTTTGTAAGTGATACATCCCCTACTCTAAAATGTTCGAGACAATGTCTATCCCGGTATGTTCGTCACAAAGTGTTTGACAGCGAATAAAGAACAGCGTGTAACGAGAAGTTTTCAAGTTTTGTAAAGAGAAGTGTTAAACTATTTAAACATGTCTGAAAATTGTATGTGCACACACATATGTTATGCTGCCGCATTATCGGGTAAGTAGAATGTTCAATGTTTCTGTTATATATTTTGTCTATTTGTGGTATTAATTAATAATACATTTCAGCTTATTGAAGAAATTCGGTTTCTGAATATCCTGGACCGGCAATACACGCGGTGGTTGCGGCGCAATATGCGGTGGGAGCATGAAAACTTTTGGGGTGACACGCAAGAGGCTCGTGAGTACGAGAAGTCGCACGAGAGGGCTTTCGAGGATATTTTCGATCTTCGAAAATTATTCGGCCTCGAGCCATATGATGAGATTGAAGTATGGTGAATATTGTATCTTTTTTAAAATTTCATAATATTTAAATTAATATACTAACATAATTTGATTTCTTTGTTTGTTTGTTTCAGATGGAGCGTCACCATTAAATTATATTATATTTCTATTATCATTAATATTTTTATTATTATTATTATTATTATTATTATTATTTTTAAACACACACACACGCACACACGCACGCGCGCACACACACACACACACACACACAGACACACATTTATATTATGTAACGATACCGTTACCAGTCTCGCGGGCCGACCAGCCGCCCGCATTCTTGAGGCTCGGCGCCTATGGCGCCCCTAAACTTCCACACCCGTGTCGCGGCCCCACCGTGGGGCCGCCCCACAACGCGCCGACTCACGTGAGTGGGAGGCCGTCTGCCGGTATATAAGGCGGCCCGGCGAGCGTAGCGTTACCAGTTCCCGATCCCGAGTCCTACCTCGTACAACTCCTGATCCGAAACCTATACCGCGTTACACCAGGCTACGGGCTACCCGTAGTTACGCCGGGTTACCCGGTTGCTGGGACGGCGCACCCTACTACCTAGCGTTACACCAGGTCACGGGCTACCCGTGGTTATACCGGGCTTCCCGGTTGCTAGGACGGCGCATCCTACCCCGCGTTAAACCAGGTCACGGGCTACCCGTGGTTATGCCGGGCTTCCCGGTTGCTGGGACGGCGCACTCTTAGTCTATAAAACCGTACCGCGCTCCGCGCACCGTTCAACCTGGACGGCCGTTTGTCTACCCCGCGACCGTTTCTACAGTAAGACCACTTTGGTCTCCGTGTATCTTTCCGTATAAATACCGCGACCTGTTAGATTGTAATACCGCTTTGTACATATACCGCGACCTGCTATATTGTAAGACCGTTGTACATATACCGTAACCAATAAGACCACTCCGGTCTCCGCGTCCTGATAGACTCTAGTACCGCCTTGTATATACCGCGACCAGTTTATACTGTAAGACCGCACTGTGTATACCGCGCATTATAATTGTAGAGCCTTATCACGACTTACGTCAGTGTCGCGCCGACTCCACCTGTACGCACGGCCTTCAGACTACACAAGCACGCTAGCCCTTCCAAGGATAGGCCGCAGAAAGTGCCGACGCCCCGTCCTTTTAAGGATAAGGTAGTCAGGCCGTTGGAACTACGAATGAAGGCCACGCGACACTCGTAGCATTTAAGATCTGTTCTGTTCCGCTTAGAATAACCATAGTTGCTTGCATGCGAACCTCGCGAACGCAGAACACGTCCGCATGAGCCACGCTTGCTTCCCGAGTTCCCCGCGCACCAGCCACGCGCGAAACTCTGTACGCGAAACTCTGTACGCACCGCTCCCGCATGTTGCATTGTACTTATAATATAGCTCAGTGTTAGATGTTGATAATCGCTTAAATAAACATAATTGTTTAAACCGCTTATACCGAGGTAAAGTAAATTGGAGTTACCCCCTTCTCCCGAATCCTGGCACCGGCGAGCCTTAATCCGCGGCGCACGGGAAAGGTGAACCGTTACAATTATACACACAATTATTGAATAAACATTATTATTAATATTATTATTAAAATTAAAGTGTTAATTATTTCTGCGCCTCCTTCTTTCCTTTTCCCACACGCGTGCATGCCTCGCGCTGTTTCTCTCTTTCCCACATGCATGCGAACGTCATCCTTTTCCCGCGCCAATGCGGACGCTATCTCTCTCTCCCATATGCATGCGAACGCCTCGCGCTATCCTTCTCGCACCTTTTTTTTTTTTTTTTTTTTATGCATTGCCCGTCAACATTTAAAGGCACAGCCAAAGCCGATAAGGGGATTGGGGTCCTGAACGCTCACCAAGCGAGGGGACGCACCGGACTACACAAGTGGAATGGGGACGGGTACCCAATTTAAAATGCCGCGGATCTAGGCCCTATCCTATCCCCTGCCGCGGGATAGTTCCTCCAATTAAGAACGCCGCATCATCCACGTGCATGCCTCGAGCTATCTCTCTCTCTCTCTCTCTCTCTCTCTCTATTTCTCTCTCTCCCTCTCTCTCAAGTGCATGCGAACGCCATCTTTCTCCCACATGCATGCAATATCTTCGCGCCATCCTTTTCCAACGTGCATGCAAGATAGCGTTCGCGTTCCCTCTTCCCCGCGGACCCCTCGCCCATCGGTTTCGCGCGGTCCATCTCCCCCCTCTCCGCGGACCCCTCGCCCATCGGTTAGGACGCGGCCCCCTCCCCCCTCTCCGCGGATTCCTCGCCAACCGGTTAGAACGCGGTCCCCTTCCCCCTCGCCGCGGACCCCTCGGTTTCGCCGCGGTCCACCCGCGTGACATCATACCCCCCCACGCCGGTTTCCCCACGCCCCTCACCACCCCTCGGAGGACTTGAGTTAGAACCGGCCTAGCTATACTACTTATATATATATATATATATATATATATATATATATATATATATATATTGTAACCGTTATTTCCTTTAATTATTTAATTAATAACTATTTGATTATTCGGCGGGCGGTTCTTCGGTGCCCACGGCACATCTTCGGCGCGTATTTCGAATATCGATCCCACGATCCCGAAAATTCAAACTTATCACAAAATAAACCGAATTGGACGCCAGGTACGGCAGACCGCACCATTCACGATAATAGCAACACCGAAAGACAATTACGAGATCGATAATTAACGCGACGGCAAAATTCCGCGGCTACTCAGTATACCCGAAATGGTAAAGGGGGTGGTCCGGGAGAAACGGAAGAGATCTTGAGAGTCGAGAACACGGGAGCAAAAATGAGTATTCGATAAGTTAAAATAAAGATAACAATAATATATTAAAAGAAACAAGAGTATAACGCAGTTCGGATAAGTAATAATCTTGGAGAACAGTCGTTATTTTACAGGCGAATAAAATATATTATTTCCACGGAGATCGACACGACCGTGTGCAACCGTATTAAATTACCGGGTGTCTTACGTGCTGTAACTCGACTTTTCGGCCGCGAGGATTTCCGCCGTACGAGACTTATTTAGGCTGCGACAACTAAAGAAATCCCTCTAATGCGCCGGTAACTACTTTACGCACGCCCGTAAATCCGCTTCGATATAATAGAAAATTCTTGATGACACGGCTCGAATCAGTCCTTTAGCCGGCTCGCGGGGAGCCGGTATACGTCTCGATAACAATGACGACGACCTTTGCGTTGAAATACGTAATACATATTTCGAGTGACTCGCGGAAACTAATAGCGGGCTCAAAGACTCCCAACAGATTTTCTGCACGATCTTTAAGAATTTTGCTTTCCTCTTACTCTAATTTCTATGATACACACAAGATACTCGCTAACAATGCACAGAAGGAATACGAAAACTATTGAGAATGACTGTGGTGTACGAGTCGCGTGACGCAATACGTTGCGCGATCCCGAATATCGATCGCGCGAGCGTGAAAATCCTGATAATTTATAACATACAATGATTATAAACGCGAAACTAACATTAATGACTGTCGGCGGCGGCGAAATGAATTAGAGAGAGCTTATTTTATGTAATTCGGATGAGTGCCGAGTGCCCGTCGGCCGTGCGACGTAATCTATCAAAAATTCCACAAAGTTAATTCACAAAACGCGTGGCTCGACAACTATTAAGGGCGCGACTCATCCGAATTAATTACCTACAATAAATCGGCAACAAGATTGGGTTGACGACGCTCGTCCCACCGGTCAGAATATTTCGCAGTTCCTTCGAATTCTCGCTATCGCTCGCTCACGTCCTGAGACCTGCGTCCTACCGGAAAGCTCGCCAAACAGTGCCGAGCGAGAGTCCTGCAGGAGACACGCCGGCGCGATAAATCGCTATCGTGCCACCTGTGGCGCTTTCGCGTTACGCAGGGCTGTCCTGCGCTCCTTGTTATCGTCACGGCCGTATTGGTGGGCTCCTGCATTGCAGCTGGCAATTGCAGCAGGAATATTGGCACTGTTATCCTCATTATAGTTAGACATTTGCATTTATTGTGAGTTTTTTAATGCAATTCACCATGCTCACGAAACCGCTTTTCTAAATTAAAAAACGTCACATGAGATTTTTGGATCCCATAACATTCGAAAAACATTACTGCTGCATACCGATAATTCTTTTGGCATTTGCTTAACATTAATAGCATGTTCACTTTCGTATCAAAAATAGCCATGATTCACCATGATGTTACTATTTAAATAATAGCTTTAAACTGAGAAGATTTCAATGAATGATTGAATGAACTCAATCAATGTATGAAAGTATCATTATTTTTGTTTTTTATAAAAGACGAAGTTATGTTTGACGACGAAAGAAAATATGAAGCAAAGGATACGTGACGCTTGCGCTTCAGTGACTTTCGAAATACTATCAAATGTTAAGAATACTTTGTTGATTCGGATAAATAAATGTTCACAAGTCCATGATGAATATTTTGAACATTTAATAAAATAATTATGTCTGGGTAGAGTGATATTTTTTTTGGAACATTTTGCGATATAGCATACTATGCTTTCCTTTTTCTGCATCTTTAGCAACTTTATCCTTTAAGGTCATTAATTTTGTAGTAAATATCTTATATCTAGTGAGAGAGGGGGGAGGGGAGACAGAGGAAGAGAGACAGAGAGAGAGAGAGACAGAAGGATAGAGAGAGAGGGAGAGGGAGAAGGGGCAGAGGCTGGAGGGAGGGGGAAAGATTTGATTGATTGATCTTTATTAGCTTTCTCAGCTATTTGTAATACAGATCTAGTTTACATTAATTACAATATACTCCTTTAACAATTGCTTAAATAGCTCGATTTTTACATCGTTTTATCTCAGCTGGTAAGGCATTCTATATTTTTACTCCTTCGTACATATACTCTTTTTGTGCACTCGTAGTTAATAGTTCTACGAAATTGTATTGCAATATCGTCAACTAACAGCGTTACACAATTAAAGATAGAAAGAGAGGGATTGATTCGTCTGATCTTTACTAGCTTTCTCAGCTATTTGCAGTACAAATCCTCAACCCAGCAGTCAATCCAATCTCCGACAGTGCTATGCATGATTCATTATCTTCATATCTGATTCTGTATCTTCTTCCTTCTGTAGTTGTTACTTAGTATCCTCCCAGCTGTCTCTCCTCTTCTCCTCCTGTATCGCCCTCTTAAATGTCGGATATTCCGGATCAAGGGCGTTATACTCATCACTTATTTTCAAGTTGTATGTTTGAATCTTAAACATACAATTTACACATCTTTTATTTGTCGCCGTGCATTCAATATACAATTTACACATCAGAGAGAGAGAGAGAGAGAGAGAGAGAGAGAGAGAGAGAAAGCGTTATTTATTACGCGCTCTGGGATAGATCCCCTAAAGCGCTTAGGCAATAATTACAAATAGAAATAAAATATCTAATAGAAATAATAGTACACACACTTAATAATTACTTAAAAGAAAAATAACCACGCAATAACTTCAAAAATTTACAAGAATTACAAAAATTAGAAATAAATACAAATTAACTTAGTAAGACGAGATGAAATAAATACATAGAGGTTGAAATAGGCAGAAACTATATTAATTAAAGAGAGACATGCATGCGATGGAAGAAAGGCATAAGTCAGAAATGTAGAAAGAGGCAAGTCGGAGAAAACTTATAAATCATTCACACTTCAACAGTGAGATCGAGTAAATGCGCATAGAGTCCATTTTTAAAAACGACCGATGAAGATTCGTTGCGTAAGTTTAGAGGAAGACGATTCCATAATCTGATCGCACTAAGTCTGTAAGACCGCCTATAAAGTTCTGTACGACATTGAGGCACCGAGAGAAGATCTTCAGCAGATCTCATAGATCTGGATGATGAACAGACTTTAATGGAGAAAAGCCTGTAAAGAAGATCTGGTTGCTGATATTTAAGAATATTGAAAAGAAGACAGGCAACGAGGTACTCCCTTTTTTTTGTCGACCTTGAGCCAGCGTAGCCTTGTATAGTATGGCGAGATGTGTTCATCGATCTTGACACAAAAGATAAACCTCAAACATGCGTTCATGGCTCGATATAATTTCAGATTAAGTTCAGCAGTGATGTCAGTAAGTATGGCGCAACAATAGTCAATGTGCGGATAGATGAGTGAGACAACAAGTTTTATTTTTAGTGAATCAGGAATAAGATGTCTGCATAGCTTGAGCTGGTGTAGCGTAGAGCGAACCTTGTTCGTAATGTGCGATACTTGCAGATCCCAAGATAGGTTGTTCGCAATCCAAACTCCTAGGTACTTTACGTGAGTAGAATATGTCACATCGACTCCAGCAACAGTCATTTTTGGAACTGAAGTTAGATCAATTGCGTTTATGTATCTTGACGTACCCATAATAATTGATTGCGTTTTATTCGCATTTAGTAACAGTTTGTTTGAAGTGGCCCACGTGAGAATTGAGATAATGTCACTATTTACTCTGTTAACGGTATCGGCTAGGTCTTGAGGTTTACAGTGATGGTAGATTTGCAGATCGTCGGCATATAGATTGTATTCACAGTGTCGCAGCATGTGTCTAAAATCTGACAGATAAAGTGTGAACAAGAGAGGTCCTAGCACCGAGCCCTGTGGTACGCCCATCCTGACCCAGGTCGGAGGGGTCAGATAATCGTTGACCCTGTCACGAACGGCCTGGGATCTTCCAGTGAGATAAGAATAGATCCATCTGAGCACGGTTTCCGAGAAATTGAGGCTCTTCAACTTCTCAATCAGCCTGACATGCTGTACCCGGTCGAACGCCTTGGAGAGGTCAAAGAAAACGGATATAGTGACCATCCTGTTGTCGGCAGCTTGTCTGACCTCATCAAGCATCCTGATGAGACATGTCTGCGTTGAGTTATGCTGTCTATAGGCTGATTGACGGGGATCAAGAAGATTATGATCAGACAGATAGAGACAAATTTGATCACAGACCACTCTTTCAAGCGCCTTGGACATAGCAGGTAATATGGAGATTGGCCTATAGTGCTGCACTTCGGTTGGGTTTCTAATTTTAGGTATTGGACAAACAAGCGCCATCTTCCACGATTCCGGGAAGGTACCCCTCGAAAGAGAAAAGTTAAAAAGATGTTCAATTACCGGCATAATGCAAGGCAGAGCAAGTTTGATCATTTTGAGAGAGATTCCGTCATTTCCAATAGCGCCAGACCCATTACCGTGAAAGATCCTCCTGATAGTAAGAGGAGTGACATAATTCCAGTGCAGTGAGTTGTCATCAAATTCCACATTGAAAAGGTTGTTGAGGGCAGAAACTCCCTCATCCGCACTGACATCTATTTCACTCTCGGCAGAGGTCTGAATGAAGAATTCATTCAGATCGTCGGCAGGGCATATGAGACCACCTGCGTCGCCTCTGGTCTTGACAAGACCGAGATGCCTGAGCTTACACCAGACCGATACTGCACTCCCTCCATGGGTGAAAGCTTCCTGATAATAAGAGCGCTTGGCCAAGCGAACCCGAGCCTGGACCCTGTTGCGCAATATCCTGAAATCCTTGTAGTGTATAGTGGATCTGCTTCTACGCCAAACTCTTCTGGCGAGATCTCTAGCTCTCATTTCAGCTCGTATCTCCTCCGTAAGCCATGGAGCTGGAAGATTTCGGAAAAGTACACGTCTAAGAGGTGCGTGTATGTTGAAAAAGTGTAGGAGCTGCGAGTTTAAAATGCTGATCTTTTCATCTATGCAATTTGATGACAAGAGTGTTGACCAGTCTGAGTTTAGGATGTCTTCAAGAAGAAGATTTTCATTAAAATTCTTAAAGTCCCTGCACGTGATGAGTCTGCGTATACGTCTCTGGATCTTGATATCGTACTTTATGAAGATGAGGTCATGAGCAGACAAGAAAGAGACGTCATGCTGACCATATTCCTTCACCTTGGTCAAATCATCAACGATACACAAGTTAAGGAGAGTGCTTGAATTCTTCAGATGGTGCGTGGCCTGGTATGGCACGAGGAAGAGGCTGGACGATAAAACGAAAGTTTTTATGGAACGGCTGTCATAAGTGCTCTCATTCATATCTGCATTAAAGTCGCCAAGGATGACAGAATGTTTATAGTCAACCTGCCTTTCAAGAAAGAGATTAGAAAATTCTTGCAGATATCCAGCATTCGGCGGTCTGTAAACTGTAGCAAGTAAAAGTCGGGATGAGCCTTGAAGAATGATTTCCGCGATTATGTATTCAGGACGACCATCACCAGCGCCGTCCGAATGCTCGAGAATGGAGATGCCAAGAGTATCCAGACTATAAATTCCTACCCCTCCGCCAATTCTACCGAGTCTATCACATCTGACCAGCGAAAAGCCTGGCAAACGTACCATAGAATCTGGAATGCTGGATTTAAGCCATGTTTCAGACATGCAGATGATGTGATAGCCGGAATCACTGAAAAAACTGCTGAACTCATCGAAGTGAGCCAGGAGAGACTGGCAGTTTACATGACATATCTTCAGGTCCTCAAGAGCAAATCTAGCGTTAGCCATAGTTCGTATTTTCGATCTTGTCCTTTATCTTTCTGCAGAGAATCGGACACTTTTTAGCATCTAGAGCCGAATGTGCCCCATCAGGAGCGGTTAGGCCATATTTTTTGAGGCAGTTTTGACATCTGAGAGGATTGTCATTGCCCGAGCAGACCCTGGTCTCGTGGGCTCCGGCACAGCGGCCGCAAGCGGGCTCAGCCTTGCAGTCTTTCGCGAAGTGACTGAAAGCGAGACATCTGAAGCATTGGAGAATTCTAACATGATCAGCGAAATAACAGGACGAGAAACGCAGGTAAACACGTCCACGGCCAAAAAGATCCTTGCGCACGGCCGGTGAAACCTCAAGGACACAACTAGTAGTGCTTCTATTTTGTTTCGGCGGGTATATGTAGATGACTTTTATCTCATTCGCCTGATCTTCTTTAAGATTCTGTGCAATGAGTTCATTTTTTATGTCATCCGAATTCATTTTGACAGGTATACCATGGACGATCAGTCTAGGCTGCTGTTTAACATTCGCCTGAATCCTGAGTCTAGCCTCAGCAAGACCTGGATGAGATTTAATCTTGGATAAGTCCATGGCACTAGCCTTGATTCTCACGCCGTTGTTTCTCGCAAGAGAGATTCCCTCGACGCGCAAGCCACATTCCGAGGGCTTAAGTACCCTGCAGAGGGTATCCTTGGTGGCCAACGAGGAGGTGAATTTGTCTCCACATCTCTCATCAGGCACAACGAGGAAACTGGCGGACTCAGACAATTCGACGGTGGGTCCACGCGGGACACGAACTCTAGACCCGGCCGAAGCAACAGCAGAGGCGTAAGAATTTGACTGCGGTCCACTGAGCCCCCTGTGCATATCTGTAGTGGTCAAATTGGAGGAGTCGCCACTCCGAACAAGTACATCCTCGAGTACGCGCTTTATGTCATCCGTCGACAGACAGGGATTTGCAGTTCGTTCGGCGAGAAGGCCAACGAGAGCAGTCGAGACCTCCATAAAAGCCTCCTTACACGAGCGGAAGGCAGCCTCAATGGTGGCTCTTTTCTCAAGAGATTCCTTACTCGATAGAAGGAGTTTATAAACACCATCACAGTGCTTATTTATTGACTCGCCAAGCGCATTTACACGAGATATATTCATTATATTGACATGCTTCTCCGACAAACCTGCCAATCTAGTGCAAGAAGAGCGCTTTGTGAGCCCACGCCTCGCCACGCCACTGTCATCAAGTCCCCCAGATGTTCCGCCACTGTCGCAACTCCCACCATCTCCGCCAGCTGATTGCCTCGCCCGCGCGCGGGAACTCTCCCCGCCAACGTCCCCGGATGCCGCGCGCGTCTCCATTCCCAGAAATCACAACAAGATCACTGGTAAACAGACGAAACGCACGCGCATGCTCCCACAGCACACTGACAGGCAAGGAAAAGGTCGCAGAAATCCGTTGAGATTACCGAGAAGTATCCCAAGAAAAAAGTGGCCGGTGGTCCAGTTAGAGCGACGAAATAGGCAGTAAGATGAGAGAAGGTCAAGCTAAGAGCGGCACTTGATAGTATTGCACTAGAAAAGAAAGCCCAAACGGGCAAAAAGCGGCAGAAATCGCCCGAGAAAGACAGAGCAAAAAGAAACATGTCAACTCGTATACTCACCAAAGAGAGAGAGAGAGAGAGAGAGAGAGAGAGAGAGAGAGAGAGAGAGAGAGAGAGAGAGAGAGAGAGAGATTGCATAAGCTATTGCATATTCCCCTTTGTGTCTGATTATTGTTCCTACAATACGCACAATATACATATGTCGCAGGTGATTGAATATATATACCAGCGACATACTTTCGATGTTTATTTGCTGCACGTTGTCTTTGGCGCTGCGCCGCCCGTCGCACTTGGTCATTATGCTGCAAAACATTAAAATATTATTAGTATTTCTACGTTATATATATACATACATATACAGGGTGGTCCATTTTAAAAGAGCCAATCAAATATCTCGAAAAATATGGAAGATACAGAAAAACGTTTCAGACCAAAGTTGTTTGGTTCGAAGGGGGACATAAGATGGTGCCATTGATGTGATCTTGGATAGTCATTTGAAGGTCACATGAAGGTCACTTTCAATTTCCTAAATGGAAACCCCCATTTTTCATTGCATATTCTTATAACTTATGTAGAGAGCTTTCCAAAACACTATAATAAAGTATTTTTTCATTAACTACTTTTTGAGTTATTTTATATTTTAATCTGACATATTTTGATATAAAAAAGAAAATATCGTAAAATATTTAGTTTTCGATAATCTTACCGTAATACTTTTATGTACAGAATAATGAGACAAATCAATTAGTGTAAAGAAAAAAACGAATAATTGTTTAAAAAAATACATTGTAAATAATTACATACTTTTTCTTAAAAATAATTATTTTTTTTATACTAATTGATTTGTCTCATTATTCTGTACATAAAAGTATTACGGTAAGATTATCGAAAACTAAATATTTTACGAGATATTTTATTTTTTATATCAAAATATGTCAGATTAAAATATAAAATAACTCAAAAAGTAGTTAATGAAAAAATACTTTATTATAGTGTTTTGGAAAGCTCTCGACATAAGTTATAAGAATATGCAATGAAAAATGGGGGTTTCCATTTAAGAAATTGAAAGTGACCTTCATGTGACCTTCAAATGACTATCCAAGGTCACATCAATGGCATCATCTTATGTCCTTCTTCGAACCAAACAACTATTGTCTGAAACGTTTTTCCGTATCTTCCATATTTTTCGAGATATTTGACTGGCTCTTTTAAAATCGACCACCCTGTATATATATATATACAGGGTGTCCCAGATCATTTGGGACAAAACTCGTGTGCAGATAGAGCGGACCAAACTGAGTCGAAAAGTCCTCTATCATTTTGCAATTTTCGCAATAGATAACGAATTATTAATTATTAAACATCGCCGTATAGCTCGGCCTACCGCCAAATCCACGCGCGCGGCGAGATGCGGCCGCCCAGAGATCGAAGTTGCTAGGCGCGCGGGGAGTTGTTTATTACAAGCGGCAATGGCTACGCACGAGCGGCGCGTAACGCTGGACCCCCGTTCTGAGTTATGATAGTTCCTCGCCTTTTTTTAATGAAAATGAAATTTTCTAACGGCATATAAAAATTGTTTGTACGTATGTGTGTACATGTACATGCATACATGCATGTACATAGAAAAATATAAATTCTATTGCTTAAAAAAGCGATTACTCAATTTCCTTTTTTTCTTTTAGTAAGTAACGGTTATCTTCAACAAAGAATATCTTCTTGATAATAATCTTAAAATGTACTCATCATAAATTTTAGAAAAAGTCATTATCATCATAAATTTTAGAAAAAGTCATTATCACTCGAAAAAAGAATTTATACTCCTTCAAGGAACATTATAAAATTTTATCGAAGAAAAGTCAAAATAATAAGCAAATCAAATTTTTGTTTAAATTTTATATTCTTAATTGAAGAATTAAATAACTAGGATTCAGAATATATTTTGAATAGATTTAATGCTTGTGATGAACTTATGATAGATTTGTGGATATGAACTTATGAAATATTTGAAATAAGTAATATTTATTTAATTCAAGTAATTTATAGTATGTAATTTGTATGTGTATGTACATATAGAAAAATGTTAAGTAAATATTATTTGTTTTAAGTAAAGTGATGAGTTTATTTTAAGATTATTATCAAGAAAATATTCTTTGTAAAGATAACCGTTACTTAAAAGAGGAAAACTAAAATTGAATAATTGGCAATCGGCGTGAATAGCAATCGCGATATAAGATCACGAGCCAAAGAATAATTATTTATCCTTTCTGTGGCAAGAAAATGATAGAGTGCTATCATTTCCACACCACCTTGCGGTAGATAGCATGGCGCATTTTTTTTTAAGTGGTATCCCCAGTAGGTCTAATCCACTCTCATTTTTTAATGCAAAAGCTGTTCAAAGTGGCTCCCTCGTTCTTAAACGCATAGTTCCGCTCTTCGAACAATATTGCGCGTCGCACGATGCGCCATTTCAGGCGTGATAGTATTGAAGGCCGCTAGGATTGCTTGGCGTACTTCATCTTCCGTATCATTACGCCGGTGCTCAATTATGCTCTTAACATAGCCCCATACAAAAAAGTCCAGCACATTAAGGTCTGGCGACCGTGCTGGCCAAGAAATAGGGCCCCCTCGACCCATCCATCTGTGCGGATATCGCGCGTTTAAAATATTTCTTGCCTGTCGCGAAAAATGCGCAGGAGCCCCGTCTTGCTGGAAAATGAGCTCCTCCCGTTCGCGAAGGGGAACGTCTTCGAGAAGGCCGGGCAACTCGTTTTCCAAAAAGTGTGCGTAGATTTCCCCATTTAAGCGTGGCGGGAGGATATGAGGACCGATCTGAAAATTACCGAAAGAGCGTGATTTGAAAAAACTGCGAGAGAGACAGAGACAGAATTTCTTAACTTATAAACTTACTACTTACAATTCGGTTCGCTTTTATTCCTGCCCAAACATTTATCGCCCAGCGATATTGGAATGCGCCTTGGCGAACGGCGTGCGGATTTTCGTCTCCCCATAATAAGATGTTATGGGAATTAAACACGCCGTTCGGTGTGAAAGTCGCTTCGTCCGTCCACAGGATGCGGTCGGGGAAAAGGGCGTTCCGCCGACACTGCGCGAGGAATCCTGTGTATTTCGGCGATAATTAATACTTGTTAAAAGCAGCGTAAACATTAAATAAAGATAATAAATATACCTTCACAATAATAGAGGCGCTGCTCTTCATCTCCCGCAATAAGTTGCTGCACCCGCTGATAATGAAACGGGTGCAATCCGTTCTGGCGTAAAACGCGATGCACGTTGCTTCGGGAGAGACCTAGCGTACGAGCGACACGGCGGACGCTGTTCCCGGGGTTCTCCTCGAATGCTTGCAGGATTCTCTCTTCGTCGATTACGCGACGTTGCAATGGTATACCACCATGTCGCCAATGTGGTAAAAGAGATCCTGTCTCTATGGCGCGTCGGATACATCCCAAAATTACGTCATATCCGGGATGTCGTTCACGCTCGGGGAATCGTTCCGCGTAAAGTTGGACGGCGGCACGGACGTTTTCTCCAGTCATTCCGTACGTAATTAACATATTGGTATACTCTTGAGCGGTATACATCTCCCTATAATTTTTTGCAATATTCTCAAGAATGCATGCACGTCGGACGCTGGGCACGTATAAACGTTTGCAATCAACAACGTTCATTTGTTATCGAATTCAATCTTTTCTATTTCATTGTTTGTCGCTCTACGACAAAACCCTTAATGTGCTGGACTTTTTTGTATGAGGCTATGTTAAGAGCATAATTGAGCACCGGCGTAATGATACGGAAGATGAAGTACGCCAAGCAATCCTAGCGGCCTTCAATATTATCACGCCTGAAATGGCGCATCGTGCGACGCGCAATATTGTTCGAAGAGCGGAACTATGCGTTCAAGAACGAGGGAGCCACTTTGAACAGCTTTTGCATTAAAAAATGAGAGTGGATTAGACCTACTGGGGATACCACTTAAAAAAAAATGCGCCATGCTATCTACCGCAAGGTGGTGTGGAAATGATAGCACTCTATCATTTTCTTGCCACAGAAAGGATAAATAATTATTCTTTGGCTCGTGATCTTATATCGCGATTGCTATTCACGCCGATTGCCAATTATTCAATTTTAGTTTTCCTCTTTTAAGTAACGGTTATCTTTACAAAAAATATTTTCTTGATAATAATCTTAAAATAAACTCATCACTTTACTTAAAACAAATAATATTTACTTAACATTTTTCTATATGTACATACACATACAAATTACATACTATAAATTACTTGAATTAAATAAATATTACTTATTTCAAATATTTCATAAGTTCATATCCACAAATCTATCATAAGTTCATCACAAGCATTAAATCTATTCAAAATATATTCTGAATCCTAGTTATTTAATTCTTCAATTAAGAATATAAAATTTAAACAAAAATTTGATTTGCTTATTATTTTGACTTTTCTTCGATAAAATTTTATAATGTTCCTTGAAGGAGTATAAATTCTTTTTTCGAGTGATAATGACTTTTTCTAAAATTTATGATGATAATGACTTTTTCTAAAATTTATGATGAGTACATTTTAAGATTATTATCAAGAAGATATTCTTTGTTGAAGATAACCGTTACTTACTAAAAGAAAAAAAGGAAATTGAGTAATCGCTTTTTTAAGCAATAGAATTTATGTTTTTCTATGTACATGCATGTATGCATGTATAGGTACACACATACGTACATGCAATTTTTATATGCCGTTAGAAAATTTCATTAAAAAAAGGCGAGGAACTATCATAACTCAGAACGGGGGTCCAGCGTTACGCGCCGCTCGTGCGTAGCCATTGCCGCTTGTAATAAACAACTCCCCGCGCGCCTAGCAACTTCGATCTCTGGGCGGCCGCATCTCGCCGCGCGCGTGGATTTGGCGGTAGGCCGAGCTAATACGGCGATTTTTAATAATAAATAATTCGTTATCTATTGCGAAAATTGCAAAATGATAGAGGACTTTTCGACTCAGTTTGGTCCGCTCTATCTGCACACGAGTTTTGTCCCAAATGATCTGGGACACCCTGTATATATATATATATATATATATATATATATATATATATATATATATAATATATATATATATATATATATGTATGTATGTATAAAATTTTCGCGTTTCGCCAAAAAAGTAATATTTACCCGATAACGTAATGACTTCGATGGAGTGTCCAGGATGTCTTCGCGAAGGTCCTGCTACAGGCTCTTCTGCAGGACGTTTTCTTCGCATTGATTCGGCTCCTATATTCGAAATGACGAGCATATCTATTTTTAACAAAAATAAAAATTTTATTAAAATAAAAATTAAAAATTTACTACATTTTTTGTAATTGTTATTATTATAAGTGAAATATATTTACCTAACGCACGTTGTCGATGGTAATGCATTAAAAGATAGGCTATATAGCCGCCGATATCTTCATCCTCCTTTTTTTCCATAGCTAGTCGGTATGTTATAATTTCACCTGCTATATTTAATAGGCGGACATCACCGCCAAAATGTCCCAAGCAAAACACTATCGCCAATGCATCACTCGAACAGCTGTTGGCCTTTTTAAATAAGCGATAATTGTTTTCGCTGTCTTCCTCCGATATGCGGTCGAGATATTTTTTGACATCAAATCGTGATATAGCAACAGCACACAATAATGCGATTTTTCTTAAAATATGTGCGAAACACATTTTCGCACACTCGGACTTCACTTAACTTAACACACAAAAAATTTCGAGAGGTGGAAAACTAATGTTGGATTTTTCATGGGAAATCAGAATTTATACATAATCCCCCCACTGTTTTTCAAAAGGACAATAAAGTGGGGAAAAAAGTTTCTTTATTCTAGCACTGCCTATTTTTAGTTATTTTCATTTTATGGCCGACTAATTCCCTTAGTTTCTATAGGGTTTCGCATTTGTCGCGTCGAAAGAAATTACGTTACCTCAACCAATGAAAGAATAATAAAAAACAGGCGTTAAAAAGTTCAAACGTTTGGAACATTATACTGTAAAAGGAAAGAGGGGAGATGAAAAAAAATTTAACAATTTAAGTAAAAAAAACATCCTACATTTATTGATATTAATTTTACATAAATCAATATTCTTATTACATATAATTAAAATATTACATAGGAGTACATCGTCTATACCGTATTACAATTCGAATTACATGATTAAACAAGGCAACGCATAGCGTAAAATGTTACACTTGTTTCTTTTTTCGCGAAGAAAAATTTTACGGTATCTTCGGCAAAAAGACTAAGAAACCGATGTTGTGCCTCCGTGGAGGTACAGAGATTTTGTTGGGATCGTTGGCCAATTGGAACTTAGGAGCTCAGGGTCCCACAGAGTCTTTTCACCGTTTTCATTAAATATGTAATCGTGTTAGAATAAAAGTCGTTTATTCAGATACATTAGCTTTAAATCTTCTTTTCTTTCTCGCACTTCAACTCGGCTTATCGCGGTATAGAGTTGCTTCGCGTGCCTGATATCGCGGCTGCCGTCGCGAGATCAGCTGGGACGTTCGTTATTATTAAAACGATTACAATTGTCTGTCTCGTAGTTACTTTTATTAAGTTCGACGGTACGGTATAGTTTTATAATTTTATCTGCTTCGTGTGATTTTATGATTAGGACTGCCTAGCGCTCGTTCGAGGTGGGTAGTTTTATCACCTCCTGTTCGGTTAGTTTTTTGGAGGGGATCGCTTAGCGACAGGACCATAGGTGGTCGTGTCGCTCAATTTTGGGTGGAAAAACCCCGGATGCAAGCTACGTATATTCTTTGCTTGCATTTCCGGCGTATCGTTCTTCGAGTCTCGCGAACGCGTGGCCTCCGCGCGTGGCTTGCTTTGTCAGCGATTGCGCTCGTAACTTTATACGTCTTCCTCGGCTTCGAGTTATAGTCGGAAGACGTTAAATAATATTTAATAATTAATAATTATGCTAATTTGGTTATAGCCGTTTTGGGCTATAACACCGATTAAGATCATTACCATTGCACATATAATATAAAAATACGCAACTATATTGTCCACATGTTTGAGAAAAAATTCCTTGTAATTGTTAAATATTCCAACGATGGATGATGGAGTTTCGACGAAGTCGGAGGAGAAATCCGGGATGCAAGGGTGGTATTCCGTAGCTGTCGAAGTATGTGCCTGTACCATGCTCGTCGAGGAAGAAGGCGACCCAATGTTCTCCAGATCGATTGTGGTCATCCGTATTAGCGACGATGGCTGTCGACCTCGTCCACACCCTCGGGACTCTGTCGGCTGGATAAACTCCCGCATGCCTGGCATTGATGTGGTGCAATGCTTGTAGAATTTCGCGTGAGTTCATTATTTTGGTACGGAGGCGAACGAACGAGCGGTATTATATATTCAATAACTTCGGTTTTTCCCTCCTTCGCTACTGCGTCTTTTGTCGTGCCGGCTTGTAACGCTGAGTTTTCAATGTGTGGAGTTAGTTGCTTCGAGCTTGTCTCTATCCATCAACGACGATAATTCAGATTTTTCAAATTTCTCTTCTTCTTTTTCTATTGATCGCTCGGATTTTTGCAGATTTTTTTTCTCTATTTCATTTCGCGAAATCTCATACGCGCTACTGATTTCCTCGTTTTCGTCGTCTTCGTTTTCGTCATCCTCGTCGTCGTCCTCGTCGTCGTCGTCACTGGTGTTTATACACCATTTATCCGGAGAACCACAAGTAGCTTGAGTACTAACGTTCGTATCGCCGTAGGCGATATTATTTCGCTCGATCAACCAATATTTTAATTTATATACGTTGCGTAAGGTGCAATGAAAGATTCCAAATTTTCGAAATCCGTGGTAACCACAATATCGTCCGCGCACTTCTCCTCTGACAGATTTTTGAATGCGGGGGAAATATCTTCCAAATTATATATATTTCTGGAGAGTAGATTCCGCAAGTAGGTTGCTTTTTCGGTACCTCTGACGTAAATGTATCGTGCCTGTCTTGTTATTTCACGTAGTTGCGATGTAAAATATTTCGGAATAGCTTCACCGTCGAAACATTCGATGGGAGCGGTGCACTTGGACACAGTACAATTGGACACGGTACAAATGGACACGTTGCAAATGGACACGAAACTTTGCACACGGCTCAATTGGACACAGTGCATTTGGACACAATACTTTTGGACACAGTAGCTTTTGGACACAGAAGAAAATTAATTTGGACACCGTTCAGTAGCACACCGGTCAGTTGCATACCGTTCAGTTGCACACCGTTCAGTTGCACACATAAAAATGCACACCGTTTAGTTGGACACATAAAAATGCACACCGTTCAGTTGCACACCGCTCAGTTGCACACCGTTCAGTTGCACACCGTTCAGTTGCACACCGTTCAGTTGCACACCGCTCAATTGCACACCGCTCAGTTGCACACCGCTCAGTTGCACACCGCTCAGTTGCACACCGCTCAGTTGCACACCGCTCAGTTGCACACCGCTCAGTTGCACACCGTTCAGTAGCACACCGTTCAGTTGCACACCGTTAATTTGCCCACCGTAGTTGTAAAGCGAGGTCCACCATGCTTACCGGCGGGGTGGGCGCGGGAGGGGGGCCGAAGGCCCCCCTTGCACCCCCCCGTGTGTGTGTGTGTGTGTGCAACTGAGCGGTGTGCAACTGAGCGGTGTGCAACTGAGCGGTGTGCAACTGAGCGGTGTGCAACTGAGCGGTGTGCAACTGAGCGGTGTGCAACTGAGCGGTGTGCAACTGAGCGGTGTGCAACTGACTGGTGTGCAATTGAGCGGTGTGCAACTGAACGGTGTGCAACTGAACGGTGTGCAACTGAGCGGTGTGCAACTGAACGGTGTGCATTTTTATGTGTCCAACTAAACGGTGTGCATTTTTATGTGTGCAACTGAACGGTGTGCAACTGACCGGTGTGCTACTGAACGGTGTCCAAATTAATTTTCTTCTGTGTCCAAAAGCTACTGTGTCCAAAATTATTGTGTCCAAATGCACTGTGTCCAATTGAGCCGTGTGCAAAGTTTCGTGTCCATTTGCAACGTGTCCATTTGCACCGTGTCCAATTGTACTGTGTCCAAGTGAAGGCCACTCACATTCGATACCGTGATAATTTCGTGTAAGCCAGTTATCTTCATGTCTTTCTTGGTAAATCGTCAAATGAATGCGGAGGCATCATAATCCAATGTCCGACGAATGGAGCGTCAAGCGCGATAATAGTAACTTCCTTGGGGATAAACTTCGCATTGGCATCGCGGAAACCTTGTATATCGATGAATATATCCATTTTGTGAAGACTGGAGCGCTCTCGATAGCGTGGTTATAATAGTTTAAACTGCTCGCGAAGCGTCGACGTTCGTGTCTCGAATGAAACTGAATTCTTTTCTGTTATATTGTATATTTTTTTGATATTTTATGCTGTTGGCATTTTGATCGAATGTGGAGGAGAGAAAAAGGAGGGAAATTTTCCGAGTATTACGTTGTAACGGTCAAATACTTGAGCGCGATAAATATCTATCCGGCAAAATCGACGATGAATTGACGAAACGAGTCGATTTCTATTACATTATCGAATTCGGCGTAAATAATACAATTAACGGTTTCAGTGAGAGCTTTCTCGAATCGCACTTCTAATCGTAAACTACCATGTCTCACGAGATTCCAATGTCCCGCGTAATTAGCAGATAGGTCCGGTGTGAGATCAAAGCGAATAGCGTATAACCCTTGGAATAATCGTCTCTACTTATAGAATTTCCTTCGTTCAAAAAATGGATGCCCGTTCCCGCGAAGAGAGTTTGATAAGCTTCGACGTAAAGCGGTTCCTCCGGTGAGAAAACCGGTTGTAACGGTCTACTAGGAATTTGCATACCGTCGACGTATAGCGAGAAGAAATTTATTTCGTAATTTTTTAAATTAAACGGATTTAATTTTCTATCACCATTAAACGCTTTATTATTAACAAAGCCGACTATTATCCTTTTCGGAAGTTGACCCAGTATTACATTATCTAACGATTCACCCACAACACCGCTGTGGATCGTAAATGTTTTAACTTCGACTCTCGTGAGCGGATATTTGGCCGTAACTTTACTCAACATTCTAGCATGCGCGAGTAATAATCCGGCGCTTATTTTCGCCCTTCTCACGAGTAAGCTCGCATCCAGTATATGAATTTTCAACGATGAACCGTTACTGTCCATAAGACAAACAAATCTTTCGAACGGACGAGTCTCAAGCGTACTTCTACACCGTTAATTAAAAATTTGTCTTGATTGAAAACGTCGCAATGGAGATGTCCTACAAGATCTAGCGCGCACCCGCCGCGAATGTAACGCGCGCGTCTCATGAAAGCGGAATTTGGCGATTTTGATTCCACCGGTTCGTCCATTTGACCGGGTGTATCCGCGTCCCATAGACAGGAGGTTAGATGGGAAGTTTTTGCGGGTGAAGAATAATTTAATAACGCCTCGATGTACGCGCGGTACGCGTAAGCGTTGTTTGGAGGCGATACGAGCTTTTGGTTGAAATACACGTCGATCTGATTGAACATGGAATGAAGTAAATGATTTATGTGGCCTATAGTGGCCGTGACGGCTGCGCCCGAAGTATGTCCCGAGGAATCGCCCGGCGTTTCTACGCGTACGCGAAGACTTAACATGGTGTGCGTGAGATCTAAATATTCTTCTCCGTGACTCGGAATGACGAATTCTATCGGAGAATCGTCCGAGAGCGAAGTCACGGGTTTGTAATGAATCCATTGCGAACTCTCGATACTAGTTTGTGTGGGCGGTAAAGAAAAGAGATCGAGTTCGCTCTTTAAACACTCGCTCGAATGCGTGTGAAGAAAGGACATGCTTATTTACCGGCAAATTTTTTTGTCGTCGCTGTAATTCTCACTGTTAGATATGTTTAGAATATATGTCGTTTAAGAAAATATGTCGGATACGGTGCGCTTTCTACCAGTTTTACGCCGTTTCGCGGATGTCTTAAGTCTTTTCACCGTTGTGCGATTTTTTCTTCTCTTATTTTTCGATGTTTTTGTATTTGTTCTTTTTTTTCCTCGCATCTTGCGCTTTGACAAACTTTTCTTACGCGCCTGGCGTCGTCTACGTAACGTCGCGGATTTAGCGATGCGTGTTGAGCCCGCCGAAAGGAAACTGAGCTACATGCATTTTTGCATCCGACTTATAACCCGAACCCTTCATCAGACTACTTATTTTTTTCTTTAGCTTTTCTCTTAAGATTGTCGCGCGATTCTTCAAATCGGTGTTTGGCCGCTACCTTAAACGGCATATTGTTTCAACATCTTCGATTATATTAGCACCGGCACGTAAAGCTTTTTCCCCACAGTCCGTACGCCTCTGGTTAAATAAGGTAGTACTCGTCTGAACAATCCTCCGAGAAACTACCAATACCGTGACCTCTTTGATAGGGCGATCCGACGAAACTCGCGGAATTCCACCGCCGCGACTGCCGCCGTTTTGTAACTCGTCGTAATACGTCGAATAATAATCCATTAACTTTTAATTTTTTATCGCAGTCTCTAATTATTATTATGTTATCTACTCGATACGCCTAAAGTGTAATGTCACTGTCAGCGTTCCAAATTCGAATGGTATACTCTGTCCTAGTTAATCTCTTATATCTATCTCGATTGTGCGAAAAGACGTTTGACGCAGGGCAATGTATTTAGTGTGCGAGAAATTCTTTATTTGAGTAGACGCGAACGCGTAATCATTTCCAACATCGAGTGCGACTATTCGCAAAAGAGGAGATTGTACATCCCCAGTAATATAGGGTTCGCAAATATCGCAATAGACAAAGAGCTTGTCGGGGATACCGCGCAACAAACTAGCTGGTTCGGCGGCTATTATTCGCGTTCGCGCGGAAATACGTAAAATGGTGATGTATAATTTCAACATCATAAATCCAGGAAGGTAAAACGCTTGGTGTACCGGTATTATCTTCAATTTTACCATGCTTCTCTTCGTCATTCTGTATATTAGAGTCTGTTTCACTAAAGAGCCACAGCGGTAAACGTTCCACAACACTAGCATTGAGCTTATTGCGCGTATCGAAGCCGAGTATTCGGCAAAGTTTTTCGGAAAAATTTACATAATGAATCATATCGCATTTCATAATGTCGCAGGAAAGTTTCATAATAATTTTGCGTCCGATAATAGCTCCAAATTGCCAATGGATATGCGAACCCACGGGATTTTGCAGAGTAATTCACAGCTTCTATAATATCGTGCAAACTTGAGTAAATACCCGATGGTATTTCAGATTTCCTAGCGATGAATTTCTTTTTTTGGGAGCCTATCGTGAATTCTTGATATTGATAAATTTTATGATTCCTTCTCCAGGACGTATATGAAGAAAGCTAGTCGGAAATTGAATCTCCGTGAGCGCTACTTCCCAACGTCCCTGCAAGTCTATACGTTGAGGTAATTCAGTGGTGAAACACGTGGTTTTATTCCCCGGAAAAAAACGCATGCCGCTATTACTCGGGAGAATCATATAAAATCCTTCCTCCCTATTTTTGATTCAAAGATTTTAAACTCGAAGCGGGTATCCAAGAATCGAATTTTGAAGGATATCCTTGCCAACTAACTAATAATTGTTTATTGTTACCACGACCCCTACTTTTTATCACACGATCGACGATAACTTCTTCCCCTTGCAAGTCTTTAATAACAGATGCTAATTCTTGTTCATAAAAATTCCCGTCTATAACTTCGCCGCCTAAATCGCTTAATTCGTATACGCGTGTTTTCTCCATTCGAGAACACAGTGAATTCTAAATATTTCTTTCGCTCCACTTTGCCTCGTATCCTTTCTCAAAGGCTACTTTTGCTCTACTGACACGCACGAAATCGCCCACGTTATATTTAGCCTTTTGCCCGCGATTCTTTTTCTTTGCCCCATCGCCGTTGTCGTTCCAGCGACGATTCATATTTTCACGCGCGATTCGCGCATTTTCCCTCGTAACGACTGCAGGTTGCATTTTGATGGTGGAATGTCAAGTATGATTGTAAGCGCGAACGATATCCTGCAAAACATTGATGTAGGCGTCGGCGTATTTTTGTGCGTAAAATATCGCCACATTCGTTCCTTGAGCGTTCTATTAAAACGTTCCACTATAGCTGCTTTAATATCGGGATTACGAGCTACGCGAAAACGAATATCTTTTTCTTTTAAGAAATTTTGTACTTGCCGAGCAATAAATTCTTTACCTTTCTCGGTCTGCAGGTATACGGTTAGGCGCTCTTTGTTTCTCGAGAATATGCATTGAAAGGCTTTTACCACGCAGGCACCTGTTTTGTCGCGTAAAGGTTCTACCCAAACGAATTTACTGAGTACGTCAATAACCGTTAATAGATATGAATAACTATCATTATAGCTCTTGAGATTACGAATATCGATCAAATCAGCCTCCCATAAGTCATCGATATTTGTCACGTTATAATGTAAGCGTGGAAATTTTCGACGTACCGGACGATATAGCGTGTATGCGTCCTGCGATTTAAGCCAGTCGATGACCTCGTTACGTGTGAAGTTCGGTTTAGCAGCTCGCGATAAATTATCCGTCGCCGAATAGCCGGCATAGTGCGAGGGACTGTAATACAATTTTTCGAGTTCCATCATTCGAGTTTGCTCCAGTCGAGCAATTCTTTTCTTTTCTTTGTCGGAAAATCTGCGTAACTCGTTACTGTTTTGTCGCCTTCGTCCTCGTCGGCGGATACAAATAGCGTATCACCTTCGGTTTCGCTCGTTTCGTCTACCTTACGTCTGTACGACTTTGAACGCTCGGTCGAAGTTTTAGGAATGGAACTTCCGCGCAGTACCACGATTTTAATACGCTGAGATCGGGCGTACATATGTAATAAATCACGATTTCCTATGAGATTGGAAGGAGTGTCTATGTCGCGCAGTAATCGAGCAAACTGAATTCTTCCGGTTGCTTTTACTGTTTTTCTCTCGCGTACCGCGTCGTTTATAAGTTCCGCGATATTCGAACCCGTTATGACAGAGCCGTCTATAGTTACGAGTCCTCGTCTATCCCAGCTAATTTTAGATGACGGAATATCGATCAAATATTTTAATAGCGCTCGCGCTTTGTCGCGATAAGATTTCGGTACACTATCAAGTATTTTTTTGATCATTTCAGCCGATTGTGCGCGTTTTTCCCCGAAACTACTACTACTACTACTAGCGCTACCGTCGCCGCGGCATGTGTATGAAGTTGGCATATCAATTGTCAGCATATAAAAAAAAAGTGGAGTTCTCTTTGCATACAGCCGAGTTCTATAGTTCCTGATAAATTTTAACAATAGTTCTGGTCATTTAACATAAATAACGGAAGTTGAGAAATGATATGCTAACTTCCCGCGAAGTCAGCATATCATATCATTTTTTCGAAATTTACTCCATTGAATTTTATAGTTTTCGACGAGTTCTATAGTTCTATAACATAGTTCCGACCGTAGGCTACCTCTAAAATTTTTTTAAACAATTATTTTACCCGAAAAACTCGTATTTTCGAGTATAGAGGTGATATGCTGGCCGTATTTCGAGAGTTCTGATTATTATAAAATAGTTCTCGTGTAGTTCTGAACGTATTAATGCATTTTCTAAAGAGTTCTCATGATAAAAACAATTAGAAAATTTTTTAAACAATTATTTTACCCGAAAAACTCGTATTTTCGAGTATAGAGGTGATATGCTGGCCGTATTTCGAGAGTTCTGATTATTATAAAATAGTTCTCGTGTTGTTCTGGGTACGTACATTGCCTTTTCTAGCGGAGTTCTAGCGGAAAATATTTAGACAATTTTTTAAACAATTATTTTTAGAAAAATATTTTCATGTGAAAAAAGAGGTCAAGATATTATCAATAGTAGTGTGGGTAGTATAGAGGCGTGTTCGCCTTCGGAAGATGGCGCGAGGGATAGGTCGAGCGTAAAGAGGTGAAGTCAATCACGAGACTTCTTTTCTACAGTTCACAATAAAATATATTAATAGTCTCTATGTACAATTTACAATCTGGTTTGTGGTGGCCCTGAAAAGGGCCGTTTACGGGTTAACGCTGAGGCGTTCCCGCCAAGTGATACGAGGCTCGGTGGTGGTTATTCGGAGGGAGCCGATGTAGGGTAGTGACAGTGAGGGTACGCGTCTAAGTGCCGGTGGAGTCCCGGGTGGCGTGTAGCTGCGTTCCTCGCAGGCTGTCTCCGTCTGTGTAGCCGTGTCACGTGTGTTGGCTTCCCAATCGCTATCTGATTGCGTGGAGTTATCGGTTTGCGTCAGTGGTTGATACTGCGTGCCCTGTGCACTCGTGTGGCCGGCTGTGATTGCGTCCCGCAATCACGGTGATGTATCGGCGAAGCTGCGAGTGGTGATAGCAGCGGCGGTAG
>WHNR01000093.1:0-210294 GCA_009859135.1 Formica selysi | reverse complement strand
AAACGTTAAAGATATTTTACTATTTTAAAGTGCATATAAGACTTTCAGAATCAGATTTAAATACTTTAATAAATTATTTATATACTCTTTCATATATATTGTATGTAAACATAATTATGTAAACTATTTTCGTAGTAAATCATAATAGTGGTTTTAGTAATTGACTAACCATTTCGCTGTCATATTCAAAATACATTTTTAATAAACGAAGTAGAATGTTATTTTGTAGTTCTTGTTGCGAAGTATATTGCGAATAATAAAAAATTTTTCAACCAAAAATTTCATCCAATCAGGAGCTCCATCTATAAGTATTAACCGTCCAATGAAATTCTTAGTTTCTAATAAATCTTGCTAATTCAATGGCAATTAAGGATCCAAATGAATAACCCACTATTAAAAATTCTTTTTGATCTTCCATTTTCTCCATTATGTACTAAAAAAATAAACATAAGCATATATGAGATAGTATGTAAAAAAGCGTGTGTATAATCAAATATTATTGTTTAAATACACAGCAATTTAAATAAAGATTTTAAATAGATTATCTTATAATTTCGTACAGGCAGAATATATGCTGCTGATTTCATTATTGAACGAGTAGCATTCGGCATATTAAATGCACCGTGTTGCAAACACATCGCCAAAGATTTAATTTTCGATTCTATCCGTTTATATACGCTTGCAGATCCGTCGACTCCAGGTATAAGAAATATTTTGTTTCCAGCAATATCCATTTTTGTATTGAGTTCTACATATATATCTGGACTGAAATCAGTATCGTTAAGTTTTCGTGTCAATGTTTTAAAAACCGTCCAAATTATTTGTAGCAGCTTCAGTAGCATCGTACGTATTTTCTTGCTCGGTTGCATTTGTCATTTTTCTAAGTGCAGCAAGATTGAGATTTATAATATTTTGTTCTGTCAATAAAATATCAAATTCTTTCTCCAATGTTTGTTTAATTTCTACCACCATCATTGAATCCATACCTAGCTCAGTCAGTAATACGTTTGGCGCCATTATGTTTAGATTTTTCAATCCTATTTTAAAAATAAAATATTTTGATGTGATTTTAAAAATAATAATATTTGACTTAATCTTAAAACAATGTAACAATTATTGAAGTGCATTAAAGATATTACATTTTTTTGTAATATCTTTAATGCACTTTATTATATTAATATAATGTACTCTTAATAACATTATTGAATAAAAATTTGCTTCCCACTCGGCATGTAATATTGCTGAAATATTGTAATGTTCGGAAATGGTACAGAAATATTTAATTTATGTTTCAATTGTAACTTTGCATCCGAAATATTTCAGAAATGTACCTGCATCATGTGTTTTTAAATATTGCATTTGCAATATTTTTAAAATCTTTTAGAAAGTCCTTTTGTAACTAGTCCCTAACAACATACCTTCTCCGGAGGACATCCGGAGAGTATCCAGAGGACATCCAGAGGATATTAAACATCCTCTGGATAACCTCTGGATGGTCTCTGGATGTCCTCTGGACATGTGTGCTGTTAGGGGTATTAAGGTTATAGTTTATTTGCTTACCGCTATGCGGCGCGCTATTCACTGTCTATACCCTTATTCAAATTTTTGTCATGAGCGTATATAAAGCCTGCAAAATGCATGATTCGGACAATTTCTGTCCGAATCAGTGAAAATCGTTCGTTATTATCTGCTTAAAATATAAAACAGAAATTAACTTTCATATAAAAATAAAATCTTTAATTTTATAAATTAAATTATTTAAATTTATCTATAATATATATCACATTAATATATGTTTTTATATATTATTACTGTAATTGATTTAGTTTTGCCGTCAAACAAACATCAGAAAATGACGTCTCGTGAATGTGACATATTGACATCATTTTCGGGTCTCATGAGACCTAACTTAGGATGTCTAAGTGGTCATTTTGTGATCAAAATTTACCGTCATTATGACGTCAGTTTGCTACTTGGGATATGTTTCAGAAATATTCAGTGATATTACCGAAATATTGCTGAAATCTTTTAGCAAGGTTGCATTTGAAATGATTGCGGACATTGAAACATTGCAGAAATGTTGCAGAAACAGTCGTGAAATATTTCTGTAATATTGTTGAAAGGTGTAATATTTCAAATGGAATATTGCAGCAATGTATCAGAAATATTACATGCCGAGTGGGTTCGTATAAATGTTGTGTCACAAATTTTTTATATTATAGTTGCTTATAAACTTACCCATAATATTTGTAACCGCTTCAAGTGGATTTATTGCTTGGCTAGAATTTTTTCTGTCAGCAACAATCATGCTACTTACGATTGATCGATCGTGTAGCAAAAATACTTCTAATGTGTCCAAGCAAGAGGATATTCTTTGTTGCAACGTACCTCCAATAACAAGTTCTTTGTCATCTTTTTGCATATCTGCGGCAAGTCCAACTTCACCAATTGCGCCCCACTCTATAGCCAAACCATGTAAACCTTCTTTCATTCTTCTTTCACAAATTCTTTCCATTACGGAATTTGCCATTCCGTAATTTGTTTGGCCTACGTTACCTCTTCCGCATGAAACGGAAGAAAATACGACAAAATGTCGAAGTTGAGTGCAAATTATTCTCGATAATTCGTCCATCTTTTTTGTCATCCATGCCTTTGACATGAAAGATTCTTCAAATGTTTGTGGAGATTGATTCTTGAATAAGCCGTCTTTCAATACAACTGCGAGATTGAATATTGCATCCACAGGACCTTGTTCTTCGGCAAATTTTAATATAGATTCACAGTCTTTATATCTCGAAGTAACTGTAGCTGAAGCAGCTGTAACGATTTGTATATTTACACCGTAAGATTGCCATAACGTTACTCTTGATCGCTGATAACCGCTCTTTATCCCAGTTCGTGAAGTCACTATTACATTTTTTGCACCACGTAAAATCAACCAATCAATTAATTCCAGACCAAAACCACCTAGACCACCTAAAACGATGTAGCATTTGTGTTCCAGACAGTAGTACCGGGGATGTGCAAGTATAGGTGCATCCAAGGGTTCATCTTTTTCATGAATTTTTATTATTACCTGAAAATAATATTGAATTAATACAATATTGTAATATATTTTGATATATATATAGTTTTCGATAATCTTACCGTAATATTTTTCTACAGAAATACCGTAATACTTTTTTACAGAGTAATGAGACAAATCAATTGATATAAAGAAAATAATCGTTTTTTAAAAAACTATGCAGTTATTTATAATGTATTTTTTAAAAACAATTATTTGTGTTTTTTACACCAATTGATTCATCTCATTATTCTGTGTATAAAAGTATTACGGTAAGATTATCGAAAACTAAATATTTTACGAAATATTTTATTTTTTATGTCAAAATATGTCAAATCAAGATATAAAATAACTCGAAAAATACTTAAAAAAAAATATTATTATTTATTCATTCTTTATTATAGTGTTTTGAAAAAGTCTCAAAAAGGATTATAAGAATATACAATAAAAAATAGGGGGTTTCATTTATAAAAATAAAGTTGACTTTGAAATAACCCTCTGGACTTTGATCCTAGGTCAAATAAAGATCACCATCAGATGACCCCCTCAATATCAAACAACTTTTGTCTGAAACATTTTTGTCTTAAACTTAAGGGCTCTGAAATATTCCAGCGGTTTGATTTGCGCGCGCGCGTGCGTGCGTGCGGGTGCGGTTGCGGTTGCGGGTGCGGATGTGGGTGCGCGTGCGCATGTGTGTGTAATAAACAGAAAATGAGGACAGTTTTTATTTACCTATATGTAATATTGAACATAACACAAAGAAAACAAAAACTGTGTGCATTTTACGAGATTTTTTTTTTAAGAACATTAGTATTTCAAGTCTGAAATAAAAGGCTTTGATATTAAATATTTGAGTAAAAAACAGCGGGTTAATTAAGAACCTGACGCGGTAAATAATGCACGAATTATTTTTATATATGTTTCATGTTATTTTTGCATATGTTTTAAAAAACCGATTAATATTTGCTGAAGATGGTCCAAAACTAGGACCGAAACATCTATATAATAAACAAAAAACATATAAAAAAATATTCTCACCTTATTTATCGCGCCAGGCTCTTAATTAGCCCGCTATTTTTTACTCAGATATTTAGTATTTCAATTTCTTATTCCCTTCATTTTATATATACTAAAAAATGATTATACCTTGCCAATATGCTTTCCATATATCTAAACGCAGTTTCTATTTCATCCCTTTCAAAAACTTTTCTGCATAACGGTTTGATAGCCTTTTTCTTTATACCTTCTATTATTTTATTCGATAATATTACTTTGTTCTCTTGTTTCGCACTAAATAATTTATCCAATTTTATACCGTAAAAACTAATGCCTCTTGAGAATGCAGATATTTCTAAAGGATTATTGGAAATTATATCCAACATTCCAATTTCGAGGAAACGACCACCCTTTGCTAAGCAACGGATGGATGCTTGCAGTTTTTCTCCAGCTAAAGAATTCAATATGATATCCACTCCGCGACCTTTCGTCTTCTGGATAATCATTTGTTCAAAACTCATGTCTCGAGAGTTTCCGATATGATCCTCAGGAATAGAAGGAAATGTTTTTCTTATAAAGTGTCGTTTCTCGACATTCCCAACTGTTGTAAATACTTCGCAACCTTCGTCAAGTGCAAGGTAAATTGCTGCTTGACCAACACTTCCCGTACCAGAATGAATTAACACTTTCTCGCCTTTCTTCATTTTACCTCTCAAATGCAAAGCGTAATAGCATGTACTATATGCACATGGAACCGTCGCGGCGTCTTCCATTGTCCACTCGTCAGGTATGATCCAACTGAGAGTTTTGTCAGCTACGCAAATATTTGCGAGTCCACTAAAAATAGTAATTTAGAAAAAAATAATAATCTATTATTTATTATATTAAAGTTACATTAATAAAGTTTTTTTATTTTGAATGATATTCTTTATATAGGAAAGTAAAAAAAAACACGCGGAATATAACAATTTTTTCATTTTTTTACTTCATTAAACACTTCTTTAATTTAAATATAAAAAAATTATTTTATTTACTAAAATTAACAGTTTATTTACTAAAAATATATTAATTGAGATTCTGTGTGCGTATCATTATCTTACCCATTTGAACACATTCCCATTATTCTTTGTCCATTTTTATTAAAACCAACAAATTCTATTCCGATTAAAGAACTATTATTTTGTTCAAAAGATGCCGCGGAAGTCGAAAAGAGTTTACCGTTAGCTATCATGACATCTTTAAAATTGATAGACGCATAGACTATTCTTATCAGATTTTCTTCATCATTATTGACCAATGATATCCTGTTTTGCAGCCAACAAAGAGTACTTAAATCACCTCGCACCTAAAATAAATAAACATAATGAATTATATTAATCTTATTAAAATTACAGTAAATTATTACTTAATTAATAAATAAAAGTATCACAAAGCATTATCATAATTTTTCCTAAATACCGAATCTTCTTAACATACCATTTGAGAAACATAAGCACTCTGCACGAGTTTTGGTTTTAGTAATGGTAATGGAAAATGCCTGTAAGAACCCCAAATTTTACCGGAACGTATAACATTGATGGGTAAATCCAGATGTAGTTGCCTCATGTACAATGATTCTTGCAATGAAAAAGTAGGCGCATCTTTATCTTGAATAAATACATCTTTAATCATTTTACCGCCCGGTTCTTTTCGCAAACAATTTACAAGGCCGAGTAGTCCGCATTCGAAGTCCCCTTCTGCAACGACTATAATCCTTGTAGTTTCATTTTCTACGTTCATAAATGATTTAAGCCTGTCTATCCATGAGAATTCATAATTATTTATATACACGATCTGTTGACTATTCTTAATATCGTGTATTTTCCTTAATAATATAATTGTCTTATCGTTGGTGCGTTTCTCCAAAATTACTTTTAATCCATACTTATCCAGACATGAGTAGTCATAGCTAACATCCAACTCTTCCAATGTTAGAAGAAATCCCTCAGGCAGTATGACAGATAATAATTGTTCATATAATTTGTTTTTATTTTTTGTTAAAATTCTGAAACCTATGATCATCAAACAATTTTCATTTTTTGACAGTTTATCAAATTCTATTGTAGAAACATTGTTAGGCAAGGCGATATCTTTGAATCGTCCGTGTGTTGCCACCAGTTTGATTTCGGATTGAATTTGCGGTAAATCATCTAGAACTTTATTCACAAATAAACAATTTAAATTCTCCGGCATCACTTGATCGCTATCCTCCACAAATTCGATGATTTTTACGTTTATCATATTGTAACACTCGAGCGCAAGATGCACCGACATTCTTGTTATATCTTCTAAGAACATTATATCTAGATCCCTATGAGCAACAAACTTGTACTCTTCAAGAACGGGATTGATCTCTCTTTGTTGGCGAGATATAGCTGTAGTCACGACGCCGCTTATTTCAATTCCTCCGGATATCAAAGCATCTAAATGCTTATAATTTTGTACAAGGACTTCTGCAATATAATACAATAGCAATAGCGCATATTTTATATGTATATTTTTAGAAAAATAATATCGGGTTAAATATTGTGCTCATTTATATTACTGTAAACATACGTTTTTCTTCATTTGGAAGCTTTTCAATTTGTTCTATATGAGATTTTGGATCGATTACTACTTTACGAATTCTTGTTGGTACGAAGAGACTTCTCGAATCCAGTCCTAAAATCATCATCTGTAACATGTTATCCATGAATGTTATCCAGTTGTCAGTCCAGGCAATATGACCATTCTTTCCCCTAATTGACGCGCTTTTCAGTCCACGAAATTCGCCGGTATATTGATAACCACGAAGCTTCAATTCTTTATAGATATCTTTCGTACTCATTTCCTCTTCATCATTGTCATTTCGATCAATAAATGTAGTACATATTTTTTCGTCTTCAATATTAATTGGAATTCGTATTGTTCCAGTAACGACAGCATTGCTTCCTTCGATTATTTCGAATTTGCTACTACCTGTAAAAATATAGATATCGATTTCTTGTGAATGTAGCTTATAACGCAGTTCTAATAGTGCATTTTCTGCTCAAATCTGCGGTCACTCTATTGACAGATTGTTCTAACGATTTATTTATTGATAGGATTGGGTAATTTTCTTTTTTTTTTTTTTGACTGATTGTAAGTTAAGTTTAAAGTTAATGACCCAAAAATTAATTAAGTTTACGTTAAAAATTACTTGAACAAAAATTAACTCAGTTATAGTTAAGTTAACAAATTATTAACTTATTAAAGTTAAATGTTTATCTCTATCCAACAGTGAATCGACACATCTGATAAACTTGTTGTACGACAAATAAAATATTCGCATTATGATCAACCATTTTCACACGACTTTAATTGATGAATTGTTTTAATTTGTATAAAAAGAGTTAGTTTAATAAGTTAATGTTAATGCATTTAAAAATAACTAGTTTAAGGCCCGGTTCCACAATTTACTTTAACCGGAGTTTAACTCGTTAATGGAAGATTCACATTGCATCTGATGTTCGATGTACGACATCCGATTGGATACATCGGACATCAGACGTAATTTATTTTTTTATTCACTATAGGAGGATTAACTGGTGTAATACTTTCTAATTCATCAATTGATATTATTCTCCATGATACGTACTATATAGTAGCTCATTTTCATTATGTTTTATCTATAGGAGCTGTTTTTGCAATTATTGCAAGTTTCATTCATTGATTCCCTTTAATAACTGGATTTTCATTAAATAATTTTCTTTTAAATATTCGATTTACTTCTATATTCATTGGAGTAAATCTAACATTCTTTCCTCAACACTTTTTAGGACTAAGAGGGATACCTCGACGTTACTCTGAATACCCAGATTCTTACCTCTCATGAAATATTATTTCTTCAATTGGATCTTTTATTTCTATTATTAGATTAATTTTTCTAATATTTTTAATTTGAGAGGCTCTATCATCTAAGTGAATAATTATATTATAAATTTATTTTTTTTAAATTCCTCACTAGAATGATTAAATTCCTATTCTCCAATTAATCATAGATATAATGAAATTCCTTCAATTTAAACTACTTTCCCATTTATAAATTTTTTAATATGGCAGATTAAGTTGTGGAACTGGGCCTAAGTTAAAGTTTAATACGTTTAAAATTAACTAAATTAAGTTAAAAGTTATTAACTTTTCAACTTTTTAAATTAACTTTTAACTGTTTAACTAGTTGCTATCTAATCCTGTTTATTGGATACAAATCTTTTCTCAATTCATATGTTATACAATCTTATCTCTTATTTGTGTTTTATGGAAATATTTTTCATTTTTTTTGTATATCTAATTTGTAAGATTAATTTAATTATGGTAATAATTTAATAAGTTTAATAACTTAATTATAGTATAAATTACCTTTTTGCATCATAAGAACTAAATCGACAGGACTTTGTTTTGATAATGTTATAGAGCGTAGAAAATTGATATCTTCAAATACAATTGGTATATCGAAGTAATCTTGTTTTTTCAACCAGCCGAGCATCTGCCATATAAGTAAAAGATATCCCGTAAACGGAAATAAATTTTCTCCATTAATGACATGTCCACTCATATATATAAATTCTTCATCTAACAAATTAATAGTGACAATTACTTCTCCTTTGTCGATTGTTTTTTGTCCGATATAACGGTATGTATACCAATCTTTGGAATGATCCCATCTGCAAAAAAATGTCATTAATTCAACAATGTATAGAATATTAGTTTGCTATTTATCATCGTTATCATCGTTAAAAATAATGCAAATTAATATTCTGCTTTTTAAAATTCCACTATTTTTCTATAGCGAACATAACTGAAGAATCTTGTGTTACATTAAACAGAATTTACCTTATAAGATGAGAAATCATCGGTGTACCACGACTTACAGGAAACTTAACTTCTGGATATAAATTTGCGATTTGCGGTTGTAATCCTGCATTATAAAGTTTTCCAATTCCGTGTAAAAATATTTCAATATTCGATTTGTGAGAGAATTTGTATAACGCGACATTTGTCACTGTTGTCTCTAAGGAATCATTAAGAATGTATTGTAGAATGTCATGTGGCGCTATCTCAATCGTCACTGCATCGTTTGGAATAAAACGTAAAGTTTCTGAGAATAATACCGGGTCTAGCAAATGATTTGTATAATATTCTGCTAAACTTGGCTTTGGAAATGCGCTGAACCATTCATAAGACTCATTCGACACACTCAACCATTTTGAGCTTGGATACGCTTGTTGTGGCAATATTTGATTCATGTACTCCAAAAGTTTAACTCTTGCGGGCTCGACGTAACGACTATGAAAAGGTATACGTCCGAAGGAAATTTCTTTTATAGAAATATTGTCATTCTGAATAGAAATAAATTGTATCATTTATTTAAAATTCAATATAATTATAAATATATAAACTCTTCACAAAAATTAGAGGAACACTTAACTTTTCTTTAAAAATAGGCAAAATTCAGAACTATAACTTCGTTAAAAATGAACGAAATTAAAATCCAAAAAAGGATTTCAAAGCTTAAAATGTCTATTTTCAAAAAAAAATTTTAATTTTTCTTTTTTACCAGAATTAGAAAAAAGCTGATCTCCTTGTGATACGCTTTGGATAATGCTAACGCCAACGGTATTTTTCCAACTTTCGGTAAAATAAGACTAAAAAATTTTTTTTTGTTCTTCTTGACACTTAGCAAAGATAATATACTATCAGTGCATTAAAAGAGAATATTCTTATTGTTAATTAAACTTTATTTTCCATTTTTTCTTTTTTTACCATTAAAATTAAGCAATTTCACAATTTTTTGTACGTTTTGCCCCATAAAACCATAGTGGCCACTATAAAAAAAATCTCATAGTTATTCGGTAAATTTTTTTTAGATGCAGGATATTTAAAAGTACAAAAAAACGTTAAGAATAAATATTTGTTGTTGTTCTAGACAATTGTTTTCTGGGTCAAAATGAAACAGGGAAAAATCGCTAATTTTTACGTTATTTTCATCCATTTGCATCATGTCTACATGTTTTTAAAAAAATTTGGCATTTATACCATTCGATAGAGCAAAGTTTCAGCTTTAAGAATCTGTTTTTTTAATTGCGGTACGATGATTTTTAACGGAGTTATGAGCAATTAAAGACAAATTGCTCATTTTTTATTTAATCCGCGATAATCCAGTAACAAAAAATTTTAGAAACATTTTAAAAAACGTTTTTGTAGGGAAAACTATAAGCTTTCACATTAGAAAGTCGTAAATTTTCGTAGATTTTTTTTTGTCACGTGAAGCCCATGAAGTGGGAAGAAAACTTCACATTTTGTCCAGCTCATAGTTTTCTATATGTAAAAATTATCAAACTCACAGATATTCAAGAAAATAATGACCTTTCGAAAATAAAGATTTTAAGCTTTAAAACCCTTTTTTTGTATATAAATTTTATTTTTACGAAGTTAGAGTTGTCTGAATTTTGCCTACTTTTTAAGAAAAATTAAGTATTCCTTTACATATATATAATTTTGGTGAGGGGTTTATACAATATATTATTTAATACTATTTAAGCGTTTTCACAAACCTGTAGCTTAGCGAGGAATGCTCTTACAGAGTTTGTTGGTCCACTCACAATAGAATTACGTGAATTATTGTAACAAGCTATATCAATATCCGACGGACAAATATTTTTCAAAGTTTTAAAATCGAGATTAATTTCAGCCATTAAACCATCTATTATTTTTGACTTAAGAAATGCTGAGCCGACATAATATGCCAACAAGATGGTTTCTTCGGCCGTTAAGCATCCATCGGCATATCCACAAATCAACTCGCCAATGGAATGACCCATTATAACATCAGGAGTGATACCAATGCTTGTCAAAAGATCAACTATTCCGATCTGCAATATATATAATTTTTTATCATAACTTTTTAATTTCTTCTTCTGTTGAATAAGATAATATAAAATATTACAAATTTAGCGTTCTGCATATAATTATGCATATGTATGTAATAGGTACTTTTTGATTTCAGTTATATATGTTACAATTATAACTGTAACTTTTTATAAGATACAAGTTTTTAAATATAAGAAGCTTTAAAAAATTAGACATTATAAAAAAATCCTGCGACATATATAGACGATATATTTTATTTATGAATATATGCTTATACCTGTGATCCAATAAGGCCTACAAATAAATTGACTACGTTGTTGACAATATCTTTGTTTCTATTTGTTAGAATATCTGTTACCGATATACCGTAAGGTCTCAAAATTGTGTCGCATTTCTGGACTGCTTTAATGAATGGTGGAAATTTCATCAAAGTTCGACCTACCAATATTTAAAAGAAAATATTAAGTACATTAGTTCGTATAATTTAATGTCATGTAATACATTGTCTTAAATAATATTTTTGCTTAATTGATCTAAACATATATAATATCGTAATAAAATCTCTGGAAATTGTTTATCTTTATTTTGCATGTGCTTCCTACAGTATCATTATTATATTTTAGTTTAATTTAATCAAAATTTAATTATCATACTTAATAAATGAAACTTAAAAGATTACAAAATTCGCAAACTGGAGATATTATATCTATTAACTTCTTTTTATGTTTTAACGAGTATTAAAGAAAATCAATATATGTGTAAATTAAAAATTGTTAAATGTTCATTGCAAACAAACATTTAACATCTTAATAATTGTTAAATATTACATTGTAATGTGATATTTTTGTGATTTACTTACCCATGTTAAGACACTGCAATCCAATTCCAGAAAATATAAAGCAAATCGGTCTTTTCGTACTTACGTTGCGTCCCACTTTAATTATTGCGTTATCGGATACGTTGGATCCAGTTATTATGTATCCCCTGCAGGAATGACCTTTTATATTGACACTATGAATACGATGTAGCAGAGAGATATATTCTACATCTATTGACCGACTCTGCACCTATAAAAATATCGTTATTAATCGTAACTATACGACAATTATCTTATATTATTATAGACAATCCTTAAAGTTAATTTTTTTTTTAATTAAGAAGTTTACATATATGTGAACATAAATTAAATTATATATACATATATACTATATATAAATTAATTATTTATAAATTTTGCATATTTTAGAAGTAATTACCCTTAATTCTCACTTACAAATCGTGGAATCGTGTAATTTTGGTTCTAATCTTTTGACTTAATTAACTTATTTATTTTAAATATGAATAATATTATTAATATATCAATCAAATTTTTAAATTTTATCAAATGTAGATTTAATTTATGTTTTATATGTTCGATTTTGAAAAATCTGGATGTATGTGTGTGTGTTTTTAAAGCATTCCATAATTTACTTTGTATGCATCTTAGATATTATTTAGTTAATTCATCAAAGACATTAAAAAGACGCTTTCTGTGTGTCGCACAAAATTAATATAGGTAAATAGTATAATTATTACGCTTATACACAGGATGATTTATTTAAATGAAAATACTTTGAAATATATAAAAAATATGCTAAATTAAAAAAAAAAAATTTCAACGGAAGTTGTTCAGTTTAAAAAAGAAAATAGAATGCAAAATTTAATTGGACCTAGGGTGGCCAAGGTCATCTCAAAAATATCTTATTTTTTATTCCAGGTTTTCTTAGCGATGTCGAGTTGCTTTTAAAATATAGTTAATTCCCATTTGATAAAGATTGAAATCAATAATAGATGACAAATCGTTACGCGTAAAAATGTAGTTACAAATCTGAATACGCGAATTCTACACAATATTATTGGCAAACTTTGATCGTTTATAACTCAAAAATTATTGTAGCTTTTAAATTATTGTAGAATTTTTTACTCTATACATATATTTCACTTTTAAAATATGTATTATTACAAAAGTTGTGAGATACTCTGCATACACGTATATTATAATTATAATACATAGATATCTTATTTTTAATTTTAAATCTCTGAAATTTGCATACAACTAATACTCTATTTTTTAAATTGATTAATGGCTACATTAACTGCTAATGCGTTTGTTTCAATCGATTGTTATATGCCTTAGATCTGTTAATAATACTCCGCTCTTTTCCCTGTTTTTACCGGTTTAAAATAAACATTTATCTTTAACTTTTACATCTAGATCCTATTAGTAGAATTAGTAATTTAATGTATATGTATATATAATTAATATATTTTAATTAAACGTAATTTAAGTTATAACAATGACTTTCTTAAATTTTTTATATAAATATAAACAATCTCTTAAATCTTTTCTAGCTTTTATTTCGTAATAATACATTTTTTATTCTTTGCGTTAATTATTTAGTATTTACATTTTTTTATAGTACTATTATTTAGTACTGTATAGTATTACTATAGTATTACCGCTATTTTAAAGTACTACATATACAAGGTGTTCAAAGAAAACCATTCAATATTTATATGGTAGATAGGACACACCGTACTGAGTAAAAAAATCTTAGTAAACATAAATCGAAAGCTCAACCATTTCTGAGATATAATAGATAGTTTTTCCTTACTTTTATATTTATTGTAATATATTATCCTATATGAATTTTATGTATTTAATACATTATCATGTATGTGTCTCATGTGTTTGTGTTTTTGTGTGTGCGATACACGTGCAGTTATTCTTTTATTGTATTTTATCAACAAAGGATTAATTTTGTAAATAATTTAAAATGACAATAATAATATACGAGATAAGTATAAGAAAGATTAGATTATTCGAAAGATTATTATTAGATTATATGAAATGTGTACTTACCTCATCTAATATAATTTTAACTGCTTCCTCCGTACGTCCAGATATAGCTACAAGCCTAGGTAAATTATCATCTGCTTCATTATTGACTTTAATTGTTGGATTTGATATTAGTAATACGTGGCAATTAGCACCGCCAAATCCGAAGGAATTAATACCGATATAACCACCCTTATATTCTGTCGGTTCAATGACTATTTTCACTCTTCCTTCAATAATAGCAGTCATATCTTTTCGCGGACGTTTAAAATGTATGGTAGGCGGTATTATACCAGTTTCCATCGCTATTAAAACCTTTATCCAAAAATAATTTTTAAATAAAGAAATACTTGCACTAGTAACATTAGATTATATAATTGTATTAACCTTATTTTATTATAAATTTACCTTTGCAATATGACATTGACCACTGGCAGCTTCTGGATGTCCAATATTCGACTTCACTGAACCCAATAATAGAGGAAGTTGTCTTGTAGCGCACAAAGCTTTATCGATGGCTTGAAGTTCCATAGGATCGCCGGCTAGAGTACCAGTTGCATGAGCCTCCATGTAAAATAATTCAAGAGGCGAAATATCACATTCTTCGTAAAACTCTTCCAGTAACATTTTTTGCTTGTCAACTGATGGAAAAGTAATTCCTTCTCTTTTAAAGCCATCGCAGTTGGTTTTACCATAGACAAAGGTTGCATAGATTCTTCTTGCATCCCTTGTCTTTTGTAGGTACATTACTACAGCTGCATCACTTCGCATGTAACCAGAGCTTTCTTCATCGTAAGGTTTACAGTAACCATCTTTAGATAGAACTCCTAAAACAGTATCAGTTTATCTGTTTCAATCAATATAGAAGATAAAATTTTGTTTCCAGTTTTTCGAATAATATACCAAGTACCTAAAATATTCGATGAATATATATAAGCTAATTAATTATATCGTTTAAAAACAAGAACTACTATATTTAACAAATGTTGATTAAATATTATTATTTTGGTAAATGTATCAATAAATATTTATTTTATTTAACAACGCAACACAACTTTGAACATAATAATATTATTTTTCACATACCCAAACGAAGAAATTGGCAAATTAGAGAAGGATTGATGCATAAATTGACACTAGCGACAACAGCCGCTTCACAAATGCCAGATCGAATCATCCTATAAGCTTCCACCATAGCGAAAAGACTCGAGCTACATGCGCTATCAATGTTATATGATGGTCCAGTAACGCCGAGCCAATGAGAAATTCTGTTTGCTATCATGCCTTTATTGCATCCAAGAATGGGTAACCCAGCAATCTATTTGCAATTATGAGATATAATTTTCACAAATATTTTATATAAATATTTCATATAAATATTTTTTTCCTATATTTAGCAATATCTTTGTATACATATTAATATATTTACACACTTTTAAGAGCGCGTTTATTTTATCGAGTTCTGATATTAAGTTATTGAATACTCAATGAACCACATACGTGAGGTTTTTCGTATATTAAATCTACATATGTATCACAAGCAGTTATTGCTGTAATAACGCTTGTGTTTGTTCCTTGTAATTCTGCGGGATTTACACCCGCATCAATTATTGCTTCAAAGGTATGCTCAAGTAACATTCTGCATCCAGGATCAATCACATGAGCTTCTTCAGCCGATATGTTAAAGAACCCTGCGTCAAATTTTTGTATATTGTTGGTTTTTCCTATTCGAGGAGCTATTTCAAAGGTACCTGTTAAGATTTAAAATAATTTGGATAAAAATAATATTGCCATATTGTTAAATCACGGATAACAATTATAATATAATTAAAATATTCTTAAAGACATATTTTATATAAATATATATATATATATATATATATATATATATAATTTTATTTATTTATATATATGATTATATGTGGACTTTTTATTCCCAGATAGTTACGAGAAAAAATTTTATTACAAATAATAAATTAAAGGCTCTGATATAAATATAACAACATTAAAATTGAAAAGGGCTAGTAAGAGCCGGGTGCAATAAAACGATACAACGAGTTAATTAATTAAACAAACACACAATTCAAGAGATCTTCTTTAATGATGATGATGAACGTTTTGATCCTTCTTTTGGATCGTCTTCAGCGAATTAACAGATAAAAAAGCTCGTGTGTCCTGACATTCGATTTCCCCTCCCGTCCTCACAGTGAGTCTCCTATCGGTTCCAGCCGTTAAGAAATGGCATAATGTCCATATGATAGGACATTACAAAGCTGGAGAGAATTAAATCGAAAAATAATAAAATTCTTTCCAAAGCGAAAAAATTAATAAAGCATAACGAGAAGTCTCAGCAAATTAGTTTGAAATGAAACGGAGAGTCGAGATCGAGGAAAACACAAACATCCGAGTGTCAGAGACAAACGGCACGCACTAATACAAGTTAAATAATAATAAGACAGACCGAGAAAATCAAGACTTCGCTAACAACAGGGGTAGCACAATAAAGCGCGAGAGGTTATTTAAATTCTCGTTAAATTTTCAACAATTAAAGCATACATATGATGCAGACATTCTGTGTCCATTTGTCGGTTGAGACTATTTTTTTGACGTCTTATAAATAACATTTCGGAAATCAATCTTTTACTAAGGATAGATTTCTCATTCAAAATCTCAATATTTTCCCAATCAAATTCATGGTTTGTCAATCTATGGCCAGTGATCACCGAATGTTGCGACGTGTTTCTTGTAATGTGATTGCGATGTTCATTAATGCGTATTCTTAACAATCTGCCCGTTTGGCCTACGTACACGGAAAAAAAAATTTTTGCTACCATAGCTAATCATGGTTTGCAAAATGAATTATTAAACTGTAGCAAAACGGTTTGCTGTTGCACCTAATAAATAGATATCACAGCTAAGATGTTCGCTGTTGCACCTAATAAATAGGTGTCATAACTAAGATGTTTGCTGTTCATATATTACGACTGAAATCTAGTTATCACACGCAGTTTTTAGCTACGGCAGCTAATTTTTTTTCCGTGTACGACACATCACAGTCTTTACAAGAGATCTTATACATAATATTCATACGTGACTGTCTCTGCAACGGATCTTTATGGACTTTGATAGTGGAGCGTAATTTATTTAGAGCAATATAAGGGAGTATTACATTCTGATCACGGACCATATGTTTAAATTGTTCCGATACTCCCGAAATAAACGGAATGTTGATAAAAATTTTTCGGTCATCATTATCGTCACCATTAAGGTGCGTACTGACTTGAGCATTTTAGCGCGCACGAACGATTTATCCGCACGAACGTTCGTACGGGTAAACTTTTTTGATATCAAAAATTTTCAATGCCCTCCTCCAAACTGTAGACTCGGATGGACTGAGTTAAACTCGTCAAGAGTAAATTGTAATATAGAGGACGGAACCGACAACACGACATCGTCAACATATCTAATGTAAAACGGCATCTTAAACGGAAGAGTCTCAATAACCCTGCTCTCTTGGTCTTGTGTCTTGTAGAGTGATATCCACTATGATAGGTGACAACGGAGAGCCCATGGGTGTGCCAAAGGTTTGTTTGTAATAAATAAATTGTCATTGAACGAAAAAAAATGTTGGATTAAGAACGTGAATGTGACTTTAATGGTGACGATAATGAGGACCGAAAAATTTTTTTTTGACATTCCATTTATTGCGGAAGTGTCGGAACAATTTAAACATATGGTACGTGATCAGAATGTAATATTCTCTTATACTGCTCTGAATAAATTACGCTCCACTATCAAAGTCCATAAAGATCCGTTGCAGAGACAGTCACGTATGAATATAAGATCTCTTGTAAAGACTGTGATGCGTCGTACGTAGGCCAAACGGGCAGATTGTTAAAAACACGTATTAACATACATCGCAATCACATTACAAGGAACACGTCGCAACATTCGGTGATCACTGATCATAGATTGACAAACCATGAAATTGATTGGGAAAATGTTGAGATTTTGGATGAGGAATCTATTCTTAGTAAACGATTGATTTCCGAAATGTTATTTATAAGACGTCAAAAAAGTAGTCTCAACCGACAAATGTACTCAAAATATCTGCATCATATGTATGCTTTAAATGTTGAAAATTTAATGAAAATTTAAATAACCTCTCGCGCTTTATGTATTGTGCTGCCCCTGTTGTTTGCGAAGTCTTGATTTTCTATGTCTGTCTTGTTATTATTTAATTTGTATCAGTACGTGCTGTTTGTCTCTGACACTCTGGATGTTTGTGTTTTCCTCGATCTCGACTCTCCGTTTCATTTCAAACTAATTTGGTGATTCTCCCCAGTATGCTTTATTAATTTTTTTGCTTCGGAAAGAATTTTATTATTTTTCGATTTAATTCTTTCCAGCTTTGTAATGTCCTATCAGCTATCATATGAACATTATGCTATCTCTTAAGAGCTGGAACCGATAGGAGACTCACTGCGAGGACGGGAGGTGAAATCGAATGTCAGGACACACGAGCTTTTTTGTCTGTTAATTCGCTGAAGATGATCCAAAGGAAAGATCGAAACGTTCATCATCATTATTAAAGAAGATCTCTTAAATTGTGTGTTTTTTTAATTAATTAACTCGGTGTATTGTTTTATTGCACCCGGCTCTTACTAGCCCTTTTCAATTTTAATATTGTTAATTTTATTACAGTTAGTCCAGCGTTGATGATCGCTCGAACCAAGATCCATTTTATTGAAAAGATTGTCCTGAAATTCTTTTACATTGTCACAATTAGGAAATCGTCCGGCAACACCAGAAATAACTATTTCTTCTTCAGCATCAACGCTGACATATGGATTAAACCGCTTGTTATTTTCCATCTTCTACAAATTCTGAAGTAATTCAGAAAGTAATACTGAAAAGAGATACCAGAACTTTATTTCAGAGTTACATATATATGTATTTAGAATAGCAGAAAATAAAATTTTAGAAACTATTTTTGAAACAACGGAAAATTTAGCATAAAATGTATAGAAAAAGAGAATAGTCATACAATTTTAAGTTTTTTATAGTTCTGCAAATATATATAAAATAAAAGTTTTTCAAGTTTTTCGAATCAATGATCTAATCGTAATGTAGCAAGATTGGTTTAATTATCCAAAATTTCAACGTCATTATTTAGGAATTTTCTGATAAAGCAAAAGTTCTCTCTCTAAAGTAATTAATGACTGTGCAAATGTATAATTATTATGAAATAATTTTCGAAAGACATAAAGTGTAGCATTATTATTAAGAAACGAAAAAGATTTCTGGATTTTGAGTTTCAAGATATAGAAAAGCAGATTTAACAAAAAAAATTAGCAGAATAAAAACATTGCACACGGAAAAAAATGGTATTGTATGAACAGCATTAGTGTATTTGAAATAAAATCGGTTGATGCAACATCAATATTAATAAACAAAAATTATCAGATCGTTTTTTTAATAATCCAGATATTGGGTCTAATAATATCACTGTATATGGAAAATATTGTTATGTCAATTATATATCTACTCATCCCACACACATAATTCTTTGTTATAATCACATATGAATTAAATAACTTTCTTGATATATAATGGAATACCATGTAATCCATGTAACTACATCTGCTATCAATTAAACTACGTAAAATAATTAAAACAAATAACGATATAGTTAATGTTATTGCGATTAGTACAAATGCATCATCTTGTTGATTGAAATATAATTTATTTAATCTGTATACATTTTGCATGTTGCTACAAATCAGTTATTTGTTAGATGTTACATTTAAATATTATTGATTCATGCACAATTGTTTTTAAGAGAAAATAGAAATGTTTGGATATTAATTACACATTTGTTTGATATAATCAACACATATAATCATTAATATTTTTGTGTGTATGTGTATCTATATAGACAAAAATATTAATAAGTACATGTTTCAATTGTATCAAATGGATGTGTAATCAGAATGAAAACATTTCTATTTCCTTTAAACAAATGAATGCGCATGATTCAATAATATTTAATTAAGTATAACGTCTAACAAGCATAATAGATTTAAGTAAATAGATTCATGAATTAATCGTGGCGCTATAATAATAAGAGTCAAGCATTAGATGTACGTACGAACTATTTTAAAAACGTAAATTAAACAAATTATAATTCGAATTAAATTGAATTCGCACATACCCAGTGCTTGATTCTTTTTTAGTTGCCATATTATTCTTGTTGATAATTTAATACTAAAAAAGTTTGTATGATTTGTATAATTTATATATTTGTATACAGATTACAATATCTACGGAAAAAATTTACAGATTGTAAAAATTATTTTTTAAGTAACGAAATAATGCATTTGTACAAATTGTCAGGATTGGGAAGTAACGCATTATTTGTAACGCCGTTACCGTTACAGTTACTTTTTTTTGATAACGAATTGGTAACGGCATTACTTTTCGTCGTCTATAACGGTAACAGTAACGCCGTTACATTTTTTCACTAACGAGTAACAATTTTAATAGTTACTTTTATCGTTACTTTGTTTTTGACTAATGGCTCTGGAACACAGAATGCATCAACGCGTTACGCATGATAAGAATGAGGTAGCCAATCAATCATCTCCTTCTGAAGCGGCAAAATGATTGATTACTGCGTCGCTCTTATCCATGCATAGGAGCTAAGTATTAGAGAACAGATTTCAGATAATTATAATGAGAATCTATTTTGGACCAGAACGATTATTATCAATCCATGAGCATACGTTGTCTTTTTCACAGCTCAACGGTCAGTAAACTCACTGTACAGATCTATTGTCATTCATTAAACGAGACAAAAGCTGAGACAAAGGTTCCGAAATGCATTGCCAGTACTGGAAATTTATAGTTTATGTTATCGTAACATAAACTATAGATTCAAGACTTGAGTAGATAATATTCATTATATCGAGTAAAAAGTGCTTAGTAATAGATCGAAAAGTCAATCCTTGCTCTTTTTTATTTTTCATTTACTAATTTATTTTTCTATGTTCTTGAATCCCTTTTTTACACTTTGTATTTATATAAGAAAATTTCTTATTATTACATTAAGTTTAGAATTTTGTAAATAATACAGGAACAAAAACACAATTATTAAAATATATTATTAATAATTCTAACACGCTGAGCATTAACTCTTCTAGTGAATCAGAAGAAAACAAGTCTCCTCTGAAAAATGTTTTGTTGAAATAGAGATGTGTAAAAGACTTCAGCGGCCTATTGTACGTGAAATATTAAAAAAAAAATGAACAAGGCCGCTTGATATTACAAAGTTACTCACAAACCAAGACACTATCAAAGCATTCCCGACATATTCTTATTAAATTATTAAAATCACATTTATTAAATATTGTTAGAATTAAATACTTTATGTTTTACGTTAATATACGTTTGTAATATAATATAATACAATAATTCTTTTTATAATAGTCCGGTCAATAAACACGACTTCTTACATTTGGCTCGAGGTATAGTAGAAATATTTCCATCAGAGGATATAAATTTATATTATGTTGCACTGATATCTAAAAAGGAGTGTAGAAATAAAGAATCGATTTCTGTACGAGGCAAACTTGTAGACAAATATAGAAATAAATTACGACAAAATAAACGTATATTTCAAACAAATATTTCTGATATTACAAGTTCTGCTGATAACGAAAATGAAGCATCTTATGACGGTAAGCATTTCAAGATATGTTTTTTTAACTATATCATATGATCTATACTGTTAGAGGATAAATATATTCTATTTCTAATTATAACTGAAATGTTGGAAGCAAGCGTTAAATGATTGGAAACTAATCGAGAACCATGAGAAGTGGTTGAAAATCACTGGAAGACTAGAACTACTATTCGTTTGAATGATCATCGAAACAATCGGAATAAATTACTTTCCGTAATATTTGAAAAATGGCCAATTTTAAATCATCCAATGAACTGGTTATTATTAATAGTTTAAGATTTCCAACATTTAGAATTAAGCGCGACAGAAGATACTATTAGTCAATGACCTCAATTCTTCCAAAATGTTCAAAAAATTTGTTCCCTTGAAAAAAAAAATTTCGAATGCATGAACTATTACAAATAATAGAAAGTGATTAAAGCAATGGTACGTTTGTATATTATTGTACACAATTAATTTTAAATAATAATAAGAATACTTGAAAGTATAATTTTTATTATGTTTTTGAAAACAGAATCTAAGGCTATTGCGCAATTGTGTGCATCGTTTTATATGATTCCTCCTAAAGGACGAGTCAAAATAAAAGGGGCCATTGAAAACTTTCAATGATTGAATCTGAAGAAAGTCTTGTTGTGCATGTCAAAGTATGATTTAAAGTTTTATTTAATTAAAAAAAATAATGGATATGCACCTTTATATGATGTAATCACGATTTTAGACTGCTGGTGACATAAGCGACATTCGACAAAAACGAATTGATGAGATATATCAGATAAATTTGACAGTTCAGCCATATATAATTACCGTAGGACCTACCTTGGCTGAAATATCATTGCTTTTTGTAAATTAATAGACAAAGTCTTGTACAACGTAATATCGGCGTTTAAAGCAATCCATACATGTTTCAAAATCTTTCATGTGCTGAATGTCGAATATCCTGCAGCAAATGATCATATATGGCTATTGATCCAACGTGAGTTATATAAATTTACGACAAAATACGATAAAAAGCCGTCATATATTTTAGAAATAATAAGTGCGTTAAAAAGTACTTCTTAAAATTGATAGGTTTTAAAGTTTAAAAAAGTTTTGCATCAACAATTTGCAATCACAGAATAAATTGATATGTAATATTTTATATAAATATTCTGCACATAAGAAATATTTTATATGTGTACAAATATTATATGTATTCGTTCGTATTCATTCGTTTATAAGTATTCGTATCTATTGCTATTGTTGATTGTATTATCGTATTGATTAATATATATATATATATATATATATATATATATATATATATATATATATATATATATTTTTTTTTTACCTAAAATTAAACTTTTAAGATATTATAATTTGATACATAACTTTGCCATTTTAAAATATTACAAAAGTTCTCAATATTATTATTGGTGATATAACTATGATCGCATATAGTTTCTTTTATTTAATGTTTGATACTAAAGTTTATTTCATTTTTGCAATATTAAGAATAGAATCGGAAACTCTGAAAAAAAGATAAATTTTGCATTATTGCACATTCTTGGAGATAATTTAGGGTTTCATGCTATATTCGGGTTAAATACAAGTTTCAATTGTAATTATTCGTGTAGATTGTAGAATGTGCTTTATAGATACATTAAGTAATTCGTTAAAAACAAATTCTTGAAGATGTTAAGTTACTTCGAATTGGTGAAAATTATGATGTCAGTGATAAAAACCATGGTATTATCGAGGAATATATTTTTCATTCGATAACAAATTTTTACATCACAAAAAATCTCAGTATGGATGTAACGCATGATTTATTTAAGGGAGTTTGTCGCTACAATTTAGGTCAACTTTTAAATAGACTAATAAATAAAGATAAATTATTTTCTCTTGAAACATTAAATAATAGGATTTACTCTTTTAATTACAAGGATAATCATTTTGCAAACATACCGCCTTTAATTAACGTAGATACTCTAGAAAAATATATATTATTTATTCAGCATCTGAAATGGCCTGTCTTTGGCAATATCTAGGTTTAATAAATATATACGGACGCTCCTGAGACAAAATGTCGCGCTCCTTAGTTACGCGTATCTGGCGACTCGTCGCTAACGCACGAGCGGTGAGTGGGGGGCAATAGGCGTGAGCCACGGAATCGGCCCGAAAAGGGCAACTATCTCCGAGCACTGCTCTAGACAAACGCTAGACGATGCGTCTCCTAGAGTCGAACGAACAGATCAGGGCCCAAGATAGGTCAACGACCGGAAGGGTCGCTCTTACTCTGTAACGCGGTCACCTCGCTCGACGCTCGGATCGGCTCGTCGGTGTCCGGGTTCGAGAGGAGGGGAGACTCAAGCTTACGAGACACAGTATATGTAGAAAAAGATAGTTTATTTAGTTAGAGAAAGATAGATACAGCGTGCAGGGTCTGGCGATAGCGTGTGGTGAAGGCGGTCGCTAGTAGCAGGATCGGCGTAACGCGCAGGCGCGAAGCGATGGTCGCAAAGCGGTGAGAAGCGCAAGACAAGTGCGGCGTGCAATCGTTCCCGGTTTTATTTACATGCGCGGACGGCGCGATTAGACCTAGAGACTTATTACTAACAGGCCTTATACCTAACGGACTTAGTACTAGACAGGGCTTACTACTAGCAGGTTTTATAACTAGCGGACTTATTCCTAGACAGGTCTTATTCCTAGCATGCGGTTAAAACTAGCGGACTTAACACGAACAGGCCTTAAGACTAGGACGCGATCACAACTAGAGGACTTAGCACGAACAAGCCTTAAGATTAGGACGCGGTTACAACTAGCGGACTTAGTACTAACAGGCTTACGACTAGCAGGTCTATTACTACGAGGCTTAGAGCTAGCGGACTTATCTCTATCATGCGACTAATATTTACAGCGCGGTCTGTACATGCACTTATAAGCTACTGTCAGGTTAGGCGGCTAGGTATTGCCGGCAGGCTCGAGTGTCACGTCGAGCACTGCCTGAGCAACGGAAGTCGGTTCAACCCGACAGAGCCAAGTACAGCCTTGGCCCCCGGTAGAGGTGGGAGCCGGTGCAACCCGGCGGGGTCGAGGGCAACCTCGACTCCAGGAGCGGTGTAGGCAGGAGCCGGTTCAACCCGGCGGGGTCGAGGGCAACCTCGACTCCAGGTAGAGCGTGTCGGTACAACCCGACGGAGCTGAGTTCAGCCTCAGCCCCAAGAGGTAGTAGGTAGTTGGTGAGATCGGTATCAGGAGCTGGTCGGGATAGGATCTGGTCCCGATGTCTCGGCCGGCCGGGCTTATATACCCGGCCGGCGGCCCCCACTGTGCGCCGGCGGTCCGGCGGTGGGAGTCGGTACCGCGTGGGGACCCGCGAGAACGAGACAGAACGAGTCGGTGAGGGGAGCGTCCCGTTTGACCACGTTGATATTGACCACAGTCCCGATTGACCACGTTGAGATTGACCACGTTGCGATTGACCACGTTGCGATTGACCACGTTGGTATTGACCACGGTCCCGATTGACCACGGTCCCGAATGACCACGGTCCCGATTGACCACGGTCCCGATTGACCACGGTCCCGATTGACCACGGTCCCGATTGACCACGGTCCCGATTGACCACGGTCCCGATTGACCACGGTCCCGATTGACCACGGTCCCGATTGACCACGGTCCCGATTGACCACGGTCCCGATTGACCACGTTGATATTGACCACGGTCCCGATTGACCACGGTCTCGATTGACCACGTTAATATTGACCACGGATCAATACATGTCGTTACTAGGGCATGTACTTTGCAAGTTGTAAAGCGAGGTTCATTGTGTCCGACTGGCGGAGGGGGTGCGGGAGGGGGGCCGAAGGCCCCCTTGCACCCCCCCGCATGTGTGTGTGTGTGTGTGTGTTACATGGTTTTTCAATCGGGACCGTGGTCAATATCAACGTGGTCAATCGGGACCGTGGTCAATCGGGACCGTGGTCAATCGGGACCGTGGTCAATATCAACGTGGTCAATCGGGACCGTGGTCAATCGGGACCGTGGTCAATCGGGACCGTGGTCAATCGGGACCGTGGTCAATCGGGACCGTGGTCAATCGGGACCGTGGTCAATCGGGACCGTGGTCAATCGGGATCGTGGTCAATCGGGACCGTGGTCAATCGGGATCGTGGTCAATCGGGACCGTGGTCAATATCAACGTGGTCAATATCAACGTGGTCAATCGGGACCGTGGTCAATCGGGACCGTGGTCAATCGGGACCGTGGTCAATCGGGACCGTGGTCAATATCAACGTGGTCAATCGGGACCGTGGTCAATCGGGACCGTGGTCAATCGGGACCGTGGTCAATCGGGACCGTGGTCAATCGGGACCGTGGTCAATCGGGACCGTGGTCAATCGGGACCGTGGTCAATCGGGACCGTGGTCAATCGGGATCGTGGTCAATCGGGACCGTGGTCAATCGGGATCGTGGTCAATCGGGACCGTGGTCAATATCAACGTGGTCAATATCAACGTGGTCAATCGGGACCGTGGTCAATCGGGACCGTGGTCAATCGGGACCGTGGTCAATCGGGACGTGGTCAATCTCAACGTGGTCAATCGGGACCGTGGTCAATATTAACGTGGTCAAACGGGTACCACTCGTCGGTGAGCGAGAGCGCGCGTAAAGCGGGATAGCGCGTGTCGGTCGAGCGAGATCGGGAGTCGAGCGGGCGTGCGCATGCGTTAAGCAAGATGGCGGCGGGATAGGTAGTGCTGGGTGAATAAGCAAGCCATGCTTGGTGAGATATATATATATATATTTACAGGCTGTCTACTGTTAAGGGTATGCGTAGTAACGGCCCTGCCGTTACAACTCTATCGAAAGGGCCGTTCGCTCGGTGGTCCCTTTTCTGGTAAAGGAACTGAATCCCTATTACCCGGGACGGGACCTTGTGCGATTTCGTGCAACAGGAAGGAGGTCGGATTAATAAATTGCTCGAATTTTAAAATCTAACTTTACATTTATTCAAAGAAATAAAACGAATAATTTTAAAAGATACAATTTAATAATGAATCATCTGATTCAATTAAATAGACTGTTATTGTAAAATAACTTGCTTAAGATCTAACATGTTTGTGTGTAAATGTGTGTATGTGGATGAAAATTGAGTTCTCGCGGGTGTTACAAAAATACGGAGGACATCAACTAGAATTGAGCGGGGAAACTAAAATTTAAATTCCGGTTGGAAATTTACAATAAATAGTTTTAGAAAAATTACATGAAATAAATGTGTGAGTAGAATGATGAGGATAGAAAATTTATTAATTCGCGGACGCTCGAGCCAATTCCTTTTTAAGCCGCCTATTGCGACGATTCCGCGAACATTTGATAGCAGCTCGCGATGACCGTTTCTGTCTTTCCACTAAGGAAAGAATAATGATGAATAATAATATATTGTAGAAGCTATGTCGCTATATAGTCGCTAGAAAATCTCTAATTTGAGAAATAATTCTTGGAGTTTTTTCTTTATTTGATTAATAAAAATTCTTAAATCCAGAAAGAAAGGAGAGAAAGTTTATATATTTATCCTTGTAACAAGAATATATATATATATATATATATATATATATATATATACTAAAAATAATAAAAATAAAAGAAGGAAAGGTTTGACTGAATGTGACAAATGAAATCACGGATCGCTCTGCTGAATGCAGGTGATCCCTGGTGACAAACAAGAAATCGCGAGTCGCTCTGTAAGGTACAGGTGGCCCTTGGCGACGGAAGAATATCACGAGTCGCTCTGTTAAATACAGGTGACCCTTGATGACAGGTAGGAAGTTGCGAGTCGCTCTGTAAAATACAGGTGACCCTTAACAATAGATAGGAAACCGCGAGTCGCGCTGTAAAGTACAGGTGACCCTTGGCGACGGAAGAATATCACGAGTCGCTCTGTTAAATACAGGTGACCCTTGATGACAGGTAGGAAGTTGCGAGTCGCTCTGTAAAATACAGGTGACCCTTAACAATAGATAGGAAACCGCGAGTCGCGCTGTAAAGTACAGGTGACCCTTGGCGACGGAAGAATATCACGAGTCGCTCTGTTAAATACAGGTGACCCTTGATGACAGGTAGGAAGTTGCGAGTCGCTCTGTAAAATACAGGTGACCCTTAACAATAGATAGGAAACCGCGAGTCGCGCTGTAAAGTACAGGTGACCCTTGGCGACGGAAGAATATCACGAGTCGCTCTGTTAAATACAGGTGACCCTTGATGACAGGTAGGAAGTTGCGAGTCGCTCTGTAAAATACAGGTGACCCTTAACAATAGATAGGAAACCGCGAGTCGCGCTGTAAAGTACAGGTGACCCTTGGCGACGGAAGAATATCACGAGTCGCTCTGTTAAATACAGGTGACCCTAGATGACAGGTAATATAAAGAAAGAGGAGATCCAAGGTAATATTTCAGAGAAGGGGTTAAAAGAACTAAAGAAGAGAAGCCCGAATAGGGAAGTTAGTTAAGATTGAAAATAAATGATTGAAGTTATTAATTGATTTATTATAATTAATAATCCAAGAATTATTTCAAATGTACAAATGTAAAAGAAAAAGGAAATAGAGTTAAGAACATTCAAAACACTTACTACTTATCGAGTGCGTTGGTAACAAAAAAAATTAGATAATGGAAGGCTCCTACGGGCGAGAGGAGTTTCGATGAATCGACTCGACTTGGGTGATTGGAATGCGGGCTCGCAATCGTCGCTGCAGTCGCTTGGCACAAGATCTTCTAGATTTGCACTAAGTGTCTAAATTTTTGCACCAAACAACGCGGTTTAGAAACACTTAAAGTTTGTATAAAATTTTAAGAATTGAAGTCGAAGTAATTATAACTGTAATAAGTGTGAACTAACTGACTGACTAATGAACTGAAACTGTAATACTGTAATTAAACGGAACTGTAAATGTAAAGATCCGAACTGTCTAATGAACTGAGGTGAACTGAAACTGAATTGAAACTGAATGAAGAAATACTGAATGATCAATGAGAACTGAATGATGACTGAGCCGCGAGGAAAGGTTCGGAGTATATTAAGCCCTTTGCTACTCCTCTCCATTGGTTTCGTTAATATTTTTCGCGAATTGAATTTTTTATTCACGCCCTCCGATGTTGCTGGGAGGCGTTGCCCTTTAGCATAGGAGGTGTTAGAACCTTAGGTATTGGTGAAGGCTTTTGTTTATAGAATTAGCTTTCGCCCAATGGAGAGTTGTTGCAATTTGAGTGAGAGTTATGCCTTTTATTATCTACTTAAGTTTTATCTTAGGTAGATATCGTGTAACGGAGATCTGTCAGGCGAGCACATATGATATCATTTTTAATGTCCGTTTCGGTTTTCATTTAGATTCTTGGTACCGAAATTGTTTATTACGAGAGCTGTCAACCATAATTTAGATTAGTAAGAGAATTTGCCACCCAAGCTTTTAGTGGTTGATTAATTTGCTTATTTCTTAGATCCAGATATGCTCTAGTTTCCTGTTTGTTCATATATCCTCTCAATTTTTGTTTCCGAAAAGTTTATCTCGCCTTTCAGTTTTCATTTGTTTATTTCAAGGCGTAATGCGCTCTTAAGATACCGCTAATCTCTATTTACGATGAAAGAAAAGAATCGTGGAGTCCGCCGGACGTAACAAACGCAATTTTGATAACAATATTAATTAATCTAAATAAATTCATGAATATACTGACATAAAAAATCATTTAGTTAATAAGTATAATCGTATTACTTCTCTGTATATGGAATTCATTAAAGTAAATCGTGTTTATTTTTTAAACAAAATATATATATTTTAAATCAAAATGCTTTCAAAATAATCATTTTCTTATTCTTAAAGCAAATATTAGTGGTTCATGCAATCATAAATATAATCCAGCAAAACATGTAACTTATAAATTTAATAATATATCCAGTCAAATAAAATAAAAGTAGAGCTCCTTATACCACCACGTTTTTATAAAAAAAAAAATTTCGGGCGCTAGTCTGACTACAATTTCGTCCCGTAAGTTCTAGGGAAAATTTTGTGGTGGATGATGAGGTTTGACATACGTTGGCGTGCCATTGGAGTGTCCAGGAGCAATTCTTGATAACGTCTTTTTTTACCGATTGACCGTTTGTATTTTATTAATTTTATATACCACGTACTCATTATTTTTATCATTGAAAAGAGTCCAGTCGAGGACAGAAATGATTATAATGACAGTTATTTATATTTGCATCTCGCGTCTTGTTTATTATTTATGAGAGTCTTAATTTTGATTGTTATTTACATTGTTATTACATTTGTTTTGATTTTATGGGAGCTACTTCGTTAAATTTAAAATAAAATTAGGTTAATGTGATTATATGTATTGTAGTTTTATCTGCATGCGCAATTTATTTAAATATAATTTCATGTTTACTTTTAAAATAAATTTATATGTATTAAACAACAATGATTTTAAAACAACTTTTTCATTCTTAGTGCAAACATCAATGGTTCATTCAATCGTAAATATAATCCAGTAGAACGTCTAACTTATATATTGAATAATATATTCAATCAAATGAAATATAATTAGGTTTAATATAAGTATACTGTAGTATAGTGTAGTTTCATCTGCATGCAAAATTCATTCAAATAATTTCAAGTTTACTTCTAAAAGAAACTGATACATTTCAAATAAGAATGTTTTCAAAACAATCACTTTTTTATTCTCAGAGCAAACATCAATAGTTCATTCAATCGTTAATATAATCCCGCAAAATGTACAATTTATTTATTGCATTATATGATTAATCAAATAAAATATAACTTGCACAAGATTTAAATAGAGATACGGTTGCATTTATTCTATTTTGAATTGATCTAATACAACATTTATTGTATATTACTCTAAAATTACTTAATAATCACATATATTATTATCCTATGGTTACAATGTAATTCAATTCTTAACTTAGCAGCGTTACATAGCGTTACTTAGCAGTTTTACATTCTGATATGTGTTTAGTATAATATTATATGTCACTAATTAAATTTTATACATTGTTCTTTTGATATACGTGCATAAAATTAAAATCAATAGCGAATATAATCGAATGAACTATATATGTTTGTGGCAGCACGTGACGTCGACATTTAATTGAAGCAACTTCATTTTTTTTCCGTGCACAGATGTTTAGAATATTTAGATCAAAAAAAGAGACCGATAAATATATCAACTTTATTTCATGTATTGCTCTAATTGTGTGTTATATTGTGCACATGATTCAGTTATATAGAAATAATCTTTGAGATAATTTAATCAAAAATTTAAAAAACAGTATATAAAAAAAGCAAAAAAAATTTATGCTTACCACGTCCAATCTTCAAATAATTTTTTTTATGAAACAGCAGAGACGATTTGAAGCAGAACTTTAGAAAACTGGCCAATATGATGACAATCGTATATATATATAGCAGACCTGGCCCACAAACTGTAGCTCGAACTTCCCCGTTTCCCTTTCTACTCGCGCGAGGCGTACCGTCATAGACATAGTATATCTAGACCGAGCGTTTGCCTTTATTTAATGAATGGGGGTAAAGGTGCATGTAGAAAGGAACATACTCTGTATCGTGCCCCTTGCGTTCTTTCTCGCTCGCACGTAGCATAGCGTACTCTTTCGATATGTTACATGCGAGTGAGAGAAAACGCAAGGAGCACGGAACAGAGTATGTCCTTTTCTACGTGCACCTTGGCCCTCACCCCTCAACACTCGGTCTAGATATACTATGTCTATGCGTATCGTCTTGAGGTACTTACTGTAGCATGTTGATTGATTGTGAGTGTAGACTAGAATGAAGGGGCGTATCGCGCGAGGCGAAACTATTGCACGCATTCGTAATTATGAATATATATATATATATATATATATATATATATATATATATATATATATATATATATTTATATATGCACATAGAATCTATTGGGGACATTTTTTTAAGTGTGCGTATACTTTGGAGACATTTCGATAATTTGGGAACTGGTCTCAAAAAATCTTAGAGGTTTTTCGCATACACGGAGAAAATTTTATATTAAATATTACTATAATGTCGTAGTAGCTGCGGACCATCAAGGAATTATAAGTTTAAATGTTATAGTCATTATTTTAAAAACAATAAAGCAACGCAATTTTTACACTGTCTCATATATTTATATATGCACATAGAATCTATTGGGGACATTTTTTTAAGTGTGCGTATACTTTGGAGACATTTCGATAATTTGGGAACTGGTCTCAAAAAATCTTAGAGGTTTTTCGCATACACGGAGAAAATGTTATATTAAATATTACTATAATGTCGTAGTAGCTGCGGACCATCAAGGAATTATAAGTTTAAATGTTATGGTCATTATTTTAAAAACAATAAAGCAACGCAATTTTTACACTGTCTCATAGTAAAAAGATTTATGTTACAAAACAAAAACTTGCTGGATAAAAATTAGTATTGCGAGAAAAGTAAAAAATATATATCGAATGAATTTTTACTGCACACCATAGTAAAAATAAACTATTCCCGCTTTAGAATATGGCTTGAGCGCCGGTTTCACAAAAATTACTTTATCTATATGACAAAAAGCAGTGTTGCCATAGTAAAAGTTACGTCGAAATCATGTAAACGTTTCAAATTCGGTAACTCGTTATTAAGGACTCGAAAAGAAAGAGAAAACGATAAGCATTGCTTGCAAGATCTTGTCGAGCGCACGAATTTTTGAACAGTTACGCAGTAACAGAAGCCAGAAGCGTATACGCAGTAGGCTCATTGTCAGTCATAAACGCCGCAGGCTCAGTCATAAACGCAAAACGATTTGCGCATTTCGGTAACTTTTCGGTCCAAAGCTTTCTTAATCGTTACGCTATAAGTAGTGTCGTTATAAAAGTACTGTGAATAAAAGAAAGTGCTGTGAAGAAAAGAAAGTGCTGTGAAGAAAGTGAAAGAAAAAAAAACGTAAATATTCGATTTACAATCATTATCATTATATTATTTATTTGCACTTTTCTATCTAACCTATTATTTTTCGAATGATGTATCTCATCTATTCATAATTAATATCTTTGAATTGCTGTCAAATTAATTGATAAATTATATCGGAAAAAATATAAAACAGTTTGACAACAATATATACTTTTCTCTTTTGTATTTTTTTATCTTTTCTATTTCAGTCTTTTTGTTTTGGACAAATTTGAAAATGATTTTGTAAGATAATAAAATTATTAAAATGATAAAATAACTTTCAGAAAAAATATAAACATGTAATTATATATATATTGGCAGGTACTCATAATTATCTCTTATATTAATATCATCTTAAAACTTCAACATGTTAATGTACTTTTTTTTCATTTGCTAATGATGTCTTAAGATTATATTTAAGAGATCTTAGATATAAGATCGTTGCCAGTCGTTGCTTTTTTTTTTTTTAATTATGTCGCGTTTCTATTATAATATAGGTATGTTAAACGAATAAATATGTCGACTTCTGAATATGGAAATGAGAACAATAAGAAAAAGATATCCGAATTTATTATTGTTCAAATTGTAAAAGTTGAGGTTTAGCATTAAAACGTTTTACAATAATACACAGATAAAGATTATAACTTTGCACTTATGAATTTTTAGTATGGCAAATGATAAAATATGTTAGGTAAGTGTTAGTTTTAAATTTTACTATGTTGTATTATAATTTATTCTATAATGTCATAATGGTCCACCGATAATACAAAAAATAGTAAAATGTAATTTAAAATTGTATCATGAATTAATATAAAATTTTCTCCGTGTACTTTTTGCTAACATTTGCTTATGCAAGTCTTCGCAATAATACAATCACTAGAATAAACATTATAAAAAGAATGAAGAATCATTAACCATTGTAGACGATATTTATTTACATTTTGCATTATTTCGACGTTTATTGCGGAAACTCATGATAAAAAGATTTGCATTTAATAGCATTGCAAAACTCTCCCATATTTTCCCATCATTCCAAGATGACGATGTTTACAAGGTCAATTAAATACGATGAACTTCTGATTTTATTATGGAATAAATTATTTATTATGGGAATAAATTATGCAACACTTATACACTTCCTCATCAGTATGATATAATCAGGAATTATCTACGGCTTCTTAGTAAATTCAAATTAACAATCAAAGAAATTAACAAAAAAGTAACTGATTTCGCATCCGTTTTCCATCATCGATATTACGATGACGTTATAAAGGCTGTAAAAATATATACAAATTATGATTCAGTATCACAGGTTTTTCAAACTTTATAACGCAACTACTCTAGGGATAATGTTGAAGAAGTGTGCTCGTATACAAGCTGCTGAATATATTAAGCGAGTAGATTTTGATGGAAAAAAGGCTGTTGATGATTTTATGGTGTTATTTGAAGATGATTACCCAGTGACAATTAATAAAAAAGTTATAGAGGATCGGACAAATAAATGGCGAGAAAAACAAATTATTTTTCCTTCAAAATCAGACATCCAAAAATTGTATAACTATACAAAAAATGTATGTGAAGAAGCGATGGAAATTCTTCAGAAAGAATTTGATTTTAATGCATGGAGAAAATTATCAGAAGGCAGTCTTATTCTTGTTCAAATGTTTAATCGACGAAGAGCTGGTGAAATTGAAAAACTCTCCATTGAAAACTATGAAAATCAAGAGACGATTGACAAAGTTTACAATCCTGATATATTTCATAATATATCAAAAGAATCTCAAAAACAAGCCAAGCAATTTGTTCGATTAATTATAAGAGGCAAGTTAGGGAGAATTGTCCCCTACAATAAATAACGTTACGCCGGCGCGAGACCGCGCGCGCTTCCGGCCGGGGCACCTTATGTATACAGACGCGATGGAAGGCGAGCGAAGCGTTCGCCGCGCGCGTTTACGTGTGTTTATACCGTGTGTATGTCATGTGCGTGAATGCGTACGTACGTACGTACGTACGTGCGTACGTGCGTGCGTGCGTACGTGCGTGCGTGCGTACGTGCGTGCGTGCGTACGTGCGTGCGTGCGTACGTGCGTGCGAGTCGTCTCACGCATCCGAGAGCTGCCGTAATGCGCATTATTATCTCGTAAGCGAAATCTGGTTACGAAGTCCTTTTATTAAGGATTTAATTGATCGACGACGCTTAAAACGCGCTCGCCCCGTCCGCGCGTTTCGCGCTGCTTTCCATCCTTCTTCCTCCGTATCCCTCTTCTTTCTCGTTCTCGCTAAATAAACTTTTCTCTCTATCTCTTTCTCTCATTTTCTCTCTCTCTCTCTCTCTCTCTCTCTCTGTCCACTAGATCCACCACGTGGTGACGGTGGAAGATCGTATTATTAATTGGGAGCAGAAGAGGGGGCTGCTTAGGCGTAGTGGTTTAGGATGGACTACTCGAGGAGGCTTCCATTCATACTGGTGATGAGTCAAGACTCATCGCTGAGCGGCTACGGGGGCCAATTTTCAATCGTACAATATCATTGGACCGCTCTGGAGACGTGCTGGGGATGTCGTCTCTCCGTGGCAATCGGCACTGCATCCATTGAGCGAGATTCCAACATCGCTCGCCATCTTAATTGCGCATTTTTTTATCATTAATCATTAATCCATCAGAAAAATTTTTTTTGCCCTGAGCAATTTCAAGCGATACATCGTATGAAGCATACATAATTTGTTTTTCTTTCTCAATATTAAAAACTGGTTTTTTTGGAAAATTCTCGAATGATTTAATTTCATTTTTCAATTCGCTTATTTTTTTTTTTACGAAATTCTCCATCATATTTTTGAAATTCAAATTCATGGAACATGGCGTAATGTCTATGTACATCATACTTTTTAAAAGTTTGTAATCTAATTTTACACACAAGGCACAGTAATGAATCATCATCCTTAATAAAAAGATAATCATTTTCCTATGCTAAATATGGAGGTATCTTTTGTTTTTTCGACATTTTGAAAAAACGGGAAAATAAAAATCAAATAAAAATTGCAAAATATTTTGCAAATTTTATTGCAAATTAGTATATAGCAATATAGTAAAATTGCAAAAATATGAATAATAGAAAAATAATGAATAACAGAAAATAATCTGAAGAACAATGGAGAAAATTAAATATCGCTTTAACAGTATCGCTTTGAAAGTATCGCTGTGAGAGTGTCGCTTATCGGACTGACGAATATATGGAATAAAGCAGAGCGGAGAGCACGCGAGAACGAGAACCGACGAGATTGTTGGTCATATGGAGGGGATAGGTGGATCGAGAGGCCAGAAAGAAAGGACGGGAAGAGGCAGCCGCGCGAAGAAGGAGCATATTCTCCTCCTCGCGTGCTCCGTGGGCGCCCTCGGGGCCAGGCCTGAATATAGATTATTCATTCAATTTAAATTAATATGTTAAACGTGGTCAAAGTTCAGTGGACACATTTTGAATATTTAAATAGATCAAAAATATAGATTGTCATCGTATTGGCCAGTTTTATGAAGTCATCGTATTGGCCAGTTTTCTGCTTTAAATCGTCGCTGCTGTTTCATAAAAAAAATTATTTGAGAATTGGACGTGGTAAGCATAAATTTTTCTTGCTTTTTTTAATATACTGTTTTTTTAATTTTTGATTAAATTATGTCATAGATTATTTCTATGTAACTGAATCATGTGCACAATATAACACAATTAGAGCATACATGAAATAAAGTTGATATATTTATCGGTCTCTTTTTTTGGTCTAAATATTCTAAACATCTGTGCACGGAAAAAAAATAAAGTTGCTTCAATTAAATGTCGACGTCACGTGCTGCCACAAACATAGGGTGTCCGGCGTCAATCGCATCACTGGTTATATGCAAGTAGAGCAGGTAAAACTGAAGGAGAAAAGTCCTGTACTACTTTGCTATTTTCGCAATAATTTTTGAGAAATTAATTAAAAAAGATCGGCCAATGCGCGCGAATATTAGCGCGTAGCGAGAAAGGACGGCCCACGCGCCATCGCGATAACTACGCATGCGACGAAACGAAGGAGGGGCGAAAGGAGCGGATAGCAACGTTTACATACGAGCGTCGCGGAACATTGGATTCTCGTATCAAAGATAAGAAATATTATTATGCTATCATTTTCGCACCACCTTGCGGTAGATAGCACGGCGCAATTTTTTTTAAGTGGTATTCCCAATAGGTCTAATCCACTCTCATATTTTAATGGCTAAAACTGCTCAAAATGTCCTCCTTGTTCTCTCAAGCAGAATTCGGCTCTCCTAATAATATCGCGCGGTATGCCATTTCTGGCGTGATACTACCGAAAACTGCGAGAATTGCTTCTCGTACCTCAGCTTATAAGAAAATTCTTTAACTTACTAATAATGAAGGAATTTACTTTGATTACAATTTGATCCGCTATTATTCCTGCCCACACTTTTATGGACCAGCGATATTGGTATGCGCTCTGACGAATGGCATGCGGGTTTTCTTCTTGCCATATCAAATAGTTGCGACTATTAAATACGCCGTTTGGCGTAAAAGTCGCTTTGTCCGTCCATAATATGCGATCCGGGAAAAAATTATTTCGCCGATATTGAGCGAGATACTCCGCATATATTTCACCGTTAATATTTGCTACAAATAACGCAAACATTAAATAAAGAAAATAATACCTTCACAAAAGTGGATGCGTTGTTCACGATCTCCCGGTAAAAGTTGCTGCACCCGCTGATAATGATACGGGTGCAATCCGTTCTGCCGTAGAGTACGGTGCACCACGTATCGCAAGAGACCTAGCATCTGGGCCACACGGCGCACGCTATTCCGGGAATTCTCCTCGAACGCTCTCAAAATTCTTTCTTCATTGTCCACACGATGCACTAGTACACCATGGTTTCGCCGATCCAATAAAAGAGTTCCCGTTTCTCTCGCGCGTCGAATACATCTCAAAATGACGTTATTGTCAGGATGTCGCTCACGCGCGGGAAATCTGCATATAGACGAGCGTTTTCTCCGGCTAATCCGAACATAATAATCATGTCAGTATACTCATTAGCAGTATACTCTGCCATTATTTTAATTTCTTGAAAGATATTTCACGAAACATGCACGGCGGATGCTGGGACACTTATTGTTGCGGAGCTACAAATAACGAAGTCAAAAGAAAACCGATAACAAATGAACGTTGTTAAATTTTTACGAACGTATTCTTTCAAACTCTTGTGCCGCGGCTTGTCTTTATGCGTAGCGATTTTTCGGGCATGAGTGACATCCTGAATAATTTTGAAATGTATCCGATGCACCAGAGAAACAGAAGCTCTTCTATTGAATCAGCGAAATGCTGGTATGCATCGCATGGACAATGAAGAGAGAATCATGAGAGTGTTCGAGAAGAAAGCGTGCGCAGTGTGGTTCGGATGCTCGGTCTCTCGCAATATATGGTGCACCGTACTCTACGCCATAACGTGTTGCACCTGTATCATTATCAGCGAATGCAGCAACTTTTAGCGGGAGATCATAAACAGAGCATCTACTTTTGCGAAGATATTATCTTTATTTAATGTTTGCGTTATTTGTAGCAAATATTAACGGTGAAATATATGCGGAGAATCTCGCTCAATATCGGCGGAATAATTTTTACCCCCATATTATGTACAAACAAAGCGACTTTTACACCGAACAGCGTATTTAACAGTAACTTCTTAAAATGATAAAAAGAAAACCCACACGCCATTAATTGTCAGGGCGCATATCAATATCAATGGTCAATAAACATGGGCAGGAATAATAACGGATCAAATTTTAAATAGATTTTTTTATTGTTAGTAAGTTAAAAAATTTTGTTTCGCAGCTTTAATAACTTTATTTTGGCAAGTTTCAGATCAATTCTTATTTTTCATCTCGTTTAAATGAAAAGGTATACATAAATTTTCTACAAAATGAGTTGCTCTTCTCGAAGATGTTCCTCTTCGCATAAAAGATTTTCCAGCATGACGATGCTCCTGCACGTTTCTCTCGATAGATCCGCAAATTTTTAAACGTACATTATCTCGAAAGATGGATAGGACATAGTGACTCAATTATTTGGCGCAGTCATTAGATTTCAACGTACTTGATTATTTCATATGGAGTTATATCAAAATTTTGAGCGAAGATAAGCGTGATAACACAGAAGCTGAGGTACGAGAAGCAATTCTCACAGCTTTCGGTATTATCACGCCGGAAATGGCATACCGCGCGACGCGCGATATTATTAGAAGGGCCGAATTTTGCTTGAGAGAACAAGGAGAACATTTTGAGCAATTTTAGCCATTAAAATATGAGAGTGGATTAGACCTATTGGGGATACCACTTTAAAAAAATGCGCCGTGCTATCTACCGCAAGGTGGTGCGAAAATGATAGCATAATAATATTTCTTATCTTTGATACGAGAATCCAATGTTCCGCGACGCTCGTATGTAAACGTTGCTATCCGCTCCTTTCGCTCCTCCTTCGTTTCGTCGCGTGCGTAGTTATCGCGATGGCGCGTGGGCCGTCCTTTCTCGCTACGCGCTAATATTCGCGCGCATTGGCCGATCTTTTTTAATTAATTCCTCAAAAATTATTGCGAAAATAGCAAAGTAGTACAGGACTTTTCTCCTTCAGTTTTACCTGCTCTACTTGCATATAACCAGTAATGCGATTGACGCCGGACACCGTAGTTCATTCAATGGTATTTGCTATTGATTTTAATTTTATGCATGTATATTAAAAGAACAATGTATAAAATTTAATTAGTGACATATAATGTTATACTAAACACATATCAGAATGTATGTAAGAACGCTGCTAACTTAAGAATTGAATTACATTGAAACCATAGGATAATAATATATGTGATTATTGGAATGTCACGCAATATTCTTTTATTATAAATTCTCTTTGAATCAACTCATTTGAAATTAATACTAATTTTAGAGTAATATACAATAAATGTTGTATTAGATCAATTCAAAATAGAATAAATGCAACCGTATCTCTATTTAAATCTTATGCAAGTTATATTTTATTTGATTAATCATATAATGCAATATATAAATTGTACATTTTGCGGGATTATATTAACGATTGAATGAACTATTGATGTTTGTCCTGAGAATAAAAAAGTGATTGTTTTGAAAATATTCTTATTTGAAATGTATCAGTTTCTTTTAGAAGTAAACATGAAATTATTTGAATGTATTTTGCATGCAGATGAAACTACACTATACTACAGTATACTTATATTAAACCTAATTATATTTCATTTGATTGAATATATTATTCAATATATAAGTTATACGTTCTACTGGATTATATTTACGATTGAATGAACCATTGATGTTTGCACTAAGAATGAAAAAGTTGTTTTAAAATCATTGTTGTTTAATACATATAAATTTATTTTAAAAGTAAACATGAAATTATATTTAAATAAATTGCGCATGCAGATAAAACTACAATAAATATAATCACATTAACCTAATTTTATTTTAAATTTAACGAAGTAGCTCCCATAAAATCAAAACAAATTAACTCAATGTAAATAACAATCAAAATTAAGACTCTCATAAATAATAAACAAGACGCGAGACGCAAATATAAATAACTGTCATTATAATCATTTCTGTCCTCGACTGGACTCTTTTCAATGATAAAAATAATGAGTACGTGGTACATAAAATTAATAAAATACAAACGGTTAATCGGTAAAAAAAGACATTGTCAAGAATTGTTCCTGGACACTCCAATGGCACGCCAACGTATGTCAAACTTCATCATCCACCACAAAATTTTCCCTAGAACTTACGGGACGAAATTGTAGTCAGACAATCGCCTGAAATTTTTTTTTTATAAGAAGTGGTGGTATAACGAGCTCTACTTTTATTTTATTTGACTGGATATATCTCTCCTATAATCTCTCCTATCCTATCCTCTTATAAAATTGGTATGAAATGCTTAAGTTGGCCGCTAATCGCGATTGCATTGTTGTCGCGTTATTCTGAACGTGATTGGTCGTCTCGAAGAATCAACATTTGATAAAATTATAATCGATTTAAGAAAAGATATTTTCAATCATGGACAACTTTATGTTGCATTTTCATGAGTTAGATCTTGGGAATCATTGAAAATTTATTTAGGACAAGAAAGACAAAACAGATTGGTTAAAAATTATATATATACAGAATTGTTTCAATAAAAATGTTTTGAACATGTTGATTTTATAATAAAAATTATAATTGCTCTAATAAATTTTATATTACTATATACACATATTTTTGAAATGATTATAAACAAATATAATTTTATTTCAATATTATAAAATATTGAAAGAATATTGAAATATATATTTATTTGAAAGAAATATTGAAATACAGGGTGCGTATGGTATTTGAGGACATCCATATATGTGGCTGTAATTTCTCAAGGTAATTATTTTCTTTTTTTTTTCTTTTCGGATCATTGATGGAGGACTATAATCTAACACAAGAAATGAAGAGACATGCTGTTATCGTCGCTATATATGCGAAACACACAGATTTAGAAATTTCCAATTTTCTCAATTGCGCCCGATCATTCGTACATAAGGTTCGCCGTGAATTGGAAGCATCAGATGGCGATACACAATCTGTTGCAAAACGCAAAAAGCATGAGGAACGTTCGGACACTATTAGAACTACACAATTTATTCAACAAATACAAGCGATCGTTGACGAAAATCCTTCAAAGTCAATAAGAGCCCTCGCGAGAGACCTTAAAGTCTCTGAGGGCCTAGTTCGTCGAGTCGTTCACGAAGACCTACGCAGCAAGTCCTACGTTATGCGCAGAGGACAATTTATGTCGGCACAAACTCGTGAGCAGAGAACTATCCGAGGAAAACGTCTTTTGAACAAGCTTAAGCACCCAGAAGCTCCCAACGTGTTATGGTTTTTTTCTGATGAAAAAAATTTCGATCAAGACCAAAAAATCAATCGGAGAAATGATAGATGGCTATGTTCAGAACCTACAGAGGTTCCCCGTGTTATGCACACGAAATTTCCAGCTACTGTTATGGTTTTAGGAGTTGTGAGCAACGAAGGTCATGTTATGCCACCTCACTTCTTTTCCCAGGGGCTTCGGGTTAATGCTGCCTCCTACATCGAGGTTTTAGAAAGCGTTGTGAAACCCTGGTTTGATAGTGTATGTGGGAACAGACCATACATATTCCAGCAAGACTCTGCTCCTTCACACAAAGCGATGGCGACACAAGATTGGATGGCCGAGAATTTCCATGACCACATCACCCCGAACTTATGGCCACCTAGCTCCCCAGACCTTAATCCCCTGGATTATTACGTTTGGGGCGTAGTTGAACGTGAGACTAATAAACATCCTCATAACACCATTTCTTCGCTGAAGGATGCTATAACTACCACCATGGCCAACATGAATAAGGAGCATTTGATTCGGGCATGCAGTCGTTTCCGACCCCGGATTGAGGAAGTTATTGCCGCTAATGGAGATTTTATTGAATAATTTTATAGTCAAGTAGTCACTTAAGATTGTATAAAAATTTTATGTAATTATAATAAATCTTATAAAAAATATAATCAAATTAGTTTTAATCTCAATTTGTCCTCAAATACCGTACGCACCCTGTATATATTTATTTGTTTGACAGTGTATCCTATGATGAACAGTGTTTTTTGGAAATGGATTATTCCACACGCCCATATGCATAATTCTTTTATTATTGTACTGCACGATAATGCGTAATTGAGACAAATGGAGATAATTGCGCGTGTTCTAATATCGAGAAATGACAAAACGCCGTTTTGTTGATCAATTAGAGCGAGGAGAGCATCTTTTGAACCAGCGAATGATACCGAATAGAATAAGACGGCATATCGTTGCCTCATATGCATTATCAACGCGCAAAAAGTTTATTGTCGCGTTATTTCTCGACATTTACAAATCTAAGATATCGCTGATAGACTATCACGATTACATGTCTTGACGCTACGACAGCAAAAAGAAATATATAATTTAGCTTTCTAAATCGAAATTATATTATTGAAAGTATAAATAACAAATAACGAAGACAGCACAACATCGTCGTACTGATATCATGATATAAATGTTGAAAGAAAGAGAGAAAGAAAGAGAGAGAGAGAGAGAGAGAGAGAGAGAGAGAGAGAGAGAGAGAATGTATGTGGGTGTATCTATTTATGGTTGACCTGTATTAAGGGCAGTCTACAATTAAAAGTTTTAAGAGCAAATGGGAATTGCCCATTTCGTTACTCTCGGTCTTTACATCACTAAAATAGTATACTCTCCTACTCCTACAGCCTTGTTACTGCCATTGTAGACGGCCCTTTACAGATTGCGTAAAATGAGAACATTTGATGTGAGCGAGATTCGCCGATCTGTCGGCATCCGATGTTGATCGAACTTTCTACTTATCTCTCAACGCAAAAATGCTCAGGGTAGAGTATAATATAATTGTTGAATTATTTTTATGCATGCGCGGAGAATACGTTTTTGAGGATGTCTCCAATTTAGGAGAAAAGCGATTTACGTAAGATTCTAAATCAGCTATGTCTTTGTGTAGTCTATAGTATTCTCTAACTTTACAGAGCGTATATTTAATATATTTCTCTCAGATTTTATTTTTCTACAAAACATATAGAATTATTATCGCAAATTAAAAATGCAATTAATTTAACTGTAACCTCCTCAGGTATTGTTTTATCCATTAACTCGATAATTCGAAAGATATCAAAGTTTAAAGGATATTGTTCGTACTATATTTTATTTCATGTTCTTCTTTTACATGATCTGCATTTTTAAGTCATCGAGATTTCCTCATCACATTGTGACTTTTAATCAAAGCGTTTATAATACAATGTTCGTGTAATCATGCGAAATTAGACTGATAGAACTTACGCAAAAAAGCTCGATAAATTACAATTCAATATTTTATAGTATCTTTTTATTCAATATTTTTAATATATATAATATATACACATATAATGAGAAAACTTTGTGTAACACGCATATATAATCAATAATCAATAATTTATTTGTTTTTAACACAAATTAATGAAACTATCACAACATAAGTATACTGGACTACAAGAACTAACGCTATACGCAATCATTTAAATGCAGGCACGAAAATCGTGTCAAAGGTTGAAAATTTTTTCGATTAGAAGAAAAACATAATCATTAAAAAATACGTTATCTCTTTCCCTATAAGCCTAAATTTATGGGATAGAATAATATCCATTCAAGGTTTTTAGAAACGACATTTTTTCGCCATCGAGTAATTTTACATTTTTCACGGAAGAAACTGAAAGATATGGTAGTTTATTTTCAGGTACTCGCATTCTTCCTATCACTTTAATTTGTGAACCATAAGTGAAATCATCCTCAAATTCTCCATCACTTGTTATCAAAACAGACAGTTTATAATAACCATCGGTAATTGCTCCGATGTAAAAAATGTTGTTAGATGATTTTTCAAAAATCATTTTCACATAATGAATCATTTCTGTAAATAAACTAAAATATTTTAATGATTAATTTGTATAATTAATTGAACTTCTTTATTGAAAACAAATATTATATCATGGAGGGGTTTCGTCAAGCGTAGCTTAAGTTCAAATTTCTAGATCGTAAAATCTGAATACAAAAAATGAAAATTCGATCTGGGCGGTTATCAGAAAATTTAAATTTAAATTTCAATTGACATATTCTCTTAAGATCGTAATATCAAATTACCTATTATTGAACCGTTTTTTGCCCTGGCATGATGCATTTCAGTCAAAGAAACTTCTTCAATTTGTTGCGGCATTTTATAAATGCCGATATGCACGATAGTTGTACAACTTCGGATTAGCAATTCATATTGGAAAGACGCATTATGTAAAAATTCTTTCTTTAAAGGGATTTTAGGTACCACCTTTTGCAAAGTATAAACCTATAATTCAATAATTTATTTTAATTATTATAATAAATGTTAAAAAAATCATAATTATTTAACCATATAATAATATAATAATTCTTTATAATATCACAATAATCACAATATGTTAATATGTATAATCATTTATTATAATGTATAAATTTATTAAAAATATAATTTATGATAGATACAAAGGAAATATTTAGATTATATAAAAATTGAGTTAAGAAGAAGCATCAACTGCTAACGATCAAAACGATTATTTAATTATTTAAATCATTATTTTTCAAAATAAAAAAATGTTTATTATAGTTTTATTTCTTCATGAAATAGACTTATGATGGAATATACTAAGGGTAAACAAGATGAAAAATATGTTTTCCTTCTCAGTATTCATACTTTTTTAATGTTTTACAGCTCGCGTACTGAGAGAAACAATCAATAGAAGAAAAGTCCAAATGTTATTTTTGTAGAGACAAAAATAAGAAAATATGCGACCAGTAAAGAGTTAATAATAAATTATTTATTAATGTTAAATAAGTTTTTAGTAGTATTATATATATATAAATGCTTTACCTGTTCTGTTTCAGTTATTAAAGCTGCATATTTGAAGGCTAAATCATTCCAAGCTGTGATTTGAATGGTAACTTCACCGTTGCTCATAATGAAATTAGAAAGATGCGTTTTTCTGCCATTCCTTTCGGTCGATTTGATTTGAAAAATTGAACTGACGTAACCGATTATTTCACTATAATATGAAAAATTAATTTTATTGAAATAAAGAAATATGTTTAATTGAGTAAAGTTAAAATATCTAAATTGATTAAAATTCAAAATCATAAATTATCGCTAAAATTATAATTGTCAATAATTATTAATAAAATATAACTTACAAAATTGTATCGTTTTCTATAATATCCTCTAAAATTTCTTTTCTTGTAAATAAATCTGTATTTGTAATTTGTTTTAAAGCCATGTTTATTTACTCTTGTGATATGATATTCTTGTAATATTTTATATGAAATGCTTAAGTTATCGCGTTATTCTGAATGGTGGTGAACGATTGATCGTCTCGAAGGTAAATAAATTACAAGGACAAACATTTGACAAACCTGCAATCGATTCAAGAAAAAATATTTTCAATCATGGACAACTTTATGTTGCATTTTCACGAGTTAGATCTTGGGAATCATTGAAAATTTACTTAGGTCAAGAAAGATAAAACGGATTGGTTAAAAATTATGTACATACAGAAATGTTTCAATAAAAATGTTTTGAACGTGTTGATTTTATAATGTAAATTATAATTGCTCTAATAAATTTTATATTAATTATATACATATTTAAAATGATTACAAACAAATATAATTTTGTTTCAATATTTTATAATATTACTTTTTCTATATAAATTTATTTGTTTGATACTGTATCCTGTAATGAACAATGCTTTTTGGGAATAGATTATTCAATATGCCCATATGCATAACTCTGAGAATGCACTATCTACAATAAAATCATTTGTTATGTAAAATAAAAAAATTTATTTTGTTTAATAATAAGAAGTTAAAATGTTAAATCATTAATTTGTGTAGTCTATAGCATTCTCCAACTTTACAGAGTGTATATTTAATATATTTCTCTCAGATTTTATTCTTCTGTAAAATATACAGAACTATGGTCGCAAATTAAAAATGCAATTAATTTAACTGTAACCGCCTCAAGTATTGTTTTATCCATTAACTCGATAATTCGAGAGATTTCAAAGTTTAAAGGATATTATTTGTACTATATTTTATTTCATGTTCTTCTTTTACATGATCTGCATTTTTAAGTCATCGAGATTTCGTCACTACACTTGTGATTTTTAATCGAAGTATTCATAATACAATGTTTGTGCAATCATGCAATGAAAATTAGATTAATAGAACTTACGCAAAAAAGCTCGATAAATTACAATTCAATATTTTATAATATTTTTTTTATTCAATATTTTTAATATACATATATAATATACATACATAATGAGAAAACTTTGTGTAACACGCATGTATAATCAAATAATTTGTTTTTTAATACAAATTAGTGAAACTATCACAACGTATATATAATTAAGTATACCGGACCACGAGAATTAATGCTATTCACGATCATTTAAACGCAGGCACGAAAATCATGTCAAAGATTGAAAATTTTTTTGATTAGAAGAAAAACGTAATCATTAAAAAATACGCTATCTCTTTCCCTGTAAATCTAAATTTATGGGATAGAATAATATTCGCTTTGATTATTCCTGTGAATAAAATATTAAAATTAATAATTTAATTTATCTTTAAATAATACTTTTTATATTATATTGTGTGTGTATTTTATTTTTTATTAAAACTAATGTTCTCTAAAAAAGAGGTTTAAAAGGAGGAGGTAATTAAAGAAAATTTGGAAAAACATAAATGCACATGTATATAAATATATTAACGTTAATGCTAATTATAAAATTAAATTATGATATTAACAAATAGTTAATAAATATTTTAGACTGTAAAATTTGCGGAATATTAAAGTGAAATAGAATTTATAAGCCAAAAGATTGAGGAGGCTCCGTTTGCCTACATTCCCGATTGCCAACAGCTTCGTTTGCCTACAACATTTTGCCGACAGCTTCGATTGCCGACATTCCCGATTGCCTACAGAGCGATTGCCTACATGCATTATTGCGCACATGTAAAAATTAAAAATACGAACGTACGTTTGCACACATGACATTATTGCGCACATACACATTGCACACATGACTTCATTGCACACATGGAGATTGCACACATGACATTATTGTGCACATACACTTTGCACACATGGTATTATTGCACACATAAAATAAGAAAATCGTATTAACGTTTTGCACACATGACGTTATTGCGCACATACACATTGCACACATGATATTATTGCACACATAAAATAAGAAAATCGAATTAACATTTTGCACACATGACTTTATATAAAGTAACGAAATTTTGAAACACCAATATCTCGAAAATTATTGACTGTATTCAAAACCTATGTGAATCTGTACAATAATAGATTTCCTTTCGCACTGAAAGCAGCAGATGATGGGGCTAGACCTTGCTTCGCGTGGAAAATTACAAACCCACGTGGAACCTCGCTTCGCATTAAAAAGTGTATGCGTGGACGCAGTATGTTCCGCCCCCCCCTGGGGGGGAGCTCCACTACCGTAAAACTAGACACATAGGTTTGGGTTAAATCTCGCTTCGCGTGGAAAGTTGTAAACCCATGTGGAACCTCGCTTCGCATTAAAAAGTGTATGCATGGACGCAGTGTGTTCCGCCCCCCTGCGGGGGAGGGGGGGGGCGCCACTACCGAATAACTAGACACATAGGTTTGAACGGATCATGACTGCCACTTTTTTCAAGGTCAGGATCACTCAGGACGATGACCTTGACAATATATGTCAAGGTCAGAGTTATTGGGGCTAGCTCCATTTTGCATGTGCGCAATAAAGTCATGTGTGCAAAACGTTAACTCGGTTTTCTTATTTTATGTGTGCAATAATACCATGTGTGCAAAGTGTATGTGCACAATAATGTCATGTGTGCAATCTCCATGTGTGCAATGAAGTCATGTGTGCAATGTGTATGTGCGCAATAATGTCATGTGTGCAAACGTACGTTCGTATTTTTAATTTTTACATGTGCGCAATAATGCTTGTAGGCAATCGCTCTGTAGGCAATCGGGAATGTCGGCAATCGAAACTGTCGGCAAAATGTTGTAGGCAAACAAAGCTGTTGGCAATCGGGAATGTAGGCAAACGGGACCCCCCCAAAAGATTTACCATTTCTATGTCACCATCGGACTTTCTTTTTCTCGGAAAAAACGCTGCTTTTGCAAGTTCTTCATCTGAGATGGTACCCGGTATGATTTTGATATCTGACACGTTTTCAACAAGCAAAAAATTTGGCATTCTGTCAGCCTTAAGAATGCCAGATATTTGAAGTTTTGTTTTTACTTGAAATTTATCAAGAATTTTACGATCTTTACATCGTACTTCAAATCTAAATTTTCCAAATCCTACCGATGAAATGCATATAGGTTCAGCAAATGTATCCTCAGTGAAATCATATTTTAGAAAGGCTTCCAAAGTCACTACAATTTAGGATAAAATTGTAATTCAAAGTATAAAATATTTTACAACTCTTTGATTAAAATATTCAAAACATATAAAAAATATGTAAAAAAAGAAATACAAAATAATTTATAAAAGTCTAAATGTAGATAAGAAATGTAAATGTAGATAAGAAATAAATAATAAATTTTAAAAATAAGAGATAAACGAAAATGGAAGAAACTAATGTAGAAAATTTTTTAAAAATCTTAAAATTATATAAAAACTTTTATTTTTGTGTAATTAATATGTATAAAATAAACAAATTAAGAGGATATATTACGCACAGATAAAGTTTGAATAGAAATTACTTTAAAACAAATTTTCATTAATTTAATAAATCTAGTAAAAACTTTTTTCATAAATGATTAGTCAGACGATTCTTTCAAATATAAGTAATAAACAAATATGATTCAAATATGATTCAAACATGAGTAATAAACGAGTTACATAACTGTGTCCACAAAAAATAATTAAAGTATTTCAAAATTAGATTAAATAATTCAAAATACATCAAAGAATCGTCTGACTAATTATTTATGATAAAAGTTTTTGGTATATTTATAAAAACTTGGTTTTGACGGAAATGTGCCGATTCAAACTTTATATGTACGTGGAACCTCCTCTCAAATGAAAATTATAATCACCATATTGAGTTTTAGAATTCAAAATGTTTTGAATAGTAACTGGTTTATAAGATTTAATCTCCTCAGAGTCTCGAATTTTTCCAATGACGTTTAGGACTGTATAATCTTTGATTGTCAAATCCATATTTTATTATTTTTATTTTATTAATTTAATTAGTTTTATTAATTACTTTGTTATACTACTTATACTACTTGTTACATAAATATAGAATATGTAAAAATTAAATAATTTGTTATAGTTATGTAATAAGACTATAACGTAATTACAGCTCTGTTTATTAAATTTACTATTGTACATTCTTATTTATTATTAGTGCAAAATTTAATTACAATTTAAAATTACAGATAATATATTTTATATTTTCTGCCTTCAACAACAAATAGATTGATATTTTGATTGATACTATGAATATTATGCATTTAAAAAAATGTATTACTGTAAATATTTATTGTTGGTGCAATAGCACTATTATTAATTACACTTCATTAGTATACTTGTGAACTTTTTTTAAAACGGTCGAGATTTCGATACTCGGGGCTCTCGTTCTTTTGTGGCTTTTACTTCCTCAATAATGGAAACACAGTCACATATACGTGTACTCTGTCCTCTTACAGCTGGCATTGTAGAGAGACTTTTTTCATTCGGAGATTTTGAGAGCACCGCGACCATATCACGTTAGATTTCTATGTTTATAATTTGACTGAAGATGGTTCGAAACAGGAATCGACACGTTTTGTTAATTTGCAATTAAAGATGATATCCTTAAGGAATGTGATTACACTTTATTTACCACGCTCTGGCTCTCACTTGCCCAGTTATTTATTTTATTAGATTAATTACACTGTTTAGTGTAATTTTCAAAAAGTTGTTAAAATATTTTTTTTCCGGTTTCAGATGGTCTTCTGCGAAGAAACTTTACGACAAGCAGTGTAAGGAAAATGAGCAGGAAAAGTCTAAAGAGAATGAACAGAAGAATAAAAAAAGTTCAAACTTTATGGAAACAGGCACAAATTGTGTGAGAGAATTAAGGAATTATGTGTCTCAAATACTTCATGAACATTATAATAACAATGAGACAATCGATAATTTAATAAAATTTCATCGCATATTTCATTTAGATAAACATTTAATAAATAACATTGTTGATATTGTTTATGAGCCTGAAAATATCATAAAACTTTCTTTCTTTATTGATGAGATTAGAAACTTGCTTATACAATCTCCGCGGTAGGATTCTCAATACAAATTATAGTGCTATTAATTTCATAAACTAATGTACTTTTTGCACAGTTAATATGTAAATTTTTCAGAAGAATATTGAAAGATATTGCAATATAAAAATGTTTCACTTTATGAGGCAATGTTTGGTAAGAAAGAGATTGTATAGATACACAAATCAATCTTACAAAAGTCAGCTTTTGGAACAGATTGCTACTACGGCGGCACAATGGTTTCAACCCGAAAAAGATGTCTTTTACTCGAGCGTAAAAGCATCACTAGATAGTATCACATTAGAGGTACTGAATTGCCTCAGAAAAAAACATCCCGACCATTCGATATTCTCGACGTCCGCTGAAATTTTTTAATATTGGAAAAACAACAATATCGATAATAATCAGTGGAACGAAGCAGAAGGGACACAGATTATGGACACACTCGAGGAATATATACTTGGCAAATTTCGACCATGCAATTGGGGAATGTTTCCTAACACAAAGTTGGAATACTTGTGTATAGATAATGTAAGTTATTATAGATTAACATATATAATAACTTACTTAATTATGGCCAATTATATGCTGTAAGCATGATCATATATTTGTTATATCTTAAATAAATATTCTCGCTTTAATTAATTTCTTTATTATAATTTCTGGTATAGGTCTTAAAAAATAAATATGGTCAAGAATTAATTTTATTAACAATATATCACAGCGTGGCCAGAAGACTTGGTCTACGTTGCGATATAATACGTTTGGGTTCTCCTATTTCTCATTTCTTTATCGTTTGGAAACCAAACTTGTAAGTATAATATTAGAATTGGAATTATATCTGAACCCCCCATTCGGAATTTATACTTTTATCATACACACACACGCACACATATGTATATAATTTTTTATTGTTTACACTGCCATGTGTAGTTCAAGAAATACAAGATGTTTTAATATTAGTTCTAAGAAATTCTTACCTTATTATCTTGGTGTCAGGGAACTGCTATACAGGATGCATTCAAATATTGGATACCTCGATAAATTATTAAGAGCTGGACGGGTTAGCAAATACTAATACATAATTTTTATTAAGTTGAATACTAATCAATAAACTTGTAATCTTGACAAAGATATGAGTCAATGAAACATGCTTAATAAGCAGAAAGAATAATACAATATTTGATATTTTCATTTGTAATCAGAGCTCTGTTCATACGTTTAATCTTTGCTCATGTTTAATCCTTATTTTCAGTTTTGGCAAGAATTAATATGGTTAGCATTGGTAAATAGTAACCGATATAATAACGCTTTTGGGTTTATGCCGGATGGATCGATTCAATTGATTGGATACGACAGTATAAATGTGGTATGTTAGCATTATATATATCATATACATATATTAATATGGGAAATAATAATAGAAAAAAATCTCTAAAGTTTCTTTGATAATACATGCATAATCACATATAAATTATAATTATCTATAATTTAACTAGCTGTAATTTAAGTAACTACAAAAATCTATTTAGGAATTATTTGATAAGAAATATCAATTAAGGTCTGATCTTACACTTTTCAGCTCAGCCCTCGTGTTAAAAAAACACAGCTATATACAAGACCAAAGGACGTAAAATTTGCGGTTGGTATGATAGTGACATATCAATCTACAGATTGTGCCGGCGTAATAGTAGGATGGCACCGACATCTTGATAGACATCTTGTTACATTCTCCGCAAAGAGTGTGCCGAGTCCTTATATGCACATATATGAACTGCCGTTGAATCACTGTCGTAATTGTAATTTTATAGAGAAACAAACAAATTACATAATTCTTACCGGAAATAATAAAATGTTTTATGTGGAAGAAGGTATGCATATTAGCAGACTATTTAAAATTATATTTGTTTATTCTGCGAGCTTATCTCTTTTTTTGTACACAAAATAAAATAATATTTTATTATATTTTGGTTTATTTTGTTCCCTTTTTAAATTAATTATTATATTTGTTTTAGTTATTATTTTATTTATTATCCTATTTTTATTTGTTATTTTGTTTATTTTAGTTATCATAAATTTATTTCTTATTTGCATTTTTTATTTTAGATGCTATAACTTTAACAACGCCGAAATGGATCGATAATAGTGAAATAGGTCGCTATTTTTATAAATTCGAGGGCACGCATTACGTACTAAATAAAATTCTGGCGAAACTTTACCCGCAGGACACCGCTATAACTGCGCAGCAACATTGCAGCATTATTGCAGCAACATTGCAACGTTGCAGCAATATTGATGCATCGTCATGTACTAAATGTTTTTCTCTATTTCTTCTCGTATGTTTCCTTGTCCTTCAGTTTTTATTCTTTAATAATATATTCATAAGCCTTTCTTTTTAATTTTCTGTGCAATTCGTATTTCTTAATCTTTTGACAACATTTTTTATTAACATTATCAAAAACTGTTAATACATTGAGTTGATTCACAGACGTAGCAATATTATTGAATTATTCTTTACTCGCGTTATTGGTAGTAATGTAATAAAAACATATTGTATTAAGCGTATGTGTCGACTGTTATATCTCACGGATTTATGTGTGTCAATTTTATTTTATTATGTGAACATTATGATCAATAATATCATATTAGTAAAAATATTGTGACTGACAATTTTAATCCTAATCAACTGTAGATAAAACACAATACAGATTTAGTTTCAAAATCGTGTAATTCGGTCAAAAAAAAATCGTAAGAAAATTTAAAAAATAGAATTTTGTAGGCAAAATGTAGTTTATGGAACTTGAGTTGAATTTTTCGAGAGAAATTTTTTTATCGTGCTGCAGAATGTCAAAAATACATCATTTCAAGGAACAAAACAATGGGTTTTTTTTTTAAACGCAGGACAAGGAAGGTAAAAAAATTTTTTAAATCCACCGATAGGGTTAAAGTTGAAATTTCAAGCTTCAAAATGCTTTTTTAATTTTTTGTCTACGAAGATCTTTCGTCGAGTTTCAGCGGTTTGAAAATTCCCCAACTTTTAGGATATGAAAAATGTTCCCTATTTTTTTTTTAGTAGTGTATACATAAACATATTTTATATTATATGTATATACTGAGAGTAACGTAAAGATAAAGACGGGAAATGATACGTTTTGAATTAATCAAAATTTTTCTCATGTTATGTGTTGTGGGACAGTGTAAACAATTACTTGGCTTATGGTACTATAAGTTTAGTGTATAAACATAATAATTATGATTTCAAATTAACAATTTTTTGGAAGATCTATTTTATTGCATGGAGGTTTTTAAACAATTAGTTTTTATTCTGTGAAATCCAATTAAATTTTTGAAATTAAAATTGGCATTTTAGTTAATAAACATTTTGAAATATTTATTGTAAAATATTATTATCTGGCGAATAATAATTCACGATATATATAACGTAATAAACTTTCCCTGAAAACTATTAAGTAGGAATACTGACAGATAAGAGCCAAAACGCAGGTATTGCGCAAACTTATTATTGTTAAATTTTATTATTATAACAAATGTGCATTAAAAATGTATGTTTTGGACCGTTTTTTGGTCCATCTTCAGCATGGATATAAAAATGTAAAAATTAAATTAGAGTATTAAAACTTGACATGCACCACATTTGTGTTTTGCAAATATTAAACTATTTTTCATGACAGTTTAGTTATGTGGTTTGTCATATTATATAAATCTATTTTTGTAGAATAGATTTTTGAGAAAGTTTCGATCGAAACAAACGTTATTTTCACGTGCATTTACATTGTGATTTTTTTTATCTATTTTTATCTGTTATTCTAAGGGCCGTGGCACATAAAAAAACTTAAGCAGTAAGACTTAAGACGTAAGCGAATTGACCAATCACGGTCGAACAGTAAGGCAGCCATATTGAAACGTAAGCTACGCTGAAAATTCCGTATGGTTGAAATTCTTAAGTCTTAAGAGGATGCCGGATACCGACAGAATGCGAATATTAGTAGGATTGCAAAATATTTTTGTTGATTATAGATATCAACAAATCCTTTTCCATAATTAAAGTATACATAATAACGGAGTGCGGGGTTTATGATTTCATATGAAAAGTGAAAAAAAATTAAAAAATTACAGTTTTGTTATCGGCTTCTGCCGTCAACATTTACTTAATTTAAAAAACCTGCAACCTGCACGTGCCTAACAAGTGAACTCCGCACTCGGCATTTTATCAAAGAGTATTAGTGAACTTCGAGAAGTGAGTTTAGAAGCTTTATAAAAAAGATTTTACTATGCAACATTTTTCACACCGAAATGTTTCTTACTAGGCTTTCAAATACATTTTCAAACGTTCACTTATATTCCTTCATACATTTCCGAGTGGAGAGGTATCCTATTTTGCACGTACACACCGCAAAACCCTTATATTAAGCAAATATATAATTATTATGGCCGGTAAAACAGGACGGTCCGGCATCCTCTTAAGACGATGCCGGAGCGACGGGCGAACTCCGACGGGTTAGCGCCCTCATCTAAACGTAACTAAAAGTGTCGGTATATTACCAACGCTTTATAGTTACATTACCGATATCATTATGTAGAGTAATTGTCAAGGATATGTGCATACTTTGGAAAGAGCAATAAAATACAAGCTTTTCGCATTGTGTTAAATATGTAGAGACAGAAAATATGTTGGATTTCTACTCTATTTCTGTTCTATCGTTTCGTAGAAGCAACGACTTTACACAGATATCTGTTTGTGTCGCGTACACATTTTGAATACAAATCTATAATATTGCTCATATTATCTCTTTTGATTTTATCATAATGTAGATATATACATATATACATCATATAGATGTAACATATATATATATATATATATATATATATATATATATATATATATAGATGTAACATATATATATATATATATATATATATATATATGTTACATCTATGTTATATGGCATATATATATATATATATATATATATATATATATATATATATATGATACATATACCCAGCAAACATCGAATATATCTGCTATATAACATAGATGTAACATGTGCACTTATTATGTACATGTTATATATGTATAACAATCATATCTTGGTTTGCTGGGTTACAATTTATGCAGTACAGTTTGAGAAAATTGAACTAAAATATATTATATATGGATGTAAATATATTATACATATAATTTTGAATACGATGATAAATCTTTATCATCGACAGTATATCGGTATAATCGATATGATTGAGGACTAATGAGTAATATATAAACTTCTTCACTATAAATGTGAATGTTTATATATTCTTATGACATAAGTATGCACATATTAAAATTTACATTTACATTAAATATTAATATAAATATTTATAAATGCAAACACATAAATTCTCTGTCCGCAAAACATTGCAACAAAATTTTATAATTGTTACAATATTTTGGATATTTATAATATAGAAAGGGCTCCTCCATCGCCCATTTTCGTGAGAACGCAACCAAAATATTTTATTTATTATTTTCATATCTGCGATTATAATTTGCAAGCGAGATTGAGGCATTTTTTTTCTGGCCAATATTGTTACGAGTATCAGGATAGATTTTTTTTAATCATAATTTCTTATCATTTTAAAAAAGGCAGCAGTTTATTGCTTGCTATAATATTACAAGACCGTTTCCTCATACTCTTTACATCCTTGGAGTATTTTTTCTCATAAGGATTGCCTCCTAATAACGAAGATGTATATATTTTTTCTCTTTAGCTACCAACTTGTATATACACAGCCTGATAGACTATTATATATGCGAAATTTGGTGCCATCAAAAAAAGAAAAAATACATCGCCAGTAATCACAATAATAATTCCTTCCAATAATTTGTAAGCTTTTATTACTATATATGATTGGTTGCAATCATATGAAGGAATACCAGATATTGCACACTTAGTCTTTCAAAAACGGAAGTTTCTTTAAATTTCTTCTGGAATAACTGTTTTTTAATAACCAGAATATTCATGCACAAACCGCATATGATATGAAATATTTTTTAAAGCAACCAGCACACGAATAAAAATCGCCTCTGGGATAAAATATTTTTTTAATAACCAGAGCGCACATGCAAACCGCTTCTGGAATAAAATATTTTTTAAAACAACCAGCACACGAATAAAAATCGCCTCTGGGATAAAATATTTTTTTAATAACCAGAGCGCACATGCAAACCGCTTCTGGAATAAAATATTTTTTAAAACAACCAGCACACGAATAAAAATCGCCTCTGGGATAAAATATTTTTTTAATAACCAGAGCGCACATGCAAACCGCTTCTGGAATAAAATATTTCTTAAAACAACCAGCTCACGATTAAAAATCGCCTCTGGAATAAAATGTTATTTTTTTAATAACCAGAGCGCATATGCAAACCGCTTCTGGAATAAAATATTTTTTAAAACAACCAGCACACGAATAAAAATCGCCTCTGGGATAAAATATTTTTTTAATAACCAGAGCGCACATGCAAACCGCTTCTGGAATAAAATATTTCTTAAAACAACCAGCTCACGATTAAAAATCGCCTCTAGAATAAAATGTTATTTTTTTAATAACCAGAGCGCACATGCAAAACGTTTTTGGTAGGAAATATTTATTTCGACAACCAGTTCACGAATTGATCGCTTCTGGGATACATTCTTCAACCAAAACGTACATGCAAAACGTTTTTGGTGGGAAATATTTCGTTCGACAACCAGTTCACGAATTGATCGCCTCTGGCTAACTAACTACTGTGACACAACTACTATTGCAAAATAAATATAATCAATTTTCAGTGAAATATACAAATAAGCAAGAGATTAATGATATTTTAATAAATTTAAAGTTACTATTAAATATACACAAACATATACACACAGATAATATATAACACACATATAGTATGCTCGGATAAGAAAGAGATGGACAGAGAAGAATGGGCAAAGAGAGAAAGAAGATATGAGTGTAACTGAGCAAGTGTGTACAAATGCCAAAAGTAAGAAAAAAAGGAAATAGTTATATCTTTTTCCGTAGCAATACTTTATGCTCACTAATGTTTAGTGACTGATGTGAATTATCAATCGATATATCGTTTTACAGCCATTCCCTTGCTTACTCATTCCTATTCTCTCTCTCTCTCTCTCTTCCTCTTTCTTTTTTTGCCCATATCTGTCCATTTATTTATAACAAAAATACTATATGAGTATTAAATACTATGTGCATCATATATAATGTGTATGTTTATGTGTATAGAATAGTCATTCTAAATTCTATTTGAAGATCAATTTTATGTTATAATTTTTTATACAAAAGTCTTTATGTTGTTTTCTATTTAGGAATTGTTTTAAAGATATAATTAAAAAAAAAAATTTGGAATATTATATTTTTATATAATATTACATTCTCATATTTATATTTTTGTGTAGACTGCACGGAAATAAAATTAAATAATATCTAGCAACATATTAGTATATAGTATACATTAAAACAATTCCTTCTAAAATTATGGTATATAAATATACTAATTTTTTGACCCTTATTCTTTTTAAAGAAAGTCTGCGGGCAAAGAGGGGCAAGCATCTCTCGAAAATTTTCGAATATTTTTGTCCCATTATGTGGACACACTATTAAAACCACACTATAAAAACACAACACTCGTTTTTTAAATTCAACGCGTTATAACGCGTTATAATAGTTGAGCGTACTTTTGCGGTAATCTCTTGTTACGCGTATGTACACAACACGCGCGACTGAGACTGAGTATCTGCCGCGCACTGATATGATCGCGTGTGCCTGCCTGCATGTGTGTGTGCATGGTACAGTCGACTTATTCCCCGATCCATACATATATACTTACATACATGCATGCTACAAATATCGCGTAATAATAAAAACAAATGCGCATCTTTATAAACAAATATTCTCTAACCAAATAAAAAAATTATTTTCATATTGATTAAAATTAATTCGATACATAAAACCATTATTTATAAATATTTTACGACAAAAATTAAATTTCTAAATTTTTGCTTTGGAAAAAGTTTATTTTCTATAAATATAGGCAACCTTATATAAATATGCAAATGTTTGGTAACATAAGAGGATAAAATATATCAAATTTTCTTTTCTCGTTTATAAATTACCAAATATAACTATAAATAATAATAAATTGTCATAAAGATTATATGTATATATATATATATATATATATATATATATATATATCATGCTCCTCGCATATTCGTTTACACGTTCATTCACGCTGCTCTCTCTGTCTCTCTGTCTCTCTGTCTCTCTCTCTCTCTCTGTCTCTCTCTCTCTCTCTCTCTCTCTCTCTCTCTCTCTCTCTCTCTCTCTCTCTCTCTCTCTCTTACTCTTTCTCTGTTCGTTCTTTATTGTATTCTTTCTTTCCCATTATAATATTTTCTTATTTATTCGACTTTTATTCTTTTTATTCTCGTCTTCCTACATAATAATAATTATTAATTTAATCATTAATTTATTCATTTTTATTTTATAGAGTATAAATGAGATATTGTGTATCTTATAAATAGAAAAAGTATTTAATTATGTGTATTTTTGTTTGTACATGTGTTGTATTTAATTATAGTTAAACAGAAAAAGAAAATAACTTATTGTTGTGTATCTCATTTATGCTTTATAAAATATAAATAAATAAATAAATTTATTTATTTTCATGTAGGGAGACGAGAATAGAAAGAATAAAAGTTGAGCAAATAAAAGAATATAATAATGGGAATAAAAGAATACAATAATGAACGAGCAGAGAAAGAGAGAGAGAGAGAGCGAACGAGGAGCAAGCGAGATAGCTAACATGAAAGATTTCCGAAGTTTCGCTCGCGAGGCTCGCTTTATCTATAATCTCTCGCGTTATATATCGTAACTGTAAAATTTTTGTTTTTCGCGCTTATTGATCCGAAAATAATTACAATGAATTAATGATATTTTACCGATTCAAATGATACCAAACACGATATAAATCGGATAATTTTTAATCAATTATGTAATTAAAATTATGATTACTTATTTCATTAAAAATAATCCGATTTATGTCATATTTAGTGTCATTTTATTCGCAAAAATGTTATTAATCCATTACAATTATTTTCAAATATATAAAATGCGAAATACAGATATTTTATTTTCTATAATAAGATGACATATATACGTCAAAGATTATAGATAAAGGGAGCCTGGCGAGCGAGACTTCGGAACTCTTTGATGTTTGTCATCTCGCTTGCTCCTTCATTCTTTCTTGCTCTCGCTTTTGTCGATTCTTCAGCATCGGGGATCTTTCCTTATGTACAAAATATGAACATTTTATAAAATAAAAACTGAAACTTACATTTTGGATGTTATTAGTATGAATATAATTATAATGGATTAATGAGATTCTTGCGATAAAAATGATATTAAACACGACATAAATCATATAATTTTTAATGAAATAAGTAATCATAATTACATAATTGATTAAAAATAATTCAATTTATGTCATGTTTGGTATCATTTTAATCGCATGAATCTTATTAATCCATTATATTTACATTCATACTAATAAAATCCAAAATGTAAGTTTCAGTTAAGTGTCAGGAACCAAGCCGTTAATCAAAAATCTAACGGCACTTTTCTTATACAATGTGGATGCAAGCTTTCGATTGCGACCAGTTTGAATAAGATTGGTGCAGTCAATCCTGAAGAATGATAATCGTATACCAGAAATGTGACATTTTTCGTTCTTCATCATCATTATCATCATAAGTTTCAGACTCTCACTTACGTATGCTCGCACGCACACACGCAAAGCGAGTTTGTCCCTCAAGGCGCGTTTGCAGCGCTCATGTACGATTATTCGCTTGAGTGTGCAAATACGCCTTGAGAGACAATGTGTATGTGCGTGCATACGTATATGATACGTATCAAGCGGTACGCGGTAGCATCGCTACGTCAAGATATAATAACGTTATAAGATTAATGTTCGCGACGTCAAGATATAATAACATTATAAGGTTAATGTTATATTTGAATCTGCTGCAGAAAATATATTTGGTCCTATCGAGTAAGTAGATTGAAATTTTGTATATATATCTGCTTATATATGTTTATTTATTGTTTTATAAGTATATTATTTCTTGATTATATCTGAATATTGTCTAAATTATAGCGCTTATTTGCAGGATAAAGCAAAATCAATCAATCCTTTCAAGAAGGCCGGTATACTTTTAGCTGAAGAACTTTGCTAAACAGCGTAACATATTGGGTTATAGAGATTTGGCAGTAACAGACAGTAAGTACAATATAGTAGCACATATAAAACATTCAGTAGCACATATAAAACCAGATATGTAAATTAAATTAAATATTAAAATTCTGTTCTTTTCATTGCACACAGATAGAGGGAAGTGACCATAAAGCACTTAACTTCGGATGGACATACAAACGATTAATAACTGTTGAAGTAAAAGAAATATTTACTATTTATAATGGGGTAAGGGGAATCCTTGCTCTTATGTTAAGTGATTGAACTGAAGTTGAATTCAATGTGTTGAATAGCTTGAAATTTGTGAAACACGAATACAGAAAATAAATTTAAGCTATAATTATAACTATATAATTATAGCTTAAATTTATTTTCGGTATTCGCGTTTCACAAATTTCAAGCTATTCAACACATTGAATCACGTGTAATATTATAATAGCATGTTGCAATGCGAGATATATATTCATAAGTTTTATGATTATCAGAGAGAAATCACTGACATTATTACATTTTTGATAAAATCGTAGGAATTTACAAGTTTTACTTCACAACTATATAATCAAAAATATAATAATGTCAGTGATTTCTCTCTGATAATGTTCATAAAACTTATGAATATATATCTTGCATTGCAACATGCTATTATAATATTACACGTATGCAAAGGAAGCCAAAGTATTCATACGTAGTAATTATTTATTATTTTTAAAGTGGATCTTACTGCAACAAAATTTTGATCGTTTTAATTTATTAATCTGTTCATCAGTATATATACATAGTATGTATACTTTGGCTTTCTTTATACGTATAACTATATTACATTATTTAAGAAAAAGAAAAACCTATGATAATTATATATCACATTGCACAACATGCTATTACAATATTAGTTATACATATGCGAAGAAAGCCAAAGTATACATACGTAGTATTTATTATTCTCAAAGTGAATCTTATTGGAACAAAATTTTAATCGCTTTAACTTATTAATCCGTTAATCAGTATACATAGTATATATATTTTGACTTTCTTCGCATACATATAACTGATACATTATTTTATTAAAAAAAAACTTATAAATATATATCTCGCAATATCACAACATGTTATTATAGTATTAGTTATATGTATGCAAAGAAAGCCAAAGTATATATATACATAGTATTTATTATTCTCAAAGTGGATCTTATTGGAACAAAATTTTAATCGCTTTAATTTAGTAATCCGTTTGTCAGTATACATAGTATATATATTTTGACTTTCTTTGGATACATATAACTGATACGTTATTTTATAAAACAAAAAATTTATGAATATACATCGCAATATCAAAACATGTTATTATAATAATAGTTATATGTATGCAAAGAAAGCCAAAGTATATATACGTAGTATTTATTATTCTCAAAGTGGATCTTATTTCAACAAAATTTTAATCGCTTTAACTTATTAATCCGTTTGTCAGTATACATAGTATATATATTTTGACTTTTTTTGCATACATATAACTGATACGTTATTTTATTTAAAAAAAACTTATAAATATATATCTCGCAATATCACAACATGTAATTATAGTATTAAAGCTAAAATAAATGCCTGATATTATATTATTAAACTATATTATATATATAACTATTATTATTGAACATTATATATTATAAAACGAATGCCTGGTATTTAACGAATGCCAATTCTATTTATATATTAGTAAAAATTATCTTGCACGCATTTATACAATACAAAAGATATAATTTTGTAATCTTTTTTTATATATTAGTAGAAATTATTTTACACGCATTTATACAATACAAAAATATATAATTTTGTAATCTTTTATTTCTATTTATATAGAATTGGCATTCGTTAAATGCCAGGCAATCGTTTTATTCATTTCTACATGAATAAAAAACTATATTATATTATTAAATTATATATAATTATATTATTGTTGAACATTATATATTAAAAATAAAACGAATGCCTGACATTTAACGAATGCCAATTCTATATAAATAAAACTATTATTGTGAGATAATGTAAAAAAAAAAAAAAAAAAACTTAAAAAAAATACTTGAAATAAAAAATACTTTGTTTTCTTTGGCATCTTTTATGGCTCTTCATTTATCTTCTTTGGCATCCTTTGGCACTTTATGAGCTGCAAAATTAGTTTGTCCCGCTAAAATAAAAGTATACGAATAAAAGATTACAAAATTATATTTTATTGTATAAATGCGTGCAAGATAATTTCTACTAATTGAGTTTTCTTACCGTCCTCTTCCTCGTCCTCTTCCTCTGGTGCCCCTGTATGCGAAGGACAGCTGGTATAAAAAATGAACAAAATGTTCTTGCTGGCGGCGAATGCCAGCAGCCCTACTCCTTGGTCTGCGAACTGTAAAATACAAACAAAATTAAAACTAATATGTTTTTTTATAAAGTGCAAAGAAAAATATTAAATAAAATATTACCTTGCCAAGTACTATCAATTGGTTCAATGGAACTGGCAGCAGCAGGACCGGCAGTAGCAGGACCAGCAGCACTAGGACCAGCAGCACCAAAACCGGCGACGGGGTTGGCAACGGTTATGCGGCCAGTGGCGGTGCGGCCGGTGACGAAAGGACCAGCGGCGGTGCGAACAACAGGAGTCTGGGCAATGGGGCCAACGGCGGTGTGGCTGGCGACGAAAGGGCCAGCGGCGGTGCGAACAACAGGAGTCTGGGCAATGGGGCCAACGGCGGTGTGGCTGGCGACGAAAGGGCCAGCGGCGGTGCGGCCGGTAACAATCTCGGCAATGGGGCCAACGGCGGTGCGGCTGGCGACGAAAGGGCTAGCGGCGATGCGGCCGGCGGCAGAAGCCGCGGCCATGGGGCCGGCAACGACAAGTGCAGCGGCCACGGGGTCGGTGGCAGCAGGTGCAGCAGCCATGGGGCCGATGGCAGCAGGTACAACGGCCACGGAGCCGGCGGCAGTAGGTGCAGCGGCCACGGGGCCGGCGGCAGTAGGTGCAGCGGCCACGGGGCCGGCGGCAGTAGGTGCAGCGGCCACGGGGCCGGCAGCGTCTGGATCCATGGAACAGGCGGGATTCGCGAGCGCGAATCCGTAACTGGTTGCTTCTTCTTCTATCGAAAATTTCGATAGGAAGATCTCCTCTTCGTCTACTATCTAAAATTTTAAATATATTGTTGCAATAATTGTTTTAATTTTAATAAAATATACAAAATAAAAGATGGTACTTACATTAATATCAATTTCCTTTTCCTGCGCCATTCTTCTTCTTCTTCTTTCTTAAATGGCACCTGCCCTCGGTCGAGGGTCAATACGGCCAGAACCTAGCGTATAATGTATACGGAAGTGGCGTGAACAAAAATCCTCTTAGAAGAGGAGAAAGTCCAAAAAATAAGGTCCAAACAAAGGACACACGTGCAACGCGTCAAAACTTAGAACACGGCAGCAACGGAAGTAAAAATTTTTCTGCGCCATGTGCTCTGTTAAGTTCACTTATCGATTGAATCATTGATCGATAATTTATATAGATCCGTAACTTTTATGAACAGTGAGAAAGCATTATTTCTCATTGGCTGTTATCAGAGCATTATAGGTGCGTTTCACGCATGATGCGCATGATGCATTATTTATCCTTGTTGTTCACCCAATGTTAAATAAGAATAGAAAATGCATTATGCGCATTGTGCGTTAAACGGGACGCACCTTATGTTGCGTCACCATAGTAATGTTTATTCTTCGTTTAGGACCGTTCTACAATACGTTGTATCATGGTCTTACGATTATGTCAATTACGATTACGTAGATTGGTTATAATCGTAATCTGTGTTCATGGCGATCACGGCTGTCACGATTTTACTAATCGATAACGATTATGATATATATTGGTTTGGGCACAGGATTTTGGACGCGATACCAGTGGTAGATATCTGATATATTTAAATTGATGATACAATAAAGTTAAATATATTTATATGTGAATTGCAATTAATAATTAATGAAATATTTTTATTTACAGGTTATATTGGCTGCTCTCTGGCGCTGGGTTTCAGCTGCCAGAAATATTTATATATATTAAAAATTCACGGCTGCTATAAGTGCTGTATTAAAAATATTAAATATTCACGGCTGCTATAAGTGCTGTATTAAAAAATCGGCTGCTCTAACAATAAGCGCTGAGTAAAAGAATTGCATTTGCATTAATTGGCAACAATATTTGTCGTAAGAACATTGAAATTAAAGTATTTCAAATACTCAATTATTAAATAAATTGTTAAATATCTAACAATTTTTGTTGTGTTTAATTATATAAAAAATTGTCTGCTTTTAAAGTATTAAATAATAATAATAAGTAATAAAAAATAATATTCTATTGTATAATTCAATTTGTTATGTCTGTTAATAAAGTAATTGATAATACCCGATCTCTGAATACCTACGTGATGCAGATGATAATTGAAGATAAATGGTTAGAAGACATTCATATTGATCATTTTGGATTATTATTAAAATCTTGTTCAGAGTATCAACCACGTGAAATATGGAGAATACAATGTCCCGATACAATCGAATCTGTTTGTAAGGATCAGAAACATATTCAAATATTACATAGTTGTAGCGATATGATTACTAATGAAAATGGGCATTGGGTTTGTAGCTATTATGATACAAAAAGTATTTATATTTACGATTCATTGAATTTAAAACGCTTGCATGCTCATCATAAGATATATCTTGACAAGTTATATCCATTTTATTCTTTTGATAAGAAACCGGTACGATTTCCGTCAGTTCAAAATCAATCTAATGGTTATGATTGCGGTGTTTTTGCAATTGCATTTGCAGTATCACTTTTATTTGGCCTTCGACCAGATACAGTTATGTATGACCATACTTTAATGCGTCAACATTTGGCACACATGTTTCAATTAGAAAAAATAGAACATTTTCCTCGAATTATAAGACCTAATGATCCAAAAAAATTATTTAGTTTTGATGAAATACAAAAAAGGAAAGCTTTAGCTAGAAAAAAGCGAGAACATCGACAAAAGAAAGCTGAACAAGAAAGGTCTGTAGATTTAATAAAATTAAAAAATAATATAACTGAAATGACAATGGAGCAAGTAGCAAAGAAACATGATAAAGATTCATTTGATTGTTACAATATAATAAATAAAAATAGTAATATTGTAAATAAATGTAATGATGTTGAACATTCTATTCATGACACTTTTAAGAATTCCTTTTCATCACTGCATATTTCTGCAGACAAAACGCAAAATAGTAAAAAAAACAATACATGTATTCAGGAAAATACGTTGTCAGATATCAGTTCTTGCATAACAAAAATGAACGAACACAAATATACAAATCTTGTTGCAAATATTTTACCTCTAAGCATGCAATATATACAGATTATTCTTAGAGGTGAATGGTTAGAAGATATTCATATTGAGTATTTCGGTTTATTATTGAAAAGTTGCTCAGAATATCAATCACGCGAACCATGGAAAATTCAATGTCCTGATAGAATTGAACCTGTTCATAAAAATAAGAAACATATTCAAATATTGCATAGCTGCAGCGATATAGCGACTAATTTAGACGGTCATTGGGTTTGCAGTTATTACGATACTAAAATGATTTATATTTATGACTCATTGAATATGAAACGATTACATGTACACCATAAAATTTATCTTGAAAAATTGTATCCATTTTATTCTTTTGATAAGCAACCAGTACAGTTTCCAACAGTTCAATTGCAACCTAATGGTAATGATTGCGGGGTTTTTGCAATAGCCTTTGCAGTATCCCTTTTATTTGATCTTCAACCAAACAGAATTATATATAACCATAATTTAATGCGTCAGCATTTAGCAGAAATGTTTCAATCGAATAGAATAGAACACTTTCCTCAAATCGCAGGAGTAATTGATTCAAAACAAATTAATCATAAATATGCATTCAATGAAAATAATATAAAAGATAGTATCGATATTAATAACATTACTAAAGATTTAACCAGAGACCAACATGGTATAAAAAGAAAAGTAAATTTTAATTATGGAGATAGTAATAAAAAGCGAAGTAAGAACTGTAAAATTTATTCGAAAAATGTTCTATCGCATAAGACAGATGTTATTAGTTTACGTAAAAATAAAAGCGTTGTTAATAAAAAATATTATAAATTACATAGAGACGATCTATTAGCAAAACAAAAAATTTATAATAAAAAACACAGAAATGATAGAAAAAAATCGAATAAGGAATATTATGAAAAACACAGAAATTATTTAAAGAAATCGATGAAAAAATATTATGAAAAACGCAAAAATTATTTAAAGAAATCGATGAAGAAATATTATGAAAAACGCAGAAATTATTTTAAGAAATCGATGAAGGAATATTATGAAAAACGCAGAAATTATTTGAAGAAATCGATGAAGGAATATTATGTAAAACGCATAAATTATTTTAAGAAATCGATGAAGGAATATTATGTAAAACGCATAAATTATTTTAAGAAATCGATGAAGGAATATTATAGATTACATAGAAACAATATACTATTAAAAAGAAACATTTACTATAAAAACAAGATAAATAAAGAATTAAAAAATAATTATAACAAAAAAACAACAAAAATAAATGATATGAAATACAATAAAGAGAAGTGTATTAGAAATATATCAAAAATTCTTAAAATGTCGTCGGTGTCCGAAAATAGATTGGAAGCTGAACGTATAGCAAAATGGTGCTTTTATATAAGAAAAGTTTATATTTTACAAATGAAAAGAACATTTAATAAATGTAAACAAAAAATGGAAGTTTGTTTGACACGTGCAACGGAATGTTCTTCATCAAAACTTACAGAATATGTAAATATGTTTTGTGGACAAAATAAACATACCGCTTCTTCGGAATTATATTTTGCAGAAACTACCTATCATACATATAATGTTTCTGAACCTATTATAATGGATTCCGAAGGTAAAGCAATTAATATTTTACCCTTAATAGAATCAAAACATAAAACCACAAAAGCATGGCGCTGTAGTTCCCTTTGTAAAATGGAAGAGATCATTATTAACGATTTGAAGTGCTGCTTTGAAAAATTTTTAAATTGTACATTAATGACTCTGCGTAAAAAATTTTTATGTTCTCAGAATTGTTACAATCAAATACATCAAGACAAACTAGGTCATTCTCATGGCTGTTATATCGACTACAAAATGTGTAAATCATGGTTTTTATCTATTGAGATGGTATCTCCCCATTATCCGATGATACGATATATTAAAAGATTAATATATATATTGATTAATTTTAATAAAAAATTAAATAAATTACATAAAGCATTAAATGATGTTGATATAAACACTCTAAAAGATATTGCAATTGAGGCTCAACAAAAAGGACAAACTGTAACACAGGTTAACGCGGAAATTAATTTAAATGAAGATGAAATTCATTCTCAATATTACTTAGCTTTTACAGCATTTACGAAACGATCGATAGATGTTCCAAAGTTTGGTTGTATTTCTTGTACAAAATATTGTTTCAAAAGAGATATCGTTATGAAAAAATTTGTAAGAAAAATGATACACCAGTTTGGAACAATTTTATTAATGATATAGGATTAAAAATTAATGAAAAATATATTATTTGCAACTTTTGTGATCGATATTTCAAAATAATAAAATGCCACCAACATGCAGAATCAATAAGCTCGAAGTGCTACCAGTACCAAAAGAAATAACAACATTAAATGATTACGAGCGAATTTTTATACAACGAGCGAAAGCATTTCAAATTGTGCAAAGAGCGCATACGGTAATAAATAAAAATCTACCGCACAGAGAAATGATATCAAAAGTGAAAGGTAGAACATTCCATTTGCCATTGCCGTTAAACGAAACGTTAAACAAAATTTGTTCTTCGACTGAACCTATTAATTTAAATCATGAGTTATATATATTAATTCGTGGTATTCCAACTGAAGCAAATATAATCTGGGAAAAATTAGTCGATGTAAAAAAAGTATGGACTGCCTTAATATGGTTAAAACAAAATAATCCTATATATTCAGATATTATACTATCGATATCTCCTGAAAATTTGTTGCATTCCAAATTACGAGATGTTGAGTTTCAAGAACATAATTCGGAACTTTATGACAAAACTTTGGGGGAAGATAATAAAGAAAATGAAAAAAATAATACTTTTAAGGAAGAATGTAAGGCATTGTTGACTCAAATGTCGCAAACAGATCAATATTATGAACAATTTACTATATATCCAATGTATGAAAAAAGAATAAATGAATCTGCAACTACACTTTACCAAATGATAAAAGTTCAAGATATTCCATTGGATAATCGTAATAAAGATTTGGATATAAAATGTTTTCCTGATTTATATCCATATGGTGCGAATGGACAGCATGAAGATAGAAGTGTCCGGATAACTAATTTTGAATATATTAAAATGAGACTTATGTCGCAACACTCACAATTTCGGTTAAATATACAATATCTTTTCTATTTATTACATGATAACAATATGCGACAATTAAATAGTGGAATATTTCATAAAATGAATGTTACCAATCCTCGTGAAAGATATACAGCTGCTACTTATTTGGAGCAATTATCTAACCAGCAGCTTGAATCTAACTTAAGTACTATATTTTCAAAGTTACGGAATACAGAACAATATTGGAGAATACCCAGAAGTGATTTGCATTGTATGATATGTAATTATGGACCTGCTACTTGGTTTCTTATCATCAGTCTATGTGAGTGGTTATGGACCGATTTGATAGAATATCTTCGAGAAATAAATGAACCAATTGCCGATCAAAAATCTGCAAACGAACTTATTGCTCTCGATCCTGTATCAACTTCGAGATTCGTGGATAATAAATTTAAAGCTATGCTTGATTTTATTTGTTCACCTGATAATCCAATCGGAGAGGTCACTCATTACTTTTGGCGTCGTGAATATCAAGGTAGAGGTATGCAACATTTTCATTTGTTAATTTGGATAAAAGATGCTCCGATAATTGGTATATCTTTTAATGAAGATATTGCATCTTTTATTTTAAATTATGTCACTTGTAGAATTCCAAATAAACAGTTATCACCTGAATTATATCGACGTGTAAATACACATCAACGACATAAACATAATAATTACTGCTTATAAACATAATAATAACTACTACTAAAAAAACTAAAGTAGGTTTTTCTAAAGTATGCAGGTTTGGCTTTCACGATCCGTAACAGATACTTTGAAAATTAAAGACGTTGCTGTTTCAATAGCGGATAGAAGAAAATTGAAAACAAAAAGCAGACTCTACGATTTGCCACGATCTAAAGAGGAAGTCAATATTAATGATTATAATTCAGCTATTCTTACTGCTTGGGAAGGAAACATGGATATTCATGGTAATTTTTTTTACCTTTGTGAGGTTTTTTTTAGGTTCAATTTTCTCCATTGTTCTTCAGATTATTTTCTGTTATTCATTATTTTCTATTATTCATATTTTTGCAATTTTACTATATTGCTATATACTAATTTGCAATAAAATTTGCAAAATATTTTGCAATTTTTATTTGATTTTTATTTTCCCGTTTTTTCAAAATGTCGAAAAAACAAAAGATATCTCCATATTTAGCATAGGAAAATGATTATCTTTTTATTAAGGATGATGATTCATTACTGTGCCTTGTGTGTAAAACTAGATTACAAACTTTTAAAAAGTATAATGTACATAGACATTACGCCAAGTTCCATGAATTTGAATTTCAAAAATATGATGGAGAATGTCGTAAAAAAAAAAATAAGCGAATTGAAAAATGAAATGAAATCATTCGAGAATTCTCCAAAAAAACCAGTTTTAATATTGAGAAAAAAAAACAAATTATGCATGCTTCATACGATGTATCGCTTGAAATTGCCCAGAGCAAAAAAAATGTTTCTGATGGATTAATGATAAATGATAAAAAAATGCGCAATTAAGATGGCCAAAGCCCTCAAGGAAGATTTATTAGCTGAGAAATTTGAATCTGTTTCCCTTGGCTGTCAAACAGTTGTGAGAAGAATTACTGATATTAGTGAGCATTTATGCAATAAGTTAAAAGAAAATGCTATAATAGAAAATGTAGCTTATTATTCTTTCTGTTTGGACGAAAGTACAGATATATGCAACATCAGTCAACTATGTATTTTTATCAGAACAATACAATAGGATTTTATAATTAATGAGAAAATGCTAGGTTTGGCATCATTGCACAATACGACGAAAAGATTCGATAGTTATGATGCTTTCATTAAAATAGCTAAAGAATTCAACATAGATTTTAATAAATGTTCAGCTATTGTCATCAAATGGTGCCCCAGCAATGGTTGGCTTGAAGGAGGGCTTTTGTGGCTTATTAAAAAAGAATGATATCACTTGTTTAACTGTTCACTGTCTGATTCATCAAGAAGCGTTATGTGGAAAAGCCATTAAGATGTCCCTTGCAATGAAATTAGTTACCACAATTACTAATTTTATTAGAGGTGGGCATAAATCGTTGTCGTACAAACAATTTAAAAACTTTTTACAAAAAGTTAATGCAATTTATAAAAATTTGCCCCTTCACTATGAGGTACGATGGCTAAGTGCTGGAAAATGCTTGCAGTACTTCTTTCCTGATAAGAAAAGAAATTCTGCAGTTTTTGCAAGAAGAAGTATCCAGTGATACTGCTCATTTTGAAAAAGCTTTAATGGACAAAGATATGTTGAGTGAATTAGCCTTCTTAACGGATTTCACCGAACATATGAACAATTTGAATTTAAAATTGCAAGGTAGAAATAAATCAATTAGCGATGTTATTCATTTTATAAATGGTTTCCAAATTCAATTGAATATATTTAAATAGAAATTGAAAACGAAGAATTTCATCACTTCCCTTGCTGTGAAGAAATAAAAAAAAACACACCGATGTTGATTTTAGTGGTTTCGGAGATTTAATTAACGAAATTGCAATTGAATTTAATTCTCGATTTAAAGAATTACTTATATTAAAAGACGACGTTTTATTATTTAATAATCCTTTGGCCGTACCAATTGAAAACCAAAATATTTAACATCGGATTAAATTGTGCAATTTGCGAGCTGATCCTTATCTTTCAATTAAGAAAAAAACGGGCATTGATTTTTTTAAACTTTTTCCGAAAGATTTATATCCCGAGCTTCGAAATTTCGGTCTTAAAATGGCTTCGATGTTCGGCACTTCTTATTCTTGTGAAAGTGCTTTTTCTTTAATGAAGCTAATAAAAAACAAAAACAGGGCTTCATTAACCGATGATCAGTTATCAATTTTAATGCGAATTGCGATGAAATATTAAGTTAACGTGCTCGTGAATATTAAGTTTAACAATGAACATATTTAAAAAAAATTTATTAACTATTTTTAGAATCAGTTTAAAAAAATTTTCATTATAGATATTAATTACTTTTTTCTTATATAGTTTATTGGTTTTGATTCAAATTATATTTAGCAATAATTTTAAAATATTAATTATTATTAATTAATATGTATTGGCTTTAATATGTTCATTATATATAATAATATATTTTATTATGATATATGTACATATATTTCTGTAATATATACACTGGTGATCCTAGAGAAAGGTTTTGGGGTTAAACAACGAGAGACTAGTTTTTCAGTTCTAGATGTTAGCTAACTTTGTCATGAACTTGAAATGCCAAATTTCTTTAATTTATTTCTAATTTCTTTTGTTGAACGTATTTTTTTAATCCCCGTTTCTTAAAAGAGAAATTAAAGATTACAGATTATTATTTCGGGTTCAAATTTGGACATTTTTATCTTATAAATATCTTAAAAAATATAATTATCATTCAAAGAAATTTACAATGAATATTCATAATATTTATTAATTAAAATATTTTAAATAATCGATGAGGTATTGGATGCTAAAAACCTTGTTTTTTAGTGTTTTTTCTAAGTTTTTCCTAATAACTTTTTTTTTCCATTTCTATCCATTTAATACGTTTTACTGATTTTTGCTGTAAGGCTGTAATTAAAATTCAACTTACTACACATTAATAAAAAAAATTTTGTACAGAATTATAAAAATTAATATTTAGGTAAAAAATAGCAGTATACATTTATAAAAAACATTAATATAAATAAACAAATAATAATAATAAATTGTTCACAAACTTACAGCTTGAGCAATGAGTACTGGAATTTAAAATTTCATCGTCACTCTATCATCATCATAATTTAATACACATTTGCGAATACGTTTTCTCGAAGGTTGTGATTGAGATTCATCAATAATATTGACTATTGACATTATTATTACCATTACAAAAATCATCACCACTCGATGCATTTTCTGTTTGCACATTGTCATCTTTGGTATCATCTTTGGTTTGGCCATTTTTTTCATTACTATCTTCATTCTCATCGTTATCGCCTATTGCAGCTTGCAGCAAACGAGATACTTCAGTCATGTCAATCAGTCTATTAGGGACTCGATACACATCCTTGTGGATTTGTTTATTATGTCCCATGAAATTTGCTAGATCAGAAACTTGATTTTCCTCTATTCGCAACATAGCGTAAATATAGTGTAAATAGCGATATGCTTTCGAAGCATAGTACCTCGTAAACTAATAGAGATCGATGCATCACAGGCATTAGCAAACTTTCGTATTATATAACAAGTTCTGATATAACCTTTCTTCGGAGAGTTTTTTACTCCAGGTACAGCAAAGACTACTTATTTTTTGGGTTTACTCTAGCTTCAGAATGATATTTGAGTAAAACATCGATGTATGAAATTAAAAATGTATGCAATAATACGGGGACAATTCTCCCTAACTTGCCTTTTATAGTTAATCGAACAAATTGCTTGGCTTGTTTTTGAGATTCTTTTGATATATTATGAAATATATCAGGATTGTAAACTTTGTCAATCGTCTCTTGATTTTCATAGTTTTCAATGGAGAGTTTTTCAATTTCACCAGCTCTTCGTCGATTAAACATTTGAACAAGGATAAGACTGCCTTCTGATAATTTTCTCCATGCATTAAAATCAAATTCTTTCTGAAGAATTTCCATCGCTTCTTCACATACATTTTTTGTATAGTTATACAATTTTTGGATGTCTGATTTTGAAGGAAAGATAATTTGTTTTTCTCGCCATTTATTTGTCCGATCCTCTATAACTTTTTTATTAATTGTCACTGGGTAATCATCTTCAAATAACACCATAAAATCATCAACAGCCTTTTTTCCATCGAAATCTTCTCGCTTAATATATTCAGCAGCTTGTATACGAGCACACTTCTTCAATATTGTCCCTAGAGTAGTTGCGTTATAAAGTCTGAAAAACCTGTGATACTGAATCATAATTTGTATATATTTTTACAGCCTTTATAACGTCATCGTAATATCGAGGATGGAAAATGGATGCGAAATCAGTTACTTTTTTGTTAATTTCTTTGATTGTTAATTTGAATTTACTAAGAAGCCGTAGATAATTCCTGATTATATCATACTGAAGAGGAAGTGTGTAAGTGTTGCATAATTTATTCCCGAATAAAATCAGAAGTTCATCGTATTTAATTGACCTTGAAACATCGTCATCTTGGAATAATGGGAAAATTTGGGAGAGTTTTGCAATGCTATTAAATGCAAATCTTTGATTATGAGTTTCCGCAATAAACGTCGAAATAATGCAGAATGTAAATAAATATCGTCTACAATGGTTAATGATTCTTCATTCTTTTTATAATGTTTATTCTAGTGATTGTATTATTGCGAAGACTTGCATAAGCAAATGTTAGCAAAAAGTATGCGAAAAACCTCTAAGATTTTTTAAGACCAGTTCCCAAATTATCGAAATGTCTCCAAAGTATACGCACGCTCAAAAAAATGTCCCCAATAGATTCTATATGCATATATAAATATATATATATATATATATATATATATATATATATATATATATATACATATATATATATTCATAATTACGAATGCGTGCAATAGTTTCGCCTCGCGCGATACGCCCCTTCATTCTAGTCTACACTCACAATCAATCAACATGCTACAGTAAGTACCTCAAGACGATACGCATAGACATAGTATATCTAGACCGAGTGTTGAAGGGTGAGGGCCAAGGTGCACGTAGAAAAGGACATACTCTGTTCCGTGCTCCTTGCGTTTTCTCTCACTCGCATGTAGCATATCGAAAGAGTACGCTATGCTACGTGCGAGCGAGAGAGAACGCAAGGAGCACGAAACAGAGTATGTTCTTTTCTACGTGCACCTTTACCCACTCCTTAAATAAAGGCAAACGCTCGGTCTAGATATACTATGTCTATGACGGTACGCCTCGTGCGAGTAGAAAGGGAAACGGGAAAGTTCGAGCTACAGTTCGTGGGCCAGGTCTGCTATATATATATACGATTGTCATCATGTTGGCCAGTTTTATAAAGTTCTGCTTCAAATCGTCGCTGCTGTTTCATAAAAAAAATTATTTGAGAATTGGACGTGGTAAGCATAAATTTTTTTTGCTTTTTTTTATATACTGTTTTTTAAATTTTTGATTAAATTATCTCAAAGATTATTTCTATATAACTGAATCATGTGCACAATATAACACACAATTAGAGCAATACATGAAATAAAGTTGATATATTTATCGGTCTCTTTTTTTATCTAAATATTCTAAACATCTGTGCACGGAAAAAAAATGAAGTTGCTTCAATTAAATGTCGACGTCACGTGCTGCCACAAACATATATAGTTCATTCGATGATATTCGCTATTGATTTTAATTTTATGCACGTATATTAAAAGAACAATGTATAAAATTTAATTAGTGACATATAATATTATACTAAACACATATCAGAATGTAAAACTGCTAAGTAACGCTATGTAACGCTGCTAAGTTAAGAATTGAATTACATTGTAACCATAGGATAATAATATATGTGATTATTAATTAATTTTAGAGTAATATACAATAAATGTTGTATTAGATCAATTCAAAATAGAATAAATGCAACCGTATCTCTATTTAAATCTTGTGCAAGTTATATTTTATTTGATTAATCATATAATGCAATAAATAAATTGTACATTTTGCGGGATTATATTAACGATTGAATGAACTATTGATGTTTGCTCTGAGAATAAAAAAGTGATTGTTTTGAAAACATTCTTATTTGAAATGTATCAGTTTCTTTTAGAAGTAAACTTGAAATTATTTGAATGAATTTTGCATGCAGATGAAACTACACTATACTACAGTATACTTATATTAAACCTAATTATATTTCATTTGATTGAATATATTATTCAATATATAAGTTAGACGTTCTACTGGATTATATTTACGATTGAATGAACCATTGATGTTTGCACTAAGAATGAAAAAGTTGTTTTAAAATCATTGTTGTTTAATACATATAAATTTATTTTAAAAGTAAACATGAAATTATATTTAAATAAATTGCGCATGCAGATAAAACTACAATACATATAATCACATTAACCTAATTTTATTTTAAATTTAACGAAGTAGCTCCCATAAAATCAAAACAAATGTAATAACAATGTAAATAACAATCAAAATTAAGACTCTCATAAATAATAAACAAGACGCGAGATGCAAATATAAATAACTGTCATTATAATCATTTCTGTCCTCGACTGGACTCTTTTCAATGATAAAAATAATGAGTACGTGGTATATAAAATTAATAAAATACAAACGGTCAATCGGTAAAAAAAGACGTTATCAAGAATTGCTCCTGGACACTCCAATGGCACGCCAACGTATGTCAAACCTCATCATCCACCACAAAATTTTCCCTAGAACTTACGGGACGAAATTGTAGTCAGACTAGCGCCCGAAATTTTTTTTTTTATAAAAACGTGGTGGTATAAGGAGCTCTACTTTTATTTTATTTGACTGGATATATTATTAAATTTATAAGTTACATGTTTTGCTGGATTATATTTATGATTGCATGAACCACTAATATTTGCTTTAAGAATAAGAAAATGATTATTTTGAAAGCATTTTGATTTAAAATATATATATTTTGTTTAAAAAATAAACACGATTTACTTTAATGAATTCCATATACAGAGAAGTAATACGATTATACTTATTAACTAAATGATTTTTTATGTCAGTATATTCATGAATTTATTTAGATTAATTAATATTGTTATCAAAATTGCGTTGTTTTTAATATAACTTCTAGTTGCAACGATTGTCCACATTATTGTCACATTAAAGTAAGGTGATGTTAAAACTCCTATCATATTGCTTCAATTACATGTGTAATTTGCATAATTAATGTCAATTACTGTGATTACCAAATAATGACAGGAAGTTTGAAACACACAATCGTTGCTGTTGTTTTAAATAGATGTAGAATTCATACAATCATAATGTCGTACATCAAGTGATATATTCTGCATATGTAAGCGGAAGCTTTTTTAAAAAAAGAGGAAATTATAAATAATTTTCCATTCAATGTAAACAATTATTTTTTAAACTGAATACTAAACTATTTACATTTTCCTCTTTTTTTATTATAGAAACATACGTAAACAACTTTTGATTGCAGTGCAAAGTATATCACTTGATGTATTGACATCAATGATTTTACGAGTTTTATCTAAAACAATCTACTTAAAACAACAGAAAAGATAGTATATTTCAAGCATCCTATAGTTAATACTGATAAATATCGTTACATAATTGTGAAAGATAAGAAGGCTGAAGAAATTGTACATGTTTTTTTATTACAAAAAAAATTATTTATTAAATAATCATAAAGGAATATTTATATATATGTAAACATATCGTATAACTTAAACTATAAAGTGAACAGTTTATCTTTAAAGCACTGGGATATAGCTCTTACCCTCAATAATGTATATTACAAATATACATTAAATATATATTACAAATTTTATACGTTTCAAGTTTCGACTGAGGCATAAATCCCCAAGACTGCGTTTCTGTTATTTCATATGCGTAAAAATGAGTATTAAATTGTATAGTTCTTAGTTCCTTATATACAGAGTGTCTCACAATCTCCGTACAACACTTTAATAGTGTATTCTAGAGATAAAACAGAGTCAAAAATTCTGATATAAAAATTTTAGGGCTGCAATAGTTTTTGGGTTATAAGCGATCAAAGTTTGCCAATGATATCGCATAGAACTCGTGCGCTCAGATCCGTAACTACACATACACGCGTACCGATCTGTCATCTGTTATTGATTTTACAAATCAGGTAATATTGATTTTTATTGCATAGCTGATTTTATTGTTTCGTATGTGTATGAATACCATATACAGCGGTCAGCTGATATTAACGAACTATAAATGTTGTTCGTAAAATATCTAATTTTTTCTTAAATAACAATTTAAATGATTGATTAATTATTATATTTAAATAGAAATATAAACTAAATATTTTCACACATTTAAGAAATAAAGTTAATTTTTGTTTTGATCGCGCGGAGAAGTTTTATGGAAATAAATCTATTTGTTTTATCTGTCAGCAATAACAGATGACAGATCAGCACGTGCATAAATGTAGTTACGAGCCTGAGGGCGCAAATTTACGCAATATTATTGGCAAACTTTGATCACTTATAACTCAAAAACTATTTGTAGCTTCAATATTTTTGTATTAAATTTTTTTACTCCATTTTGCCTCTAGAATACGCTATTAAAATATTGTACGGAGGTTGTGAGACATCCTGTATAAAGAAAGTTTCACATAAATCATTTTTTAAAATATATTGAATGTTGCCAAATTTACAATTACTTTTATCAATTACAATAATCATGTTCGGTTTATAAAATGTCCCATTAATTTTTATCCAAGATACATATTTATAATTATTAAAACAAACAAACGGCAGAATATGTTTAAAATTATTGTAAAAGTCAATATCCGTCAAGTTTTCCTGTAAAATATGATACCCCAGTCTAAACGTTTTTCAAATCCTTTTTTTGTAATAAATCTATGATTTAATTGTAATTGATGCTTCATTATCATAGCTAATGTATATGCAGAGTTTTTTCTAGATTTAATAGTATTTGCAGTCTGTTTAAATCTCTTTATGTTTTGCTTCGAATCGTATAGATGACATCCTATCTGTTGCATAATTCGTGGGTAATGAACTAGAAGATAATGCTTTGGTTTTATCGTATCATCATATAAATTTATGTATAATTTATGATGTTCACTCGTTAGCTTTCTTAATGAACTACTGTTTTCATCGGTTACTTGTCGTGCCATTATAATACACATCATTTTCCTAAGAATGTATAACTCCTATGTATAACTTCCATTTTTTTTTGGATAACAAATTATGGTTATTCCTAACCAATTAGATCACCATTTATTAAACCTAGATATTGCCAAAGACAGGCCATTTCAGATGCTGAATGAATAATATATATTTTTCTAGAGTAATTAAAGGCGGTATGTTTGCAAAATGATTATCCTTGTAATTAAAAGAGTAAATCCTATTATTTAATGTTTCAAGAGAAAATAATTTATCTTTATTTATTAGTCTATTTAAAAGTTGACCTAAATTGTGAGCGACAAACTCCCTTAAATAAATCATGCGTTACATACATACTGAGATTTTTTGTGATGTAAAAATTTGTTATCGAATAAAAAATATATTCCTCGATAATACCATGGTTTTTATCACTGACATCATAATTTTCACCAGTTCGAAGTAACTTAACATCTTCAAGAATTTGTTTTTAACGAATTACTTAATGTATCTACATATAAAGCACATTCTACAATCTACAGGAATAATTACAATTGAAACTTGTATTTAACCCGAATATAGCATGAAACCCTAAATTATCTCCAAGAATGTGCAATAATGCAAAATTTATCTTTCTTTCCGAGTTTCCGATTCTATTCTTAATATTGCAAAAATGAAATAAACTTTAGTATCAAACATTAAATAAAAGAAACTATATGCGATCATAGTTATATCACCAATAATAATATTGAGAACTTTTGTAATATTTTAAAATGGCAAAGTTATGTATCAAATTATAATATCTTAAAAGTTTAATTTTAGGTAAAAAAAAAAAATATATATATATATTAATCAATACGATAATACAATCAACAATAGCAATAGATACGAATACTTATAAACGAATGAATACGAACGAATACATATAATACTTGTACACATATAAAATATTTCTTATGTGCAGAATATTTATATAAAATGTTACATATCAATTTATTCTGTGATTGCAAATTGTTGATGCAAAACTTTTTTAAACTTTAAAACCTATCAATCTTAAGAAGTACTTTTTAACGCACTTATTATTTCTAAAATATATGACGGCTTTTTATCGTATTTTGTCGTAAATTTATATAACTCACGTTGGATCAATAGCCATATATGATCATTTGCTGCAGGATATTCGACATTCAGCACATGAAAGATTTTGAAACATGTATCGATTGCTTTAAACGCCGATATTACGTCGTACAAGACTTTGTCTATTAATTTACAAAAAGCTATGATATTTCAGCCAAGGTAGGTCCTACGGTAATTATATATGGCTGAACTGTCAAATTTATCTGATATATCTCATCAATTCGTTTTTGTCGAATGTCGCTTATGTCACCAGCAGTCTAAAATCATGATTACATCATATAAAGGTGCATATCCATTATTTTTTTGAATTAAATAAAACTTTAAATCATACTTTGACATGCACAACAAGACTTTCTTCAGATTCAATCATTGAAAGTTTTCAATGGCCCCTTTTATTTTGACTCGTCCTTTAGGAGGAATCATATAAAACGATGCACACAATTGCGCAATAGCCTTAGATTCTGTTTTCAAAAACATAATAAAAATTATACTTTCAAGTATTCTTATTATTATTTAAAATTAATTGTGTACAATAATATACAAACGTACCATTGCTTTAATCACTTTCTATTATTTGTAATAGTTCATGCATTCGAAATTTTTTTTTTCAAGGGAACAAATTTTTTGAACATTTTGGAAGAATTGAGGCCATTGACTAATAGTATCTTCTGTTGCGCTTAATTCTAAATGTTGGAAATCTTAAACTATTAATAATAATCAGTTCATTGGATGATTTAAAATTGGCCATTTTTCAAATATTACGGAAAGTAATTTATTCCGATTGTTTCGATGATCATTCAAACGAATAGTAGTTCTAGTCTTCCAGTGATTTTCAACCACTTCAGTAGTATTAGTATGCGGGTTCTAACTCAGGTCCTCTGAGGGGAAGTGAGGGACGGGGGGGTCCCGCGCGGGCTAGGGGGCATGACGTCACGCGGGCGGAGGGGGATTTTGGCGGCGCGGGGGAATGACGTCACGCGGGCGGGCGAGCTTATCGCGGGAGCATAAACAGGGCGGTGTATTACAAAGGGCGAGTGCCGATGTCCGGCTGCTCGAATTTATAAACATTATAAACAAATATCATCTCACACTGTTGCACGTGCGGCATTATTGAATTTCGTAGAAAGATGATAAGGCTAGCGTTGATGTCCGGCTGCTATAATTTATTATAAACAAGATAGAACCATCGCGGTACCATAACGCGATAGATGAAAAATATATAATGAAGAACGAAGGGCGTCAAAAACATTTCGGTCGCGCGAAGAAAAGTCAAGTGCTTTTTAGAATTAGATGATAAGGCGAGCGCCGATGTCCGGCTGCTATAATTTATTTATAAACATTATAAACAAATATCGTCTCGCACTATTGCACGTGCGGCATTATTGAATTTCGTAGAAAGATGATAAGGAGGCTAGCGCCGATGTCCGGCTGCTATAATTTATTATAAACAAGATAGAACCATCGCGGTACCATAACGCGACAGATGAAAAATATATAATGAAGAACGAAGGGTGTCAAAAACATTTCGGTCGCGCGAAGAAAAGTCAAGTGCTTTTTAGAATTAGATGATAAGGCGAGCGCCGATGTCCGGCTGCTAGAATTTATTATAAACAATTATTATTTTTATTATTTTTTAAACACACACACACACACACACACACACACACAGACACACACACACACACACACACACACACACACACACACATACATTTATACGAACACATAAATTTTGATTAAATATTATTATTATTCTATATAAAAAAAAAATGTTAATTATTTCTGCGCTTTCTTCTTTCCTTTTTCCTGTCGTGCATGCCTCGCATTATCTCTCTCTTTCTCCCGCAAACGTCATCCTTGTCCCACGCCAATGCGAACGCTATCCTTCTCCTACACGCGTGCATGCCCCGCGCTATGCTTCTCGCACCGTCTTACGAACGCCGTATCTCGCATCATCATCATCCACGCGTGCATGCCTCGCGCCTCGCGCTATCCTTCTCCCACCCGGTCGCGCCGCAGTTACATATCTATCTTATATGCGAGGAAGGGTAGCGAAATAATCATTTTATTCATTTTTTTTCATTTTTAACACATTTATTTATATTACCATACATCACCTCGTCTCAAGGTTTCAGACAAAAGTTCATCCACAGCATAAGCTAATAGTTCGCAATCTATGATAGATGTTTTATCATAGACTTCGCGCAAGATTTTAACCGCAGAATCTCTCTCGGCGCCAAACATATTACTTTGCAAACTCCGAACAAATTGATCGAAACTCTCATTTACGGATTCTAAATTCTCGCACAGCTTCAAATATTCGAGATTAACACAGTGTTCAAGTTCGAATAAGAAAAATATAGTTGACGGTTTCATATACAAGCAGGAATCGCGCAACGTAAGTTTGACAACACTCGCATCACTTATTTTAACAATTTCAATTCTTAAATCGTTAATCCATATTGGTGTATGATCAGGCGTTTGCACAAGTCGTTCAATGTCCGCTCGTTTCAGCATTAGTGATTCCCATGTGTCGATAGATAATATGATTTGATTGCCTCGGTTATCGCCGAGATGCAATTCCACGTAAGATGTTATTCCAACGCTGATTCCAATATCCAAGTATTTATAAGCAGTACGCGTCAAAGCAAATCTGCGTACCAAAATACGTGGTATACAACGAGGTTTATCGCATCTGAAAAATACAAAAGATATAAAATAGCATGGAAAAAACATATATGAAAAATATATGTATGTATGAAACATTTGTGATACTTACAAATCAAGTGGTTTCTTGGACGGCTTAATTTCATCTCGTGGTTTCTTGCACGGCTTAATTTCGTCTCGTGGAACGTAGTAATTCACACGTTTGCAACCGTTGCTGGTGCTTCCTTCAGCGGAGTACATTTTGTCTCTCGGTTATGAGAAGTGAACCGTTGGTACTAGCAGTTGACACGACACTGATCGTATAAAAATTAACCGAATATACGTGACGCTTATTTTTCAAAAGTATGATGTGGTGGGAGATCAATGCTCTGAAAATTTAGGAGAAGGAGTAACGGTCAACGTATGATGCGATGGGAGATTATTGCTCTGAAAATTTAGGAGAAGGGGAAATGGTCAACGTATGATGCGATGGGAGATTATTGCTCTGAAAATTTAGGAGAAGGGGAAACGGTCAACGTTAAAAAGAATTCTTAGAAACGACTCGCGAGGAAAGGAGTGGGGAGAATAAGAAATAAAGAACATTAAATACGTTTACACTTTTTATTTATAAAAATATTGCAATTTTTTTTTGGCGTTGCGACCACCAGCTAAATATTTTTAATACATTCTGTAATGCGCAATTCTTAACATGTTTTCCGCATCGTATAGTATTAGTAACATCTAGATTATTTAAAGATTCAATATCTTCGTAATCAGCATCTAAAGTCTCGATGATTAAATTTTCTCTCGCAAGATTCTCAAGCAAATCCACCAGCCATTCTCGTTTCTGGCATCCCTTGACGTACACGAGAGTCGACGTCTCGTCATCCTCTTCCGTACCAAGCACGGCCGATGTAATCAAGCGTTTAGCCATGCCGTACGGCACGTTTCCGTCTTCCCATCGTAATCCGTGGTGATTCGCGATCAGCCAAGAAGCACATGATTTGTCGGATTTTGTGAGGAGATTCCATGGTAGGGGGTATGTAAAAATGTAATGCGCCAGAACGGTCCCCTTTCTCAGCACCGCCACCTCCTTTACGACAAATTTCATCCCGACGAAGAATCCTTGTAGGTCCACGAACGTTGGTACGGACATAACGTTTTTTATATCAGCACGTCGAGAAGAAGAAGAAGACTGCGATTGATCCTGATACATTATTGGTTTTATATCATCTCATCCCACACATCCCATTAAGTGATTTTGCGCACAACGTTGGTCAACGGGTTGTACTGAATCACGCGATCGTGTATGATGAGACAGTACGCAGTGGTATTCGGCGGCACGTTCTCCTTACACTCGAATTCCAATCGCACATCCACGGTTGCGCTCTTGACCGATTCGTTTTGTCGAGAGCAATCGATGATCACGAACGGACCGTTACGTAAAAACTGTGTGACTGCGAGACTCGGCTCGAGATAGTCGTATCCGTAATAGTTTTTGCAGAAACGCTGGTACATGTCGTACAGAATCGACCATCTGTTTTTATCGAAATCTAGATTCATATCGTCGTACGGATAACATTCCGAGTTCAGATAAAGTTTCACGTTGGTCAATTTGCAATGGTTGAATCGACTCGCATCCTCGGACATGACATTTTTCCGGCCTGTCTGCAGAACGAAGACAATGTATCGCGGCTTCTCCAGCTGAGTCGCGGTTTTAATGGGCCACGAATGCTTGGTTGTACGCTGCAATAGCGGAAATTCGTACAGATCCCACGAGCGAAAACCCATGCTGAGGTATCGTCCGCTTTCCAAGGCGCGCAGCATCGACAGCTTATTGATCTCGTTCAATACCACGTGTGGCATTCGCCATTGTATCTTGAATATGTCGATCACAGGCTCCAGCGCCAAATTTCCAATCAGACAATTGTTGTCGTTGCGCGATCGTATTAAGATCAACTCGTGACGAGCGTTAATCACCACGCGTCTGTAATCCTCGCAAAATCCCAATAACATGTAGAGCGGTACGCAAAAATTGAAGTATCCATTCGGGTCATTGTTATCTGTTAATGCGTACTGCGCATTCCAGCCGGCGTTCCTCATAATCACGGTTTTATCGGATGATATCGTTACATAGTTCTTGAGTGTGCTAGTTATTCCCACATTTCTGTTACGATCAATCTCCACACCGTCGAGTTCGTATCGGATCTCATCGAACATAAACGCGACGCAATTATTTCCCAGTGCCACATTAGATCCTTCAGCTGGTTTGTTTATCTTTAGTTTTCCCTCGATGTATAGAAAACTCTCATACGGCAAGGTATACAGATCCTGTTGTTGTATGGGTATTCGTATCTCGTCGCTGTGCTCAAACGTCGTGTTGGCGTACGGGTTGTACGTGTGAGTCTCGATCTTGACGATACGATCGTCAAAGACCGGCTCGCCTTCGATGTTAAGGATATCGGTCATATTTTCTCAGATATTTCGCACCGCGAATCCCAAAGATTGTAAAAATTCAATGTTCGACGCGTTGAGTTTCTTTTTCTTAGTGCAACCAGATGACTGGATATTAGCGAATGTTGACGTTGTTGTCGCTGGCCTCGCGTTATCTCTCGCGTCTTTCGCTCCGCTCAACACGAGCATCTCATGTATCGCACGTTAATTTTGTCGCCGTCGTACGTGCAATCTGATAGTGATCTCTTCTCCTCGAAAATCGAGCAATCGTCCGTCTTGATCCGCGATGCGTATCGTTAGATCCGTAATGCTCCGCGCGATGATCGGCAGGTAAATGATCTGCGCCGGCGTTTCCGATATCTTATATCCCGGCGGCACGCTCGGTGAAAATTCATGTATCGTATGAACGTGTTTGCCGTTGCTGTACGCACCAGCGGTCACGTTACACTCTACGCGGATAATGTTTACGTTGATGATATTAATCGGTATGTCCGATTGGTGCCACTGCCCCGGCTGCAATATACGCTTCGACGAGAATCCCAGCAGCGATCCTATGTTGTTGGGTTTGTTAAAGTTTACTCTGAAAGCGCACTTGATCTCGCTATTCATCGTATTGTAATTAGCACGGAGCACTATCGGGTATTCTACAGCCTCGTCTTCGTCACCGTTCGCTCGAACGGTCCCCTCTCGCGATATCACCGTGATATCACCGCGTTTGTCGACACGAGTGCCGGAGCGAACTACGCGTCGCGGACGTTTCTGTGAAATTGCACGTTTCAAAAACTCGTGTATTGCGTGTATCTCGTACGATCCCTCGGGAATCGTAATTTCCGTGTCATCCTCATCGAAATAAAATTTATTATTCGAGGAATTCACGTTCGACATCGTATGATAAGTCTCAAAATTCGTTAGACCGAGCTCGTAATCACCGTCGCTCAAATCTATGGCTGGATGGTAGTGCGCCACGAGGACGCTACTCTTCCCGGTCAGCGTGAATGTCATAGACATGTCGACAAAAATGTTTAACGAATACTGAGTCTTATGGCGCATCGTCAGGCTTTAAATTCACACCGATCGTCGTCGACCGTTTGGAGAAACCACAGACACAATTGTCCGCAGATGCTTTGATCGTAAGTTTGAAAGGACGTGCGATTGTACTCGATCTTCGTCACGTTCCGTCCGAAATATCGCACCAATTCATTCGGCGGTCGAAGATTACCAAAACCGTCGAAATATATAGCGCGATTTCCCCTTTTTGCGTACGCTACCCAATGAGTACCTGGTCGTTTGGTACTATCCAAATTCACGATGCCGCTCTCGTTTCGATATATACCACCGATCGGTAACGAATCACGCATGAAAACCCCTCTAAAGTACGGTATACGCATACGTTTCGCCAATTGTTCTAATTGTATGTTCGTTGTCACACCCGTGGGCATTTTTAGCGTCTTTTCGACGTTTTTTTTTTTTTCTTCGTTGCCACTCCTTGTCCACGTTTGTACGGGCCGAGATACAGTCCCTGTCCGTATTTGTACGGAGCGAGATAAAGTCCGCGACCTTCCATCGCGCGATCGTGACGTTGCAGCTCCTCCAGCTGACGCCGCGCGGCTTTGCTGTCGTTCACCGCCTTGGCCACGCCAGCCGCTCCACCGATCAAAGATCCGAGTGCGCCCAACATCGGTAGAATCGGCAATACACCGCCTCGTTTCGCTGTCGGAAGTATCCGTTTTTTCGTTAACCTTTTCCGCGTAGTCCTCATCGTCGTCTTCGTCTTCGTCTTCGTTTTCATACCCATGCCGATCTTTGTCTTGGCTTTCATCGCTGCCCAAACAGCTGTGGCTGCGGCTCTCTCACCGAGAGTCGAATCTTTCGCGACGATGCGAGTTCGCGCTTTCTCGGCGAGTATCCTGTCAGCCGCGTGTCTCTCGGTGAGATCGGTGTTCCGGGAATACGCTGTATCGTGCTCGCGGCAGGCCGCGTCCAACGGATTTATACCCCGATCGCCTCTCGCTAAGCGCTCTTGTAGCCGCGTGCCCGGGCCGCAAAACTGATAGCCGGGGATATGTAATTCGAAAGGAAGGGCGTTTATCGCGCGATTTAATAGGCCTCTACCTATTTTCGTTGACATTCGCCGCAATCTTTTATCAACGGTGCTGGACCGTCGATGTGCGTTCGCTGCCACGGTTGATTGTAATGTTCGTAACAGCGACGATATTGTTGAACCTCTAAAACCGCCTTTATATGTTCCGGAAGCTTGTCCCACAGGTAGTGGACGTGATCGCCGCACATTCGCAGCAGAACGACTTTCGGCACAAATTGTAACTGTTCGGCGCTCAAATCACAAATATCGGAAGGTCTCGACAGCAGGACGAACATTTTTGTTACTGAGCGATTCGCGGTTCCGCGCACCTATAAATAGGCGTTCGATCCAGCATTCCTCAGTCGACGGTGTGAAAAAATGAGATTCGTGCGACAACCTTTGGCGATACGCGTAACGAATTGCGACGACAGATTACGATCGATGGGGGACAACGCGGAGATGCGCAAGCATGGTACGATGCTACCTACTACTATACGCGCGATCGTTTGTGGCCCCTCGAATTGCGGTAAAACCAACGTTCTGATAAGCCTGCTGGAAAGTCCGCACGGCGTACGTTTCGAAAACGTGTACGTGTACTCAAAGTCGTTGCAACAGCCGAAATATCGATATCTGGAGAATTTGCTGACATCGATCGACGAAATCGGCTACTTCACGTTCTCCAACAACAGTGACGTCATTCCGCCGAGCGAGGCGCGTCCAAACTCGATTTTCGTGTTCGATGACGTGGCATGCGATAAGCAAGATGCGGTGAGAGAGTACTTTTCAATGGGTCGGCACTCGAGCGTCGACTGCTTTTATCTCTGTCAGACGTACGCGAGAATACCTAAACATCTGATACGCGATAACGCGAACCTGCTGATCCTGTTCAAACAGGATGGTACCAACCTGAAACACGTGTACAACGATCACGTGAATACCGACATGTCGTACGATGAATTTTGCGCGTTGTGTCGCGATTGTTGGCAGTGCAAGTACGGATTCGTAGTGATAGACAAGGACAGCTCGCTCAACGATGGTCGATACAGAAAAGGATTTAACGTGTTCGCGATACCGCAAAACGATTAGTCGTTGTCGATACTTCGTCGGGGGTGAAACGTAAAAGAGAGATCGACATTTTTGCTTTTCCGCGATGGCTGAGATCGACAAGAGCGAGGATATTCGCGAGCGCGAGAAGATTGCGAGGGCAATTGTGAAAACTAGCGAATCGATTCGCAAGAAACATCGCGCTTTGAAGACCGGTAAGATCGAGGAGGATATCGTGTTGGACAGGCGCTTTAGACCTCTCATCGAGCCGCTACAAAAGATCGTCGACAACTCTAGCTCGATCGCGGTGAAGAACGAACCCGAGAGTAACACCGACGCGGGGATCGAAGCGTTATCCATCCCGAAGCGCGAGAAGGATGATGCGACACCGCAAAAGAGAAAACGATCCAATGTCAGGTCGGATCGCTCACCGACACCGCATAAATCGAAACGATCGGACGCTGCACCGGATGTACAGCCGATAACCTCTACACCATCAGCGTCAATGAAAACCGTACAACCTACGATGTCCGAATTACTCGCGAACGAGGATGTTTTCGAAACCACTGACGACTCGCTCGTGACATCCGTTCGAAACCAGTTGCAAACGCTGAAGGGTCGAGAAACGTTGCGAGATCAGTTAGGTCCACTGGGTCGAAGGTATATCTGGCCTGTTCTGAGCGGCGATCGAGAGAGTGGTATTGACACCGTATACGGTGTTTATCTCGACAACGATGGAATGATGTTCGGTAATAAACATTTTGACGTGGACAACGCGGATAACATAATTATCGACGGCGTACGATACGCCGGCACGCCTGGTCTTTACGAGTTGATCTTCAAGAAAGCCCCCGATGACGTCATCTATACGGAGGATGATAAGCAAACGTACAAGAGTATGCTGTTGACGACGAGCGCGCATAAACGCAATCACGATGCGCACGGTCGATTACTGAGTAACAGGGGATACAAGTACAAAGAAATAATCGCAAAGCTGATACCGATCGAACCCAAGGAAAAAAAATCTGGAAAGGGATTATTCGTGCCTCGCGAAATGACGCTAACCGACAACAAGATCGACTACGTGCACTGGGACGATCCCAACGAGCTGGTGGATCGTTTACGATTGCTCGACGCTTCGCACCAAGTAGGCCACAACGGCCACGACAACGAGATTCTGTCAATCATCGAGGAACTTCGCGAAGCCGGCATTATTATAAATTAAACTGTGTCTCGACAAAACTAATCAATCGATCGATCGATGTCGCTCGCATCGATGATGCATATCAACAAATTTGGGATATCCGAGCAGAGCAAAGACGTGACGAACGCCATTTCGTACCGTCGATGGAGCGGATTAATGAGAAATTTCGTGCGCGATAACGCTCTGTGTCGCACCGTTACGGACTTTGACGCGAGGTCGCGCAAGATTCGCCGTGTAGCGCAACCTGAGACTGATACCGACGCCGTCAACAAACTGTACCTGGATCGGTGCGTTAAAACGTTGAGAAATCAACTGAAAGAGTCAGACGAGAAGCTTGCCGCGTTAGAGAAAGACGTGCGAGCGTTACAGACTGTGGTAAACGAGCTTCGGCGTGCGAATATCGCTAGATTAGAAACGAGTAACGAACGCTAACGAAACGTCAACGAACGATGACGAAACGACGACGAAACGTTAACGAAACGTCAACGATCGACAACAAAACGACTACGAAACGTCAACGAACGACAACAAAACGACGACGAAACGACAACGAAACGTCAACGAACGATAACGAAACGTTAACGAAACGCCAACGAACGACAATGGACGACAACAAACGGTTCACGGACAGCAAAGGACGGTTCACGAACGGCTACGAACGGTTAAAGGACGGCCGAACGGTTCAGGAACGGCTGTCGGACGGTTATCGACAGGCTCAGGAACGGCTCAGGAACGGCTGCGAACAAATCAGGAACGGCTACCGAACGGGTCAGGAACGGCTACGAACGGCTATCGAACGACGACGAATGACTGATGACAAAGAACCATTATTGAAAGACGATGAACGGGAATAAACGGTTATTGAATGGTTAAAAAAAAAAGTTAGAGATATAAATTATGATGTAATTTCTTTGCACATATTATTACGCGCCGACCAGCCACACAGCTAAAAACATGACATCGTTAAAATCCGATGGACGTAAAAATATCGAGAAGCTACGACTCGTCGAGGAACTGCATGCTCCGGCGAGAAGAAATTTTCCCCGAAGACGCGTCGTAGTGCGGGGTTACGACGATCTGTGGCAAGCTGACATCGTCGAGATGCGTCCGTACTCTCGTTTCAACAGAGGTTACCACTACATACTCACCGTCATCGATGTGTTGAGCAAGTACGCGTGGGCCGTACCGCTCAAGAGTAAAGGCGGAAGCGAGACGGCTGATGTTATCGCAGAAATAATTCGAGATAGCGAGAGGTACCCGAAAAATATGCAAACCGATATGGGGAAGGAATTTTACAACGCCGACGTGCAACGTCTCGTGAAGAAATACGGCATCAATCATTATTCCACGTATTCGGTGTTGAAGGCATCGGTCGTCGAACGATTCAATCGCACGTTAAAGAACAACATGTGGAAGATGTTTACGCTCAACGGAACTTACAAGTGGGTCGACACGTTGCCGCGACTCGTGTCGGATTACAACACGCGCAAGCATCGAACGATCGGTATGCGACCCGTCGACGTTACCCCCGCGATCGCCGAAAGACTCTTGGCTACGGTGTACAGCGCGATAAAAATCGCGGGTCCGGCAAAGTTCAAAATAGGTGACTCGGTACGCGTTAGCAAGTACAAGACGATCTTCGAGAAGGGTTACACGCCAAATTGGACCACCGAGGTGTTTAAGATCGTTAAAGTGCAGCGTACTAATCCCGTAACCTATTTACTCGAGGACTATCGCAAAAAATCTGTCGCTGGGGCGTTCTACGAGTACGAGTTGCGTCGCGCGACTTACCCGGACGTGTATCTCGTGGAGAAAGTTCTGCGCAGAAAGGATGACGAGGTTTACGTGAAATGGTTAGGATTCGATGGATCGCACAACTCTTGGATACACAAGGACAATGTGGTTTAATTCGTACAAACTGTATTTTATTTTTAACATATGAAAAATATAAAATACATATAAAGTATCTGAAATATGTAAAAATATATAAAGGTATAATATGTATAAGATGTATGCAGCATATAAAATATGAAATATAAAAAGAAAGATAGAAATATATTTTTTTTTGTTTTCCTCATACATACATACATACATACCTTACATTACATTACATTACATTACATTACATTACATTACATTACATTACATTATAAGGGTATCCGGTAATGTCCCCACGGTAGCGTATCGGTCGAATCAGGTATGACGTACCGCTTGTCGTCGTACGGACTCAGGGCGATTTTCGTCTCGTGGATGGTGTACACTTCGTGCAATTTTGATCTTATGCAGGACTGCTGTCGAGTCATTTCAATTTCATCATGCAGGCACCGCGTGTAATCGTTAAACGTTATGGTACGCGCTACGACGTTACGCTTGACGCCTTTTGCTCTTTTAGCGTCCTCCCTACCATCCACTCTTAACGCGTACATCTTCGCCCTGAGTCCGACGAATTCGGTCATGATCGCACCGTTATTCTCGTCCTTCATCAAGCCCGGCACCTTCTTGTTCTCGAGCGGTATACCGTACGCGTTGTTAGCCGGATAATCGCTCGTGTCGAATCTAGCGATATCGCGTTTCATGTTCTCGTACACATCCTCGCACTCGATGTGATAAATCAAACTGTCTGTATCGGTGTACATTATTTTACAATTTTCGCGATATAACGGTAACATGTACTCGTAGTGAAATTCGTATAAACACACTTTCGATATATCAAGTATACACATACCGACGTAGATTGGTTTATTAAATTTCACTTTGAGTTTGCGCAGTTCAACGGCGACTAGATTTTCCGAAAAGACGCTTCTGCTGTGAAAATTTGGTTTCGCGATCATTGCCTCCGCGCCGTATCGTCCGTCCCACTTTGTCAATAATTTTACATCGACGTGATTGCGCACGTTTTCCATAGTTTTACCGAATACTGCGTTGTTCATTAACTTGTATAAATTTTTCTCGAAATCGTTTGCCGCGCGCGTTCTAAACCGGGTGTTGAGTTCGATGTAATCGCGGAGCCATGCGGATTGAGCGAATTGCAATTCGCGATGTATCTTTGTGACGCGAAGGCCGTGACGCGTGCACTGCTGCAGATTGCGATAGTGTATGACGTAACGCTTCTTATCGTATAATGTCGCGAGGAGCTTGTCCTGCCGCTTGCCGGGCGGCTTATCGCGCGTCGGGCAAAACGGTAGGTCGGCGTGCGCGTCGTGAAGATGTTGCGGATACTCGAGATCGATCTCGAGAATATAACCTATGGGTGAATCCGAAGCGATCGCGCTAACGTCAAAGTCAGAGATGTCGTCGACCCATCGAAATTCGGCATAGGGCAACGGTTGACACATCGCCCAACCGTACAAGTTGTTTACATCGAAATACATCATGTACGACGATAGTTTCGATGGATCGTAAGACGGCGTGTACTTGTTATTGGCTCGCGCGTATCTGCCGGAACATTGGCTCAGGCCACCGCGTATTCCCCGTTCGATAAACATAACCATATCGATATCGGTAAGTAATTCAAACGTTATATTCGTATGTTTTAGCATGGCGTCCCACGTGTATCCGGGAAGAGTATAATAATACGCGGGGTCGAGCCCATAACTCTCGATACATTTGCCGCGAAAATTTTCAAAAATGTCGGCCAATAACAAGACATTCGTTTTTAAATACAAGTCGCTGTATTCACCCAGCGTTCGAACGGAGAACCGCCTCCAGACGTTTTCGGCGTGCGCGTAATCGCTCTCGGATAGGGAGCGGTGCACTTGGACACAGTACAATTGGACACGGTACAAATGGACACGTTGCAAATGGACACGAAACTTTGCACACGGCTCAATTGGACACAGTGCATTTGGACACAATAATTTTGGACACAGTAGCTTTTGGACACAGAAGAAAATTAATTTGGACACCGTTCAGTAGCACACCGGTCAGTTGCACACCGTTCAGTTGCACACCGTTCAGTTGCACACATAAAAATGCACACCGTTTAGTTGGACACATAAAAATGCACACCGTTCAGTTGCACACCGCTCAGTTGCACACCGTTCAGTTGCACACTGTTCAGTTGCACACCGCTCAATTGCACACCGGTCAGTTGCACACCGCTCAGTTGCACACCGCTCAGTTGCACACCGCTCAGTTGCACACCGCTCAGTTGCACACCGCTCAGTTGCACACCGCTCAGTTGCACACCGTTCAGTTGCACACCGTTAATTTGCCCACCGTAGTTGTAAAGCGAGGTCCACCCTGCTTACCGGCGGGGTGGGTGCGGGAGGGGGGCCGAAGGCCCCCCTTGCACCCCCCCGTGTGTGTGTGTGTGTGTGTGCAACTAAGCGGTGTGCAACTGAGCGGTGTGCAACTGAGCGGTGTGCAACTGAGCGGTGTGCAACTGAGCGGTGTGCAACTGAGCGGTGTGCAACTGAGCGGTGTGCAACTGAGCGGTGTGCAATTGAGCGGTGTGCAACTGAACGGTGTGCAACTGAACGGTGTGCAACTGAACGGTGTGCAACTGAACGGTGTGCAACTGAGCGGTGTGCAACTGAACGGTGTGCATTTTTATGTGTCCAACTAAACGGTGTGCATTTTTATGTGTGCAACTGAATGGTGTGCAACTGAACGGTGTGCAACTGACCGGTGTGCTACTGAACGGTGTCCAAATTAATTTTCTTCTGTGTCCAAAAGCTACTGTGTCCAAAATTATTGTGTCCAAATGCACTGTGTCCAATTGAGCCGTGTGCAAAGTTTCGTGTCCATTTGCAACGTGTCCATTTGCACCGTGTCCAATTGTACTGTGTCCAAGTGAAGGCCACTCCTCGGATACGGTGTCACCGGTCAAGGAACTGTAAAATGATTCGCGCGATGGTAAACGCGTGTCCTGCAGCTTGTCCGCGCAATCCACATATTCGTATGGAAAGACACCTTTCCGCGTCAATAACTCAAAATCGTGATTGGATAATGCGGAAAATTTGGAACGTAAAATTTTGAGTTTATCATTATTTAGAAACGATGCCAATTTTTCGAGACTAGTACTGAGAAATTTGTACGAATCGATGAACCGTAACTTTATATCGCTTCGCCAATCTGATCTTTCGGCGGTATCTTTAACATGTTTCGTGAATGAAATATACTTTTCTTTCGTTATCGGTAGTACGTTGATCGAGCCTTCGAACGCGGTAGCTATTTCCTCGATGATAAAATGTGAATCGTAACCGGATAAATTGTGAAATACTATGGGAATGCAAAAAGATTCTTTATAATTTAAATTACAATTTGAATGCGCGGGACCTCGGTACCGCCCGGTAAGATGGCAATGATCGCGTACGCGTGTATCGTCTTGCTCGAACGGTTTTTCGCAAATGTGACAGTGTGTCGCGCTGTGAAATTTTTCCCGCTCATCTCGCGTTAAATTTACCATGGGGACATTCGTGGTTAAAATAGTCTTTACGCGTTGCGCTAAATTTTTTAATTTTTCCACGAACCACGAAACGCAGTCCGTACTACGGTGAGAATGATACGCGGATAACGATTCGTCGTACGAACAATGTACGTAATAAGCTACGCTAAATACTTGATGATGTTGAAACGTGTACGTAGACGTCATCGGATCACCGTCGGTCTTTTTCAGCACGCACTCCAAGTCGGCGTATACGACGAATGGAAGCCGCTCCTTTCTGTTGTAGTTGTTGAAGCTGAGCCACTTATCCTTATCGCCCGGTAATCGGATGGCGCACTCGTTCATTTCTCGACAGTCTACAGTGTGCGATTGCAACTTGTCGTCCGATCCAAAATAGTGTAAACATCTGTAAAAAAAAAAAAAAAAAAGAAAAATAGATATAATTAATTTTTCTCTCGTATATTTTATATATTGCATTTTTATTAAATATACGTACCGATCGCAGATATATTGCCTTCGTTTGCCACAACTCAATTGCGAGCTCACAAGTCGGGATAAATTCTTGATCCACGCAAAATGTCCGACGTCTTGCGTATCTTGTATATACAGCAAGTTGACGTGCCTGTCCTTCTTTTGTTCGCTCAGACGTATCGGGACAACGCTATTCTCTTTCTCGATGCAGTATACATTTATCGAAATGTCGTTATAAAGTTCAAACTTTTTAATTTGATTAACAGTCACTGGAAACTCAATGTCCTGGAGATTCAGCACTGTTGTGTAATGTGGGTACGAAGATTCCCGATCCACGTTTCTTTCGGTTGGATATAGAGCGGCGACCACCGCCCATGCGAAACACGCATTGTCTTTGGATTGCACGTTTATCACCGCTCTCTTCATTATTATTTCTCGCGGTAATTTAATATGGCACCCCGCGCGCATTGGATTATATTTATTTATATTTACAGTTAAATCGAGGATTCGCGACAAAGCCCACCCGCTGTCGCGTTCTTGAAATTCTTCTAACGAGGCAAGCGTGGGCTCGACGACGCGTCGCTCGTACCACTCGTGTAGATCGGACGTGCGAAAGAGTTCATAGTTTCTGGTATTGATACTCTTATTGGCGCTCTTATCACCCGACACGAATTCACCGTTGAACACAGTATTCACTTTCACGTTAAAATATCTTTCCATAACTTTTTGCACGTGTTCGAGCACGATGTCTTTCGCATCCTCGAGAAATTGTCGCGGTTCGATATAGTCTGCGTTAATCACCGCACCGGTCAGTATACGGTTTTCGAACGCGGTATCGATCTCTCGCCAAACGAGTCTTTCCGCGTTATTCCCACCACTGTAATCACCACCGCTATGTATAAACCGTCTCTCTAATCGAATCTTCGCACCCTCGAGTCGCGCGATTCTAGCCACCAAAGATTGTCGAACTCCGATCGAGAGCCGCGGACGCTTGACACTACTGCGTTCCTCGAGCTGTTTGATAAATTCTTCGCATCGCTGCGCCCACGCGAAATACTCGCCCAAGGTAGCGACTCGGTGCGATAGCTCAAACAGGTCGCGTTCGGTTTGCTCGGTGTTTTCCATGTTTTTTTTTCTATTATTATTTTTTCACACTTTTTATAATGTTCTTTTTTACTGTGTGCAAATTGGGCACATATTGCATGGAAGGATCTGATACAATGGAGTCCTGCAATTAGAACAGGACCGGCCACTTATCGCGTCGTATATCTCAATCACATGCTTCCGAACCGCATACATGTACCCGAAATCAGTGTCTGCTATAGCGATCATACATGTAGTACATAAATCTAAAGCACCACCCGTGGAATAATAAAAATATATGGTGCAAAATTTTGTACGTCCGTTTAGTGCAATAATTTGCGAATGAGGCACTATCTTGTCAACACTTTCTTCGAGGTCTTCGCTTTGATCGCTCTTGTAATTACTGTCATCCGACAATGCGTGATCTTCGTCGGATTCATCTGATACTGCCTCGAAATTATTCTCTATTTCCATTTGATCTTCGTCGGACGACTCATCTAATACTGCCTCGAAATTATTATCTATTTCCATTTTTGTGCAGATTATCACAAAATCTTCTTTTGTACTGAACACTTGGCACACAAAAAAAAAATACAAGTACCCGCTGTACCTCTTTCAACCGATATACAGACCGCAAGCTTTCAAATCGCATACTGAGTTTTTGACACCCTTCGTTCTTCATTATATATTTTTTCATCTATCGCGTTATGGTACCGCGATGGTTCTATCTTGTTTATAATAAATTCTAGCAGCCGGACATCGGCGCTCGCCTTATCATCTTTCTACGAAATTCAATAATGCCGCACGTGCAATAGTGCGAGACGATATTTGTTTATAATGTTTATAAATAAATTATAGCAGCCGGACATCGGCGCTCGCCTTATCATCTAATTCTAAAAAGCACTTGACTTTTCTTCGCGCGACCGAAATGTTTTTGACACCCTTCGTTCTTCATTATATATTTTTCATCTGTCGCGTTATGGTACCGCGATGGTTCTATCTTGTTTATAATAAATTCTAGCAGCCGGACATCGGCGCTCGCCTTATCATCTTTCTACGAAATTCAATAATGCCGCACGTGCAATAGTGCGAGACGATATTTGTTTATAATGTTTATAAATAAATTATAGCAGCCGGACATCGGCGCTCGCCTTATCATCTAATTCTAAAAAGCACTTGACTTTTCTTCGCGCGACCGAAATGTTTTTGACACCCTTCGTTCTTCATTATATATTTTTCATCTGTCGCGTTATGGTACCGCGATGGTTCTATCTTGTTTATAATAAATTATAGCAGCCGGACATCGGCGCTAGCCTCCTTATCATCTTTCTACGAAATTCAATAATGCCGCACGTGCAACAGTGTGAGATGATATTTGTTTATAATGTTTATAAATTCGAGCAGCCGGACATCGGCACTCGCCCTTTGTAATACACCGCCCTGTTTATGCTCCCGCGATAAGCTCGCCCGCCCGTGTGACGTCATTCCCCCGCGCCACCAAAATCCCCCTCCGCCCGCGTGACGTCATGCCCCCTCGCCAGCGCGGGACCCCCCCGTCCCTCACTTCCCCTCAGAGGACCTGAGTTAGAACCCGCATACTAATACTACTCACTTCTCATGGTTCTCGATTAGTTTCCAATCATTTGACGCTTGCTTCCAACACTTCAGTTATAATTAAAAATAGAATAGATTTATCCTCTAACAGTATAGATCATATGATATAGTTAAAAAAATATATCTTGAAATGCTTACCGTCATAAGATGCTTCATTTTCGTTATCAGCAGAACTTGTAATATCAGAAATATTTGTTTGAAATATACGTTTATTTTGTCGTAATTTATTTCTATATTTGTCTACAAGTTTGCCTCGTACAGAAATCGATTCTTTATTTCTACACTCCTTTTTAGATATCAGTGCAACATAATATAAATTTATATCCTCTGATGGAAATATTTCTACTATACCTCGAGCCAAATGTAAGAAGTCGTGTTTATTGACCGGACTATTATAAAAAGAATTATTGTATTATATTATATTACAAACTTATATTAACGTAAAACATAAAGTATTTAATTCTAACAATATTTAATAAATGTGATTTTAATAATTTAATAAGAATATGTCGGGAATGCTTTGATAGTGTCTTGGTTTGTGAGTAACTTTGTAATATCAAGCGGCCTTGTTCATTTTTTTTTAATATTTCACGTACAATAGGCCGCTGAAGTCTTTTACACATCTCTATTTCAACAAAACATTTTTCAGAGGAGACTTGTTTTCTTCTGATTCACTAGAAGAGTTAATGCTCAGCGTGTTAGAATTATTAATAATATATTTTAATAATTGTGTTTTTGTTCCTGTATTATTTACAAAATTCTAAACTTAATGTAATAATAAGAAATTTTCTTATATAAATACAAAGTGTAAAAAAGGGATTCAAGAACATAGAAAAATAAATTAGTAAATGAAAAATAAAAAAGAGCAAGGATTGACTTTTCGATCTATTACTAAGCACTTTTTACTCGATATAATGAATATTATCTACTCAAGTCTTGAATCTATAGTTTATGTTACGATAACATAAACTATAAATTTCCAGTACTGGCAATGCATTTCGGAACCTTTGTCTCAGCTTTTGTCTCGTTTAATGAATGACAATAGATCTGTACAGTGAGTTTACTGACCGTTGAGCTGTGAAAAAGACAACGTATGCTCATGGATTGATAATAATCGTTCTGGTCCAAAATAGATTCTCATTATAATTATCTGAAATCTGTTCTCTAATACTTAGCTCCTATGCATGGATAAGAGCGACGCAGTAATCAATCATTTTGCCGCTTCAGAAGGAGATGATTGATTGGCTACCTCATTCTTATCATGCGTAACGCGTTGATGCATTCTGTGTTTCAGAGCCATTAGTCAAAAACAAAGTAACGATAAAAGTAACTATTAAAATTGTTACTCGTTAGTGAAAAAATGTAACGGCGTTACTGTTACCGTTATAGACGACGAAAAGTAATGCCGTTACCAATTCGTTATCAAAAAAAAGTAACTGTAACGGTAACGGCGTTACAAATAATGCGTTACTTCCCAATCCTGACAATTTGTACAAATGCATTATTTCGTTACTTAAAAAATAATTTTTACAATCTGTAAATTTTTTCCCTAGATATTGTAATCTGTATACAAATATATAAATTATACAAATCATACAAACTTTTTTAGTATTAAATTATCAACAAGAATAATATGGCAACTAAAAAAGAATCAAGCACTGGGTATGTGCGAATTCAATTTAATTCGAATTATAATTTGTTTAATTTACGTTTTTAAAATAGTTCGTACGTACATCTAATGCTTGACTCTTATTATTATAGCGCCACGATTAATTCATGAATCTATTTACTTAAATCTATTATGCTTGTTAGACGTTATACTTAATTAAGTATTATTGAATCATGCGCATTCATTTGTATAAAGGAAATTGAAATGTTTTCATTCTGATTACACATCCATTTGATACAATTGAAACATGTACTTATTAATATTTTTGTCTATATAGATACATATACACACAAAAATATTAATGATTATATGTGTTGATTATATCAAACAAATGTGTAATTAATATCCAAACATTTCTATTTTCTCTTAAAAACAATTGTGCATGAATCAATAATATTTAAATGTAACATCTAACAAATAACTGATTTGTAGCAACATGCAAAATGTATACAGATTAAATAAATTATATTTCAATCAACAAGATGATGCATTTGTACTAATCGCAATAACATTAACTATATCGTTATTTGTTTTAATTATTTTACGTAGTTTAATTGATAGCAGATGTAGTTACATGGATTACATGGTATTCCATTATATATCAAGAAAGTTATTTAATTCATATGTGATTATAACAAAGAATTATGTGTGTGGGATGAGTAGATATATGATTGACATAACAACATTTTCCAAATACAGTGATATTATTAGACCAAATATCTGGATTATTAAAAAAACGATCTGATAATTTTTGTTTATTAATATTGATGTTGCATCAACCGATTTTATTTCAAATACACTAATGCTGTTCATACAATACCATTTTTTTCCGTGTGCAATGTTTTTATTCTGCTAATTTTTTTTGTTAAATCTGCTTTTCTATATCTTGAATCTCAAAATTCAGAAATCTTTTTCGTTTCTTAATAATAATGCTACACTTTATGTCTTTCGAAATATTTCATAATAATTATATATTTGCACAGTCATTAATTACTTTAGAGAGAGAACTTTTGCTTTATCAGAAAATTCCTAAATAATGACGTTGAAATTTTGGATAATTAAACCAATCTTGCTACATTACGATTAGATCATTGATTCGAAAAACTTGAAAAACTTTTATTTTATATATATTTGCAGAACTATAAAAAACTTAAAAATGTATGACTATTCTCTTTTTCTATACATTTTATGCTAAATTTTCCGTTGTTTCAAAAATAATTTCTAAAATTTTATTTTCTGCTATTCTAAATACATATATATGTAACTCTGAAATAAAGTTCTGGTATCTCTTTTCAGTATTACTTTCTGAATTACTTCAGAATTTGTAGAAGATGGAAAATAACAAGCGGTTTAATCCATATGTCAGCGTTGATGCTGAAGAAGAAATAGTTATTTCTGGTGTTGCCGGACGATTTCCTAATTGTGACAATATAAAAGAATTTCAGGACAATCTTTTCAATAAAATGGATCTTGGTTCGAGCGATCATCAACGCTGGACTAACTGTAATAAAATTAACAATATTAAAATTGAAAAGGGCTAGTAAGAGCCGGGTGCAATAAAACAATACACCGAGTTAATTAATTAAAAAAACACACAATTTAAGAGATCTTCTTTAATAATGATAATGAACGTTTCGATCTTTCCTTTGGATCATCTTCAGCGAATTAACAGACAAAAAAGCTCGTGTGTCCTGACATTCGATTTCACCTCCCGTCCTCGCAGTGAGTCTCCTATCGGTTCCAGCTCTTAAGAGATAGCATAATGTTCATATGATAGCTGATAGGACATTACAAAGCTGGAAAGAATTAAATCGAAAAATAATAAAATTCTTTCCGAAGCAAAAAAATTAATAAAGCATACTGGGGAGAATCACCAAATTAGTTTGAAATGAAACGGAGAGTCGAGATCGAGGAAAACACAAACATCCGAGTGTCAGAGACAAACAGCACGTACTGATACAAATTAAATAATAACAAGACAGACATAGAAAATCAAGACTTCGCAAACAACAGGGGAGGCACAGTACATAAAGCGCGAGAGGTTATTTAAATTTTCGTAAAATTTTCAACATTTAAAGCATACATATGATGCAGATATTTTGTGTACATATGTCGGTTGAGACTACTTTTTTGACGTCTTATAAATAACATTTCGGAAATCAATCGTTTACTAAGAATAGATTCCTCATCCAAAATCTCAACATTTTCCCAATCAATTTCATGGTTTGTCAATCTATGGTCAGTGATCACCGAATGTTGCGACGTGTTCCTTGTAATGTGATTGCGATGTATGTTAATACGTGTTTTTAACAATCTGCCCGTTTGGCCTACGTACGACGCATCACAGTCTTTACAAGAGATCTTATATTCATACGTGACTGTGTCTGCAACGGATCTTTATGGACTTTGATAGTGGAGCGTAATTTATTCAGAGCAGTATAAGAGAATATTACATTCTGATCACGGACCATATGTTTAAATTGTTCCGACACTTCCGCAATAAATGGAATGCCAAAATAAAATTTTTCGGTTCTCATTATCGTCACCATTAGAGTCACATTCACGTTCTTAATTCAACATTTTTTTTTGTTCAATGACAATTTATTTATTACAAACAAACCTTTGGCACACCCATGGGCTCTCCGTTGTCACCTATCATAGTGGATATCACTCTACAAGACACAAGACCAAGAGAGCAGGGTGATTAAGACTCTTCCGTTTAAGATGCCGTTTTACATTAGATATGTTGACGATGTCGTGTTGTCGGTTCCGTCCTCTATGTTACAATTTACTCTTGACGCGTTTAACTCAGTCCATCCGAGACTACGCGCCTGATTCACATCCCAGAGAACTCGGGTTCGATTCCCGACTCCGACCCTGGCCTGCGCTTTCCTATTTTTCCATTCCTACCACCTCCCAAACACAAATTCCTTCCTTCCCCCAAGAGGAACCTACATATTTACGACATTATTCTATCTTTATAACCAGTTTATGGCCGTATGGCGAGTATTCGCCGGAGCCAATCCCAAAACCCAAGCAAGCAAGCAAGCAAGCATCCGAGACTACAGTTTGGAGGAGGGCATTGAAAATTTTTGATATCAAAAAAGTTTACCCGTACGAACGTTCGTGCGGATAAATCGTTCGTGCGCGCTAAAATGCTCAAGTCAGTACGCACCTTAATGGTGACGATAATGACGACCGAAAAATTTTTATCAACATTCCGTTTATTTCGGGAGTATCGGAACAATTTAAACATATGGTCCGTGATCAGAATGTAATACTCCCTTATATTGCTCTAAATAAATTACGCTCCACTATCAAAGTCCATAAAGATCCGTTGCAGAGACAGTCACGTATGAATATTAGGTATAAGATCTCTTGTAAAGACTGTGATGTGTCGTACACGGAAAAAAAATTAGCTGCCGTAGCTAAAAACTGCGTGTGGTAACTAGATTTCAGTCGTAATATATGGACAACAAACATCTTAGTTATGACACCTATTTATTAGGTGCAACAGCAAACATCTTAGCTGTGATATCTATTTATTAGGTGCAACAGCAAACCGTTTTGCTACAGTTTAATAATTTATTTTGCAAACCATGATTAGCTATGATAGCAAAAATTTTTTTTCCGTGTACGTAGGCCAAACGGGCAGATTGTTAAAAATACGCATTAATGAACATCGCAATCACATTACAAGAAACACGTCGCAACATTCGGTGATCAATGGCCATAGATTGACAAACCATGAATTTGATTGGGAAAATATTGAGATTTTGAATGAGAAATCTATCCTTAGTAAAAGATTGATTTCCGAAATGTTATTTATAAGACGTCAAAAAAATAGTCTCAACCGACAAATGGACACAGAATGTCTGCATCACATGTATGCTTTAATTGTTGAAAATTTAACGAAAATTTAAATAACCTCTCGCGCTTTATTGTGCTACCCCTGTTGTTTGCGAAGTCTTGATTTTCTCGGTCTGTCTTATTTTTATTTAACTTGTATTAGTGCGTGCCATTTGTCTCTGACACTCGGATGTTTGTGTTTTCCTCGATCTCGACTCTCCGTTTCATTTCAAACTAATTTGTTGAGCCTTCTCGTTATGCTTTATTAATTTTTTCGCTTTGGAAAGAATTTTATTATTTTTTGATTTAATTCTCTCCAGCTTTGTAATGTCCTATCATATGGACATTATGCCATTTCTTAACGGCTGGAACCGATAGGAGACTCACTGTGAGGACGGGAGGGGAAATCGAATGTCAGGACACACGAGCTTTTTTATCTGTTAATTCGCTGAAGATGATCCAAAAGAAGGATCAAAACGTTCATCATCATCATTAAAGAAGATCTCTTGAATTGTGTGTTTGTTTAATTAATTAACTCGTTGTATCGTTTTATTGCACCCGGCTCTTACTAGCCCTTTTCAATTTTAATGTTGTTATATTTATATCAGAGTCTTTAATTTATTATTTGTAATAAAATTTTTTCTCGTAACCATCTGGGAATAAAAAGTCCACATATAATCATATATACACTACGCAAAAAAATTAAAGGGCCACTTTCTTCCTTCTACAAAAAAGGCAATTTTCAAATGGCTGCAACTTCGTCGCATATAATCGGATTGAGATCAATAAAAAAGCGTTACAAAACTTGAAGTTTCTAATTTTAGAATTTTTTAGTCAAGTCCAATTCTTTTCATTTGTTACGAAGTTACATTATGAAAAAGCAACGTCCGTCGATTGACTAAATTTTTCAAAAGTTTGTCAAAGAATGCCGAAGAAAAAAAAAATTGTAGCACAATTTCGTTAATTGGATTTCAAAGAGCAGAGTTTTATCTTTAATTTGCTTTTTTAATGAATGTCCTACGATTTTTTTTCGCCGAGTTATTCACTACTGAAGTAAAATCGATCTATTGACTTTGAGCATTCATAACTAGTGAAAAAATTATCGCGCAATGATCATTAAAAAAGCAATTTAAAGAGAAAAGTCGGCACTTTAACATGTACTAATTGCTTTTTCAATTAATATCCATTGTTAAAGTGTAATCATTACTTTAAAATCAAGTAAAAATTGCACTTTTTCCCTTTTTCATTTAAATCAATGCAACTTAATGAAAAAACGTTAACATTTTTATGAACTCTACAATTTTTACAAGTAAAAAGTATCCCAATTACATGTACAATCGGCCGAATCGATAAGATTTTTTTTTCTCTATATCTCGAAGACTTAAATCAAGTCTAAAATGAAAAATTCAATTACCGCCGGCATTAACGTTATCCAAAGCGTACCACGTGGAGGTTGCACGGTCGGATTTACGCTTCTGTGTGTGTGTGTGTGTGTGTGTGTGTGTGTGCGTGTGTGTGTGTGTGTGTGTGTGTTGTGTGTTGTGTGTTGTGTGTGTATTGTGTGTGTGTTGTGTGTACACGCACAAACAGAACGAGACCCCACGATTCGTCACTCTCGCAGTATTTTATGATTCCAAACTTTCTAATGCGCGCGCGCGCGTGTGTGTATAATTACATATTGATTGTGTTTGTGTAATTAAATGTGTTTGTGTAATTAAATTTTTTACAGGACGTTAAAATCTTGTGTTGCCGTCTCTGTTTTGAATAACATCTTGCAAACATTCTCTCATAATAATGCATCTTCGTATTTCCACTTGCGGAAAGTTACGCTAAATTTATTGGAGTGCGTGCACTAATTCTTTTAATGTTCTTAAAATTGAATATTAATTTCGTAATCGACGACCAATTATGTTTGTTCCAAACATGCTTCATTGGATTTAAGTCTACACTCATTGCTAGATGGTTTAATACAGCAATATCATTTTCTCTTAAGACGCAATATAAAAAAATGCTAGCTTCTCTGATTTGTTTATCATTGTTAGCATTTACGAACTTTGGTTGCTAAATGTGCTACATCTGTAATATTGACATTCTACGTTCCACGTCCCATAATGTGGCAGTACTGCTGCCTTGATACGCCAACTTCAGCAACTTCAGCCAACTTCAGCCAACTTTTTCTTATTGCTCGGCGTCACTTGAATGAGCAAACTGGCTATAAAAAAAGACGCTAGTTTTTGTGATTTCCTTATCATTGTTATAGCAATTGGTACACCATTTTTTGATATTTCAATAATTTCTTTGATTCTTTACTCTTTTACTGCAATAAATTATGATCTTTATTTCTAAGACTTCTAAATAATTTTTTTTTAGTTTTACGTACAATGCCGCGCCGACATTTAACGGAATTAGAGGTAGTACGTCTGATAACTCTTTTAGAAGAAGGTTACAGTCAAAGACAAGTCGCAAATTTAATAGGAGTAAGCCATTCTGTTGTTGGTCGTGCCTATTCTCGCTACCAGAAAACTGGTCAGTACCATCGACGTTCAGGACAAGGACGAAGGCGTGTTACTACTTCCAGAGAAGATAGAGTTATTGCTCGACACGCTCGTATAAATCCGTTTGTCCACGCAAATGTAATTGCAAGCCGTTTTTATAATCATAGACGACAAGTTCCGCATCCGATTACTGCACAAACTGTCAGGAATCGATTAAGAGAAGCTCATCTGCGTTCGTTTCGTCCTTTACGTGTGCCTATGCTTAATAATCATCATCGCCGTACCCGATTAGCGTATGCACGTCTTCACATAAGATGGAATCATAGGCAATGGAATAATGTTCTTTTTACGGATGAATCTCGATTCTGTCTTTATGGAAACGACAGACGAGCACAAGTGTGGCGTCGTAGAGGCAGAAGAAATAATTAAGATTGCAATCTACCTATTACGGCTTTTCATGGCGGTTCTGTAATGGTTTGGGCGGGTATATCGCAACATTTACGTACAACATTAGTTGTCATTTCATCACCTGCATTGACATCGAGACGATATATCGATGAAATTTTGCGTCCACATGTTTTGCCAATACGTAATCGGATAGGAAATCGTTTTATACTGATGCAAGATAATGCACGTCCTCATACTGCAAACATCACGCGACGACTTTTAAGAGAAAATGATATTGCTGTATTAAAAAATCCAGCAATGAGCCCAGACTTAAATCCAATAGAACATGTTTGGGACATGATTGGTCGTCGATTACGAAGACAATATCCAATTTTAAGAACGCTACAAGAATTAGCGCACGCACTCCAGCAAATTTGGCGTAACTTTCCGCAAGTGGAAATACGAAGATGCATTAATATGCGAGAATGTTTGCAAGATGTTATTCAAAACAGAGACGGCAACACAAGATTTTAACGTCCTGTAAAAAATTTAATTACACAAACACATTTAATTACACAAACACAATCAATATGTAATTATACACACACGCGCGCGCGCGCATTAGAAAGTTTGGAATCATAAAATACTGCGAGAGTGACGAATCGCGGGGTCTCGTTCTGTTTGTGCGTGTACACACAACACACACACAATACACACACAACACACAACACACAACACACACACACACACACACACACACACACACACAGAAGCGTAAATCCGACCGTGCAACCTCCACGTGGTACGCCTTGGATAACGTTAATGCCGGCGGTAATTGAATTTTTCATTTTAGACTTGATTTAAGTCTTCGAGATATAGAGAAAAAAAAATCTTATCGATTCGGCCGATTGTACATGTAATTGGGGTACTTTTTACTTGTAAAAATTGTAGAGTTCATAAAAATGTTAACGTTTTTTCATTAAGTTGCATTGATTTAAATGAAAAAGGGAAAAAGTGCAATTTTTACTTGATTTTAAAGTAATGATTACACTTTAACAATGGATATTAATTGAAAAAGCAATTAGTACATGTTAAAGTGCCGACTTTTCTCTTTAAATAGCTTTTTTAATGATCATTGCGCGATAATTTTTTCACTAGTTATGAACGCTCAAAGTCAATAGATCGATTTTACTTCAGTAGTGAATAACTCGGCAAAAAAAAATCGTAAGACATTCATTAAAAAAGCAAATTAAAGATAAAACTCTGCTCTTTGAAATCCAATTAACGAAATTGTGCTACAATTTTTTTTTTCTTCGGCATTCTTTGACAAACTTTTGAAAAATTTAGTCAATCGACGGACGTTGCTTTTTCATAATGTAACTTCGTAACAAATGAAAAGAATTGGACTTGACTAAAAAATTCTGAAACTAGAAACTTCAAGCTTTGTAACGCTTTTTTATTGATCTCAATCCGATTATATGCGACGAAGTTGCAGCCATTTGAAAATTGCCTTTTTTGTAGAAGGAAGAAAGTGGCCCTTTAATTTTTTTGCGTAGTGTATAAATAGATAAAATTATATATATATATATATATATATATATATATATATATATATATATATATATATTTATATATTTATATAAAATATGTCTTTAAGAATATTTTAATTATATTATAATTATTATCCGTGATTTAACAATATGGCAATATTAATTTTATCAAAATTATTTTAAATCTTAACAGGTACCTTTGAAATAGCTTCTCGAATAGGAAAAACCAACAATATACAAAAATTTGACGCAGGGTTCTTTAACATATCGGCTGAAGAAGCTCATGTGATTGATCCTGGATGCAGAATGTTACTTGAGCATACCTATGAAGCAATAATTGATGCGGGTGTAAATCCCGCAGAATTACAAGGAACAAACACAAGCGTTATTACAGCAATATCTGTTTGTGATACATATGTAAATTTAATATACGAAAAACCTCACGTATGTGGTTCATTGAGTATTCAATAACTTAATATCAGAACTCGATAAAATAAACGCGCTCTTAAAAGTGTGTAAATATATTAATATGTATACAAAGATATTGCTAAATATAGGAAAAAAATATTTATATGAAATATTTATATAAAATATTTGTGAAAATTATATCTCATAATTGCAAATAGATTGCTGGATTACCCATTCTTGGATGCAATAAAGGCATGATAGCAAACAGAATTTCTCATTGGCTCGGCATTACTGGACCATCATATAACATTGATAGCGCATGTAACTCGAGTCTTTTCGCTATGGTGGAAGCTTATAGGATGATTCGATCTGGCATTTGTGAAGCGGCTATTGTCGCTAGTGTCAATTTGTGCATCAATCCTTCTCTAATTTGCCAATTTCTTCGTTTGGGTATGTGAAAAATAATATTATTATATTCAAAGTTGTGTTGCGTTGTTAAATAAAATAAATATTTATTGATATATTTATCAAAATAATAATATTTAATCAACATTTGTTAAATATAGTAGTTCTTGTTTTTAAACGATATAATTAATTAGCTTATATATATTCATCGAATATTTTAGGTACTTGGTATATTATTCGAAAAACTGGAAACAAGATTTTATCTTCTATATTGATTGAAACAAATAAACTGATACTGTTTTAGGAGTTCTATCTAAAGATGGTTACTGTAAACCTTACGATGAAGAAGGCTCTGGTTACATGCGAAGTGATGCAGCTGTAGTAATGTACCTACAAAAGACAAGGGATGCAAGAAGAATCTATGCAACCTTTGTCTATGGTAAAACCAACTGCGATGGCTTTAAAAGAGAAGGAATTACTTTTCCATCAGTTGACAAGCAAAAAATGTTACTGGAAGAATTTTGATATTTCGCCTCTTGAATTATTTTACATGGAGGTTCATGCAACTGGTACTCTAGCCGGCGATCCTATCGAACTTCAAGCCATCGATAAAGCTTTGTGCGCTACAAGACAACTTCCTCTATTATTGGGTTCAGTGAAGTCGAATATTGGACATCCAGAAGCTGCCAGTGGTCAATGTCATATTGCAAAGGTAAATTTAGAATAAAATAAGGTTAATAAAATTATATAATCTAATGTTACTTGTGCAAGTATTTCTTTATTTAAAAATAATTTTTGGATAAAGGTTTTAATAGCGATGGAAACTGGTATAATACCGCCTACCATACATTTTAAATGTCCGCGAAAAGATATGACTGCTATTATTGAAGGAAGAGTAAAAATAGTCATTGAACCGACAGAATATAAGGGTGGTTATATCGGTATTAATTCCTTCGGATTTGGCGGTGCTAATTGCCACGTATTATTAAAATCAAATCCAACAATTAAAGTCAATAATGAAGCAGATGATAATTTACCTAGGCTTGTAGCTATATCTGGATGTACGGAGGAAGCAGTTAAAATTATATTAGATGAGGTAAGTACACATTAAAATTAATTTCATGAATAATCTAATCTTTCTTATACTTATCTCGTATATTATTATTGTCATTTTAAATTATTTACAAAATTAATCTTTTGTTAATAAAAAACAATAAAAGAATAATTGCACGTGTATCGCACACACAAAAACACAAACACATGAAACACATACATGCTAATGTATTAAATACATAAAATACATATAGGATAATATATTACAATAAATATAAAAGTAAGGAAAAAACTATCTATTATATCTTAGAAATGGTTGAGCTTTCGATTTATGTTTACTAAGATTTTTTTACTCAGTACGGTGTGTCCTATCTACCATATAAATATTGAATGGTTTTCTTTGAACACCCTGTATATGTAGTACTTTAAAATAGCGGTAATACTATAGTAATACTATATAGTACTAAACAATAGTACTATAAAAAAATGTAAATACTAAATAATTAACGCAAAGAATAAAAAATGTATTATTACGAAATAAAAGCTAGAAAAGATTTGAGAGATTGTTTATATTTATATAAAAAATTTAAGAATGTCATTGTTATAACTTAAATTACGTTTAATTAAAATATATTAATTATATATACATATACATTAAATTACTAATTCTACTAATAGGATCTAGATGTAAAAGTTAAAGATAAATGTTTATTTTAAACCGGTAAAAACAGGGAAAAGAACGGAGTATTATTAACAGATCTAAGGCATATAACAATCGATTGAAACAAACGCATTAGCAGTTAATGTAGCCATTAATCAATTTAAAAAATAGAGTATTAGTTGTATGCAAATTTCAAAGATTTAAAATTAAAAATAAGATGTCTATGTATTTATAATTATAATATACGTGTATGCAGAGTATTTCACAACTTTTGTAATAATACATATTTTAAAAGTGAAATATATGTATAGAGTAAAAAATTCTACAATAATTTAAAAGCTATAATAATTTTTGAGTTATAAACGATCAAAGTTTGCCAATAATATTGTGTAGAATTCGCGTATTCAGATTTGTAACTACATTTTTACGCGTACCGATTTGTCATCTATTATTGATTTTAATCTTTATCAAATGGGGATTAACTATATTTTAAAAGCAACTCGACATCGCTAAGAAAACCTAGAATAAAAAATAAGATATTTTTGAGATGACCTTGGCCACCCTAGGTCCTAGGACCTAGGTCCAATTAAATTTTGCATTCTATTTTCTTTTTTAAACTGAACAACTTCCGTTGAAAATTTTTTTTTAATTTAGCATATTTTTTATATATTTCAAAGTATTTTCATTTAAATAAATCATCCTGTATATAAGCGTAATAATTATACTATTTACCTATATTAATTTTGTGCGACACACAGAAAGCGTCTTTTTAATGTCTTTGATGAAGTGACTAAATAATATCTAAGATGCATACAAAGTAAATTATGTGGAATGCTTTAAAAACACACACACACACATCCAGATTTTTCAAAATCGAACATGTAAAACATAAATTAAATCTACATTTGATAAAATTTAAAAATTTTATTGATATAATAATAATATTATTCATATTTAAAATAAATAAGTTAATTAAGTCAAAAGATTAAAACCAAAATTACACTATTCCACGATTTGTAAGTGAGAATTAAGGGTAATTACTTCTAAAATATGCAAAATTTATAAATAATTAATATATATATATATACATATATTCAATATTTAAACTATCTCTAAAATTAAAAAATATATTAAAGCAAAAAAAATGCAAATATTACTTTCTTTTAAATAATGATAAATATATTTAAAAAATTAATTTTAAATTGTAGATCTTCCTGTACGCGTGTATAAAGGTTTGGAAACAATAGTATCAGGTGGTATTGAAATTCGTGGTGTAAAAGCTACTTCTATATTCCGTAGAAAGCCAATAGGGAATCCAGTTCTCGAAGAGTATAGATTCGTAGCGCATCGCGACGGAAACGAGGTTTCCTTACAAGAGAGCATAATCTTATCGACGCATCTCGCTCTGGAGTATCATCAAGTGACAAAAGTAAATATTATCGAATTGATTGAAAACGATGACGAGATACGGACAGAAGAATTAGCGTCTCCATTGTTTCTCGAAGTCTTAAATAACTTGCCGTTGATTAAGCCCAACCTCAGTTTAATAACCAGAACCGATCGTTTCAATTCTATTGCTCTTCCTCCAAAAATTTCGCGGTCCATCAAGCTATCAATGGATGATAATGCGATATTAGTCGCTGGATTTAATCTATTAACAAACAATAAGAGCGAAACTTTAAAGGAAATTCTACCGGTATTAAAAGACGGCGGTTTCTTACTAACAAGGGGACAACCGCTCTCAAGAAATGATTTTACAAATGCAGAGAGACACAATTTAGCAATAGTTTTTGAGAAACGCACGGAAAAGGAACATATTGTACTCTTAAAGAAAAAAGAAAGAACGAGGAGAAAGGCAGAAGTTATTTTTGTGAACAATTACGAATTCTCTTGGTTAGAGCAACTAACATCGATCTTAAACGACGAGAATAATATCGCGAGAATAATTTTAGTGGGGCAAGAAGATTCGGAATGCGGTTTATTAGGTCTCATAAATTGTTTGAGGAGACAAACAGGTGGAGAATTAATAAGAGGTGTGTTGATTCAAGACGAGACAGCACCGAAATTTTCTTTACAAGCCGTTGTACGCGGAGCAACTCCAGATCGATCTCATCATAAATGTTTTGCGTCCGGGAATGATATGGGGATCATGCAAACATCTTCCATTAGCACCTTTAGCGCCAAAAGTCTCATATCATGCTTTAGTCAATCAAATGGTATATGTATCAGACTTTTGTATAAAAAATAAGTTTTTTTTTGTCTAATAATTTTTCTACAATAATGTGTATTATTGTTAGATTCGCGGTGATTTGAATTCATTTTGCTGGATCGAAGGCCCGATTGTTCCGGATTATCAGCACAAAGATCTTCTTCGCATAGTTTATGCGTCTATCAATTTCAAAGATCAGCACAAAGATCTTCTTCGCATAGTTTATGCGTCTATCAATTTTAAAGATATAATGGTAGCGACGGGCAAAATCATCATAGATGATTTTGCCCGTCGCTATCATTACATCTTTGAAATTGATAGACGCATAAACTATGCGAAGAAGATCTTTGTGCTGATAATCCGGAACAATCGAACCTTCGATCCAGCAAAATGAATTTAGATCACCGCGAATCTAACAATAATACACATTATTGTAGAAAAATTATTAGACAAAAGAAAACTTAAGAAAACTACACATGTCACGCGGAAGATTAGAAGAATGTCTGATAGGTTTGGAACATGTCGGTATCGATAGTGCGGGACGTAAAGTAATGGGAATTGCGGAAAATAGGTACGTTACTATATACTCGTTTTCACAAGTATTTCTAACTAAAAACTGTAGTAACAAATATACTATTTAAAATTTAGATTATTTAAATAATTTATATTTTAAGTAAAAAATTTTATATCTCATATCTTAGATAACAATTTTTCGTCAATGCATCCGCATATTTACATTATAATTTCAAAAGTAGAAAGACTTATTTAAAAATCTTTATTATTTTTAAAAGACAAACTAAAACTATAACTATATCTTTTATTTTACTTTTATATTATATTTTATGAAAAACATAATAAACTTTTCTTTTACAGATGTATATCAAATATATGCGTAGCCGATAGAGCTTTGTGCTGGTATATTCCTGACGAATGGACATTGGAGGACGCTGCGACAGTCCCATGCGCTTATGGCACATGTTATTACGGATTATATGTAAAGACAAAGATGAAGAAAGGCGACAAGATATTAATTCATTCTATGAATATTTTGTCGCCTTTCTTCATCTTTGTCTTTACTGGTACTGGCGCCGTAGGTCAAGCGGCGATTCATCTCGCGCTTCACGAAGGCTGCGAAGTATTCACAACCGTCGGCACTCCGGAAAAGCGAAAGTTTATAAGAAAAACTTTTCCATCTATTCCAGGCGATCATATTGGAAATTCGCGCGACACTAGTTTTGAGCAAATGATATTCCGAAAGACTAACGGTCGCGGCGTAGATATCGTATTGAACTCATTAGCTGAAGAGAAACTTCAGGCTTCTATTCGTTGTCTCGCGAGAAGAGGACGTTTCTTGGAAATTGGAAAATTTGATTTTATGGCTAATAATATATTGGACTTGTCAGTTTTTTCGAAAGGTATTACATTTTACAGCGTTATGTTGGACAACTTATTTTCGGCTACAGAGGAACGAAGAATGGTATTGAATAAGGTCCTAGTCAATGGCCTTATTAGCGGCGCCATCAAGCCAATCAGCAGAAAAGTTTTCCAAAGAGATGAAATTGAGTCTGCATTTAGATACATGGCAGCTGGAAAGCATATAGGAAAATTAAGTCTATAATTAATTAAAATAGTTTATAATTGTACCTTTATCAAGAGAGACAGCACATCGTAATGTACAATAGATCTATATTACAATATATTACAATTTTTAGATAGTTATAAAAATACATAAAGAAGGCGAATCCATAAACGCACCAATTCTGGCACTTCCGCGTTATTATTGTATGACGAACAAGACATATGTCATTTTCGGTGGCTTAGGTGGTTTTGGCTTAGAATTAGCCGATTGGTTGATCATTCGAGGCGCCGAGAATCTCGTGCTGATTTCGCGCACAGGAATAAAGAACGGATATCAGCAAATGAAGATTGATTTATGGAAGTCTTACGGAGTAAAAATATTGATCTTATCGAACCTTGACGCGTCAAACGTCAATGATTGCGAACATATATTAAAAACAGCGGAAAAGCTGGCGCCTGTAGATGCTGTATTTAATCTTGCTGTGGTGTTGAACGATAAGATCTGCCAGAATCATACTGTAGAAACATTTCAAGAGCCATTTAAAGCAAAAACTTGGGCGACGAAGAACTTGGATCGATTGTCTAGAAAGATATGTCTCCAGCTTCGACATTTTGTTGTGTTCTCTTCAGTTTCCTGCGGTAGAGGCAATGCCGGACAGAGCAATTACGGCATGGCAAACTCTGTTATGGAAAGAATTTGTGAGAGAAGAGTGCAAGAAGGTTTACACGGACTGGCGGTTCAGTGGGGCGCAGTAGACGATGTCAGCCTCGTGGCCGACATGCAAGACGACGATAGGGAAATGGTTATTGGCGGAACTTTGCAACAAAAGATAAGCTCCTGCATCGAGAAATTAGAAGAATTTTTATTACAAGAACATCCCGTAGTGGGGAGTATTGTTGTAGCTGAGAAGCGTTCAGACGCTTTTAGCGCAAACAATATTGTTGAAACCGTAGCCAATATTATGGGTAAGTTAGTATAGCATAAAAAATTAAGCAATTTAATTATCTGTAATAAAGCGAATTAATTAAGTATAATAAAGCAAATAAAAATATTGTATATTAATATAGGTTTGAAGGATTTGAATAACGTGGCTCGCTACACATATTTGCCCGAGCTTGGCATGGATTCGATGATGGCTGTGGAAATTAAACAGACTTTGGAACGGGAATTTGATGTTTTCCTTACAACGCAGGATATTCGTTATCTCAATTTTGCCAAACTTATAGAAATGTTTGACGAAAATACTTCGAACGATAAAAACGTTCGAGATGTGAACGAATTAAATGACATTAAACTGCTCGTTCGTTTGATAGGTAACGATCTAATACCAGATGTGTGTATGGATTTGCCAACAAAAAGGAATATGACGAGAAGCGAAATATTTCTATTGCCAGGAATGGAAGGTTGTGGAAATATATTCGATTCGTTGGTACAACATATTGAAGCTCCAGCAACGTGCTTACAACATGGAGCATATCATATCGGCACGAACTCTACTTCAATAAACGAGATCGCAGATCGTCTTTTAAAAGTATAAATCTTATATTTAATTACGATTATAGTATCTCACAGAACATTAGAATAACAGAGTAAAATTAATATAGTATTATTTCTCAACGTATTTTACTATATCTTATAATTTTTTATTTGTTTTTAGCATATTTTGAGCAAAAAGAAATTGAATCGGGATTTTGTAATAATGGGTTATTCAATGGGATCTTTGATCGCAATTGAGTTAGTGCGAAAGTTAGAAGGCATGAATCTTCAAGGCAGATTAGTGCTTATCGATGGCGCACCTGAGCAGTTGAAAGCATTAGTAAATAATTATTTATCTTTTAATACGTTTAGTGAACTCGAAAATAATATTCTTTTGAGTATAATGGATATTATATAACCAGTACTTAGTGGAAAGGTATATTATATTTATAGAAATTTTCTTTGAATGAGTTATTTTTTAATAAGAGTTACTATTAATCTAATTTTTACAGCTTCTTTTGGAGTTAAATAAATGCACCAACTGGGATGAAAAATTAGATGTTTTTACAAATCATGTTTCTCCAATTTATAGAAAATTGTCAGTTGACAATAACAAACCTTTGTGTACAACAATTTACGAGCGGGTAATCGCTGTTCATGAATATGATGTTACACAATTCCCGAAAATTGAAACACCGATAATCCTTTTAAAGTCTATGATACAATCATTGCCTTTTTCTCAGGAAAATTACGGTTTACATAAGGTAAGTTGTATGGTGATTATAAAAAAATTACTTGTATAGCAGAATTACTTTATAGCTAAATAATTTTCAGATTACTAAAGGAAATGTGGAAGTACGTTATATTGAAGGTAATCATGTTACAATGATGGACAGCGATAAAGTTGTCACTGCGATCAATGGAGAACATATCGAAAGTGTCAGAAAATTAAAGCTAGATTTAACAGATGATAACACAACATCTGTTAAAGATATTTATACCAGATCATAGAACTAGCACAATTAGATATTATATAATGTAAAAATATTTAATTCTACATGTTTAATTAAAAATTAATTAAATGATTGTTTGGTAACACTGTATTAATACAATTTTGTATATTATGCACAGTATTAACACGTAATTATTTCGTTAATTTCTAAGTGTATGTGTATTACAGAATTTGGTGTTTTTACACAGTTACATAAACATATTTAATTTTACATATTTTTAATAGCATTAAATTAATGAAAGTATAAAATATTGTATTGGGCGCTTTTAAAAGGATATAAAATTTTATTTTACTCATTCGTACTTTTTATTAATTATTGTTGCAGAAAGTTTTTTTTACGCATATATATATATATATATATATATATATATATATATATATATATATATATATATATATATAGATAGTTATAGTTAGGTTCTGGGAGCGTCCCGTTTGACCACGTTGATATTGACCACAGTCCCGATTGACCACGTTGAGATTGACCACGTTGCGATTGACCACGTTGCGATTGACCACGTTGATATTGACCACGGTCCCGATTGACCACGGTCCCGATTGACCACGGTCCCGATTGACCACGGTCCCGATTGACCACGGTACGGTCCCGATTGACCACGGTCCCGATTGACCACGGTCCCGATTGACCACGGTCCCGATTGACCACGGTCCCGATTGACCACGGTCCCGATTGACCACGGTCCCGAATGACCACGGTCCCGTTTGACCACGGTCCCGATTGACCACGGTCCCGATTGACCACGGTCCCGATTGACCACGGTCCCGATTGACCACGGTCCCGATTGACCACGTTGATATTGACCACGGTCCCGATTGACCACGTTGATATTGACCACGGTCCCGATTGACCACGGTCTCGATTGACCACGTTAATATTGACCACGGATCAATACATGTCGTTACTAGGGCATGTACTTTGCAAGTTGTAAAGCGAGGTTCATTGTGTCCGACTGGCGGAGGGGGTGCGGGAGGGGGGCCGAAGGCCCCCCTTGCACCCCCCCGCATGTGTGTGTGTGTGTGTGTGTGTGTGTGTGTGTGTTACACGGTTTTTCAATCGGGACCGTTGTCAATATAAACGTGATTAATCGGGACCGTGGTCAATATTAACGTGGTCAATCGGGACCATGGTCAATCGGGACCGTGGTCAATATCAACGTGGTCAATCGGGACCGTGGTCAATCGGGACCGTGGTCAATCGGGACCGTGGTCAATCGGGACCGTGGTCAATCGGGACCGTGGTCAATATCAACGTGGTCAATCGGGACCGTGGTCAATCGGGACCGTGGTCAATCGGGACCGTGGTCAATCGGGACCGTGGTCAATCGGGACCGTGGTCAATCGGGACCGTGGTCAATCGGGACCGTGGTCAATCGGGACCGTGGTCAATCGGGACCGTGGTCAATCGGGACCGTGGTCAATCGGGATCGTGGTCAATCGGGACCGTGGTCAATATCAACGTGGTCAATATCAACGTGGTCAATCGCAACGTGGTCAATCTCAACGTGGTCAATCGGGACCGTGGTCAATATTAACGTGGTCAAACGGGTACCACTCTTAGGTTCTCAATTATTAGGATAAAATGCTTCAAGTGTAGGACGTGTAAGAAGGAAATGCTTGTCAGGAACAATAAAGAGAGCTGCGATAACTGCGTGTAACTTAAACCGATATATTAAAGGTTGTATTAGCGTGTACAAAAAGTCAGGAATGTTGCGACGCCAAATAAACACGACTTTCTCGATCGGCTGGTCTACGATGACTGTCGATTCGATATCGACCCGCTGTGTCGCGCAACCGAAAAATCACGATCGTGTGCGATCGATTATATTCGTGGCCAGGGATGTACAACTTATTTCGGTGAAATGTACAATTGCCCACAGTTCGGCCAGCTTGACATTTTGGCCGTCCCGGCCATAAATGCAACAAATACGTCACCAACAATCGATTGTCAATCGCTTACATCTTACATATATAATACAAAACAAAATGAATACATTCTGGAGTCTAATCGCTAACATACATTTTCATATGATCCGCACTCACTGTTCCTGTACACGGTAGTTGTGTTAATTGAAATCCTTCAATATCCGAAACGATATAACGGTCGTGGTCGAGAATGGTTTTAACAATATACGGACCTTTAAATTTCGGAATTAATTTCTTGTTTACACCTGGGGTCACATCGGTATTACATATCATAACATAATCGCCTTCTTTATAGATGGTCGCGCGCTTTCGTTTACTGTTATAATGACTTTCGCTTGCAAGCTGGCTATTTTCGATAACATTTGCCGCGCGATCTCTAATAGCTATCAAGTCTCTATCACTCTCAGAATGCGGGTCGAGAAGGATACGAATTTCGTCTTTCACAATTCCTATTTGATCGATTCCGAATAACAATTGACTAGGAGTGTTTCCTGTACTTCGGCAACAAGTATTATTAAGGGAAAATTCGACGTCTCTCAATACGCTATCCCATTTTTCCGGTGCGTCGCATAATTTAGCTAACATTGGTGTAAGAACTCGATTAAAACGTTCGACTTGCCCATTAGCCCGGGACGTACCGACGGCAATCAAAACGTGTTGGATTGATTCTTCCTCCATGAATTTTGCAAATAATTGCGAGGTAAAACACGTCCCTCGATCGCTTATTAAACGCCTGGGCTTGCTGTACACACAAAAATAATCTTTCAAATGCCGTATCACTTCTTCGGTTTTCGTCGTTTTACAGGAATACAATTTTATAAATTTCGTGAAACCGTCAATCAAAGATAACACGTATCGATACCCTTTCCCCGTCTTTTCCAAAGGACCGTAATGATCTACGTGCACCGTCTGAAACGGCAATTTCCCTTTAGGAATATTATGCAGATATCCTTTTAATTTTCTAGAGGTCGGAGAAAATTCTATGCATTTTAAACAATTAGATATATATTCGCGCACCCTCTCCTTCAGGTTCGGAAACCAATAAACTTTGGTTATCCTGTCAACAACTTTATCAATTCTGAGGTGACCTAGATCGTCATGACAAGTACGAATTACATTAGACTCCATACACTTAGGGACATAAAATAATAGTTTCTTATCTTTAAATTTACGATAAACTAAACCGTCTCTCAATTCGTAAAATTTATCTTCGGCTTTTTCTAACTTATTTCGTATTTCACCAATTTCTTTATCTTTATCTTGCCGAATCGACAATGTTTGCTCGAATGTATTTGCTTCTACAATTAATATACTATTACAGCGACTCAATGCGTCAACGTCAGACATACGTTTACCCGCACGGTGTTCAATCTTAAAATCATAATTTTGTAGTAATAGGGCCCATCTATAAATACGCGAGTTAACCGTTTGCTTACTCAGAGTGAGGCGAAAGCTATCGCAATCCGTAACGATCGTAAACGGAATTCCAGACAAATAAACACCTAAAAAAAACCTCACAAAGGTAAAAAAAAATACGCCAAGTATATAAAAAAATCCCAACTTGTACGCAAAAAAAGTTTAATATCTATCCCTACAAAATAACTTTTAAAAAAATTTTTCCTTGAAAAATAATTTTCATACCAAATAAAAAACTAAAAAATGATTCTCCTCTAAAAAATAACTCTAAAAAATAAAAACCTTTAAAAAATCAAAAATCGGAACTAAATGAAATCAATAAATCCGAGTGAAATGAAATCCGCATAAGCTACTTGGTAGCGTCGCGGCCCCTGTACATAGGCAACATAGGCAATCCGTTGACAAGCCGAAACGTTTTTTTTATATACTTGGCGTCGCGACGCTACCGCGTCGCTTGATATGAAATCTCTTTATCGCGTATACAGCCGTCAAGCACTCCAGCTCAAAGCTGTGATATCGTGCTTCCGTCGTCGTTGTTCTGCGACTGAAATATGACATAGGTCGCATAGTATCATCATTCTATCTCTGCAATAAAATCGCTCCGAATCCACTCCGCGCTAGCATCACAATGCAATTCTGTCAATAATTTCGGCGAGTAGATAGCGAGAATCGGCTGTGACGACAACATCTCCTTTAAAAATTCAAATACGCGATTTTCTTCGGGACCAAATTGAAAAGTTGCATTGTTCCGAACCAAATCGTAAAGCGGTTTTGCTATAATTGAAAAATTTTTAATAAATCGTCGAAAATAACTTGCGAGGCACACAAATTTGTGGACATCCCTCGTATTACGCGGTACTGGAAAGTTAATAACAGATTCTATTAGGTGTACAAATAAGTTTCCGCCGTTTTTTATCAAAAATTGGGCATTTATTGTGAAAGAACGGAACCTAATGTTTTATTTGAAGTATTGTCCATCGCTTGCCACTACTTTTTCCCATCTTTCTGGCAGCATACGGATACCGCGTCGGAAGAATGCTTCATCTTTTGAGGCTATCCACGAATCGACCCAATTTTTGGTATCTTCATATGATGTGAAGTGTTGCTCAGACAAGCCATGCGCCATCGATCTAAACATGTGGAAATCAGAAGGAGCAATGTCTGGTGAATACGGCGGTTGGGGTAAAACTTCCCAATTGAGTGTTTCCAAATAGGTTTTGACCGGCGCCGCAACATGTGGACGACCAATGTAAGTGCAAGTTCTTCTTGCGTTTGGCACGAATCTTGATCCAATAATGCTTCCAATTCCACGTTTTTATACACTTTCGGCCTTCCGCTACGTTCTTTGTCTTCGATGTCAAATTCACCGTTCTTAAACTTTTGAAACCACTCACGACAACTTCTCTCACTTAAGGCAGCCTCACCATATGCTTCTACAAGCAATCGATACGCCTCAGCTGCAGATTTCTTCAAATTGAAGAAGTAAATCAAAAGTTCCCGCAAATGACGCTTATTCGGCTCAAAACTCGACATTTTCGCACACAAAAGAATATATTATACTGATAAAGAATCACTAATATTTTAAGGTTATGTTATTGACTGATGTCCAATCTTACGATAAGGACGTTTTACATCTGACAATTTTAACCATAACTTACTGGTGGCGCCAACTTTTGTCAAACGGCGGGAACTTATTTGTACACCTAATACATTTACTACACTGGGTCGAATGCCGTTCTCACTGATCAAATAACCAAGATAAACAATCTCGCGACGCATAAACGAACACTTATCTAAGCGAAATTGCAACCTGTAACGTCGGGCCAAATTGAAAACCCCGCCAAGAATCTTCAAATGCTCGTCAATATTTTCGGTAGCAATCAATATATCATCAAGATATATCAATACCTTGTTTTCTCGAATTAGGTCACGAAAAATGTCATTAACATATCGCTGAAACTCCCGCGGAGCATTCGTCAATCCAAAGGGCACCCTCAAAAATTCAAACTGACCCAAAAGCGTCACAAAAGAAGTATATTTTACGGATTCATCGGCGATCTTTACGTGATGAAATCCGTCCCGCAAATCGAGGCTAGAAAAATAAGATTTATCGCGCAATCGATCCAAATGGTCGTCAATCAGAGAGGTCGGAAAATTATCCCTTACAGTTATTTTGTTCAAATCGTGATAATCAACGCATAATCGTGATTCGCCGCTTTTTCTTACGTATCAGCACAATCGGAAAAGCATATGGCGAATCGCTTGGTCGAATTATCCGCTCACGCAACAATTTGTCCAATATCTGACTTAATTTTTCCTTGTCAGCAAATGAAAGTCTTCGCGGTCTAAAACTAATAGGTCGATCATGAGTCAAGTTAATAGTCATTTCGATTTTCTTTGAAGGACTTATATCTTCTGTTTCTGCAATGTACTCGCTCTTATACAATTGCTCAATACGCTTCGTTGTTTTGAAATCAAGATTCGGATCGATATTCAACGTTTCGGCAACGGATGACGGATGGTCAATATATGAAACATGCAAGATTTGCTTAGAAAAATCCGCGCTGTCAACCGGTTGCGAGCCTGCTCTCGAGATACTAATTTTCTCTCCTAACAATATTTTAACCAGGGGTGACAAAGTAAAATCTCTACCGAGTAAGGCGGCACAAGTTATTGCAGTATTCGGTACTACAAAAAAGTTAATTTTCAATTCAATATCATCTACGACAAACTTTACAAAAATTCCCAAAATTTTTAACTTTGTACCATTAATACCATAAAAAGACTGATTTTCCGTAACCGGAGTACAAACATGAGCAGGAACAAAATCATTTTTTATTAAACTTATTGGAGATCCCAAATCGATCATCGCTATAAGCAAATATTTACATTTATTCTCCGACTCGTCCGCGACCGAATACGAAAGTGATACCAAATATGGAGCGCTCGGTAAAGATACTTGGACCATGTTCGTTGTATTTTCCGTCCTTGGCCGTGACTTATTATTAGGGCAATCTCTTATACGATGCTCCGGGCTACCGCATCCAAAACAAGAACCCCTTTCGCGCTTCTGTTCCTGTTTGCACTCCCTGGAGAGATGTCCGGCCGCTCCACAATTATAGCAGCGAATAAAATTATTTCGTGCCGCAGGAGCTCCTCCTTCACGTGGCGATTTTGATGATGTCGCTAGTCCCTCTCTAAAAAAGGCATGTTAACTGAGTGAATTCAATTTGTATCGAAGTATTGAGGCCTCTTTTCCGCGATGCTGATTGGTTCTCTCGAAGTTCGCGTCGCGGCGCGCTTCGTGTCGTATGTATGGCTGTCATAGCCAAGTCGTATCGAAACGTTTGACAGTTTGCGGTTAAATTTCATTTGATTTTGAAGACGAGGCTTGTATTACGAAATCCTTTTTTGTGAAGGAATTATTAAAGAAGATAAAGAAATCAAAAAGAGAGAAGAGAGAGATAAGAATAAGGACACAGAGAGATAAGAAGAACACAGAGAGAGAGGTATGTTCTTTATATTCGTAATTTTTATAGATAATTCATACAATAATAGAAAGGGCTAACAGAGCCGGCGCAAGTTATAAAGTGTGTATGCGTATTTATAACCATTTAGAAGGCATTACACTTAGATATATATAGATGAAACGTTTCGGTCTTGAATTAGGTTTTCCTCAGTCCTCATACTATGGTCAAATTATTAAAATAAATAATAAATAAAATGCATACAAATATGATCTTTCATCGCTGGGTATATTTTACTTGCATTAAATAATCTGCTACATAGACCATCCGCACTGCACGATACTACATTCTTCATGCTCATCAAAATGTCGAGGAGTAATCGTCAGTGCATCTTGCACATGCATCTTGCGACTTATCTTGGTTTGACTATTATGTGACGATGTACCGATTTTACCCGAAAACATTATCTTACAACCACGACTTGATTGTACCTTCTCGTTTTTATAATTTTGCGACTATCTGCGGACTCGTATTTATTTTATGCATTTTATTTATTAATTATTTTAATTTTTGTTTTAATATTATAATTTGACTATAATATCACTGAGGTGGGTCTAATTTAAGACCAAAATATTTGATCTATGTATATCTAAGTAAGTCTAATGCGTTCTAAAGGGTTATAAATACACATACGTACTTTCTAATTTGCACCGGGTCTATTAGCACTTTCTATTATTGTATTATTTATATTAGATCCTATTGATCTATTATTATAGTTGAAATTTGTGTATATAAATTTAATTGAACATGTAGTCAATATTAATATTTTTTTAGCGTTTAGTCCTTTTTTGTGAGGGATTATTAAAGAAGTTAAAGAAAAGAGAAAGAGAGAAGAGAGAGATAAGAATAAAGACACAGAGAGATAAGAAGAACACAGAGAGAGAGAGAGAGAGAGAGAGAGAGAGAGAGAGAGAGAGAGAGGTATGTTCTTTATATTCGTAATTTTTATAGATGATTCATACAATAATAGAAAAAGCTAATAGAGCCAGTGCAAGTTATAAAGTGCGTATGCGTATTTATAACCATTTAGAAAGCATTACACTTAGATATATGTATATATATATATATATATATATATATATATATATATATATATATATATATATATAGATGAAACGTTTCGGTCTTGATTTAGACTTTCCTCAGTCCTCATACACATGGTCAAATTATTAAAATAAATAATAAATAAAATGTATACAAATACGATCTTTTATCGCTGAGTGTATTGCTACGTCCGGTGGACTCCACGATTCTTTTCTTTCACGTAATATTAAACGCCTACACTCTGGAACTCTTTGCACTATAAACAATAAACTAAAGGAATATCTAGCAGGCGAGACTAATATTTCAAAGCCTAAACCATGCGTGATAAATATTCGAACAAAGGTCCCCTAGAAGACCAAGAATTTTAAACAACAATTAAAAGATACTCGAACCGTGAGAAGGCTCGAAATCTAAACAGTGCGCATGCAAGAGACTAATTAATATATCAAATAATATTTTTTCTTGGAAGTCCTCTAGTGAAAAAGCGTTACGGGAAGAGTCTCGAATAAAGGCCCTTCTAAGAACTAGAGTGTTATCTTATTGATGTAACTATGATCCGCGACTGAAACTCGCGACATTCGACACTACGTGCTCGCCTGCTAGACCACCCTTGCGCGTTATCTGTTTGAGATAAAACTCAAGTGAACAATAAAACTGTCAACTTGGTCGATCATGGCGGACTCTCCAGTGGGCGAGACTTAATTTTTAAAAACAAAAGCCTACACTAATAGGCGCAAACTCTTGGAACTTTTTTTGGAAGGGGGACGCCCTCAACTCATGAGAGGGGCACCGTTTTAAAGATTGATTCGTTAAAAAAGAATATTGCTTGCCTAATGGAGAAGGTACGCGAAGAGACGCCAAGATTCGACTTACGCGAAATCCTCCCTCAGAAAATTCAATTCATCTTCACCTCTCGACTCGAACCGTCGCACCGAGTCTGTCTACAGTCCGCGCTGATTTATTAAGTCTCCAAAAATTTATCTATTCTCACAAGTTCTCTCTGCGATTGTGCTAGTGCAAGGAGTTTCACGCTATACAAGTTGAAATTTTACAAAATTCGTGCGGGCAAGTGACAAGTGGTGTGCCCTTGAGTGGATCGAACGAACACCACCGGAACCGAGCGATCTCCGAGCCACCCCTTCCGCACAGCCGAGTCCACGAGATAGACCTTAGCTCGCTTATCCAGCGAAATTTTTAAATTCATCACCTTCGCACACAACAAGTATGGAAACAACCCCGGCAAAGCGCTCTAAGTGCTGGACGAAACACATCTGCAACCGGGAAAATAGAAAGATCCGGAAACTATTGGCTCGGGCGTCCGCGGATCCTAATTTTATTATTGATTTTAAGAAACTAAATTTAGACGAGCGAACATTTAAATTAAGAATCCAGCGGTTAAACAATACACCAACACGAGATACACACCCTTGTCCCCTAGTTCTTCCTTTGATTATCCACTTCCTTCTTATTCCCCCGTCTCTTCCCCCGAGCATTCCCACTCACTTCCTCTAGAATCTCAACCCTCAAGAATTCCCACTTCCCCTCCCCCTTCAGACTGTCCTCCCAGTTCTCCTGTTGATTTTTTACCTCCTTCTTATCTCCGCATCTCTTCCTCCGAGCGTTCTCGCTCACCTGCTCTCGAACCTCAACCCTCGAGAATTCCCACTCCCCTCCCCCTTCAGACCTCGAATCGCCCGATCTCTCAGAAGAGTCGCGCGTTTTCGAAGAAGCCCTCCAGGACTTCGTAGAGGAGTTACCGGACCTCAAAGAGGAACCGGAAGATTTTAAACCGGAATCTTCCGATCCCGAAGGAGAGTCGGGGTTCCTTTTCGAAGACCAGGACAGGGAAGCCTGGTACAGGTATCTCCTAAATCAATTTCCCCCTTATCCTGTCCCTCTTACAGACGAAGATTATTGCGTCGGTCCAGATATAGTGGACCTCGATCAATTCTACTATATCCTCCGTACCAGTCCGCCCGGTTCCATAATTCCATTTCTTGGCCCGGGTTGTTCTTTTCCTTTAGCCGTCCCCATCGAGGTTTTTTGGATGAAGTTTCCTTCCCCCTCCACTGTGCAATTCCAAGACCTTTAATAATCCTCCTCCCCTTTTCTCCCTACCGTCCAACTTTCACACATTTATTTCATGTAATTTTCCTAAAACTATTTATTGTAAATTTCCAACCGGAGTTTAAATTTTAGTTTCCCCGCTTAATTCCGGTTGATGTCCTCCGTATTCATTGTAACACCCGCGAGAACACAAATTTCATCCACACACACATTTACACACAAACATATTAGATCTTAAGCAAGTTACTTTACAATAACAGTCTATTAAATTGAATCAGATGATTCATTATTAAATTGTATCTTTTAAAATTATTCGTTTTATTTTTTTGAATAAATGTAAAGTTAGATTTTAAATGCGAGCAATTTATTAACCCGACCTCCTTCCTGTTGCACGAAATCGCACAAGGTCCCGTCCCGGGTAATAGGGATTCAGTTCCTTTACCAGAAAAGGGACCACCGAGCGAACGGCCCTTTCGATAGAGTAAGAGCGACCCTTCCGGTCGTTGACCTATCTCGGGCCCTGATCTGTTCGTTCGACTCTAGGAGACGCATCGTCTAGCGTTTGTCTAGAGGTAAGTAGGTTACGCCCTCCCGCTGACTCTTCCTTTATTTGAGTTTGGACGTAACAATAGTAATATAAGTAATATCATTCCATACGAAATGTACGTCAATATTACTTGCATTCAGCTATGCTGTCCTCTCGGTGATCGTCTGGTTGATAATGAATTATCAACTTCCTTTCTGAAGGAAATAAATACTTCTTACCGCATGTGTACGGATACACAAACGATTCGTTGCAGAACGAAAATAAGACGGTGGACGAATTATTTCAGCTTGTCGTCTACGATCCGTGCCAGAGTAAAAATCGCTTCCTGCTTCGCGAAGGTCAACAGAAAAATTACATATTCTTTGCCAATGGTACTCTCTATTTATCTTATTATGAAAAATTTATTAATTCGACATCATATTGTCTCGCCGTCGTGGATGGGAATAAGTACGAAGTGACTATCTGCTCAGAGCCTTCTGACAATATCTTTATTACGACAACTGATAATAACATCTCATCGATTGAAGATGATGACATGTATAATTTTGATGATGAAGATGATGTCGATGATATCGATTATTATATCAAAAATATCATAGAAATAAGCTCTACTATAGTGTCTATATCATTTTATGTGTTAATATTTCTGGTATATTCCATATTGCCAGAGCTCCAGAACGTACACGGCTTCATGTTGCGCAATTACAGCGGTGTATTGTCTGTCGCATACACAACTGTTTGTGTGGATTTTCTGATCGAAGACTGAATACCTTATTCAGTCTGTATTACATATGGTACAGTATATTTAAATGATATAACTATAATCATTATAGCATACATATATTTCAGACATACTAATGTATATTTGCGTATTACTTTTTAATAACTTGAATATATGTTTTGTTAAAACTGCAACATTTAATAGTGAAATTTAGTGAATGATAAATTTTAGATGCACTTTAACATATAACTAATCTAAATTTGTCTGAATAAATATATTTTTAAATTTTTACAGTGTTATATCTTGAATCATCTTACTCAATTTACTATCAGCACATATTTATGAAATATATAATCTTTGCTATAAAATTTGCAAATACAATAATTAGACTAAATTTATTTTTAAACGGAGAAACATTAGTAGTAAGTATAAGTCTCCCATGTGTGCATTTTAACGCGCGCTTAATGATTAACGTGTTATTAATTTCATTTTTAGCTTCTTTTAGCTACTATATTTTTTTGGTAAGCTTCTTCTGGTTAAATGTGATGAGTTTCGACATGTGGTGGACATTTAGGTAAGTTATCAATTATTTTATATATTATATTTTATCATTAACTTGTCTTATCTTAACTTATCTTTATATAAATGATTTGTATTGTACAACAAAACGCAACAAATAATTTTCTGTGATATATATAAACATATTTTATGTTATAGGGGAAAGTAGGGTAAAAGCGGGTACTTTTTTGGATTTGTCTTCCTACAAAAAATCTGAGAGTAACAAGAATTTTGCCGACCGTTAGTAGTCTTTAGTGAACCTTAAACTTATGAGAAAATAAAGCTAGTTGCTGAAAAAAAAATTTTTAGTTACCAAAAATAACAAGATTTTGTGGAGAAATCAAAGTACCCTGTTTTGTCCTACCAGTAGAGTCAAACCGGATATCTATTTGAAAATATGCAAATCACCGTGTAATTACAAAATCTAGATTTATTTTAATCAAAATACAATATAAAGATGTATTCTATCAACAAAAATCACAAATAAAGATATCCTCTTGTTCGACATTGCTGCAAGACTTTCTTATTTAACTTTTTAACTTTAGGGATCTCAAAAAGCTTTTTTTTAGTGGTTTTTTTTTTCTAAGCGTTAGTTTTCCTTTCCAACTGCTTTTTGTAGGGACACAAAGTCAGGATAAAAATTCTTTCTCTTTTCATTATATGAGATGTGTAAGTACCCGGTTTTGCCACAATACAAGAAAAGTAACAAATATGGCGGTTGTATATTCCGGCGTACAAAGTGCCGATTAAAACTGATATGATATACTATCTAATATATACAGAATGCAATGCTGCACTTACCGAAACAGATGCTCTATATAGAAAAAGTGCACGACGATTCGATTCTTGCCCCGATATCAATCTTTTTTGAGCTAAAAGCTTTGACCTTCTATTAAAAAAGAAATACCTTGTGCACAGGAGCATGGTTTGTTTTAAAATAATAATGGCGCCAATCTACAGTTAATAATACAAGTTAGCCATAGATAGCAGCATTTATTACGAAAAAACAGGGGTACCCGGTTTAACCCGTCTACCCGGTTTTACCCAACTTTTCCTTATATACTGAAGATAACGTAAAGAGAGAGAGAGATAAAGACGGGGAATGATACGACGTTTTAAATTAATTAAACAGAATTTTTTCTTGTGTTATGTTGTTGTGTGACAGTGTAAGCAACTACTAGACTTATGATACTATAAACTTAGAGTATAATAATAATAATTACGATTTAAAATAAATAGTTTTTTGGAAGATCTTTATTATTGCATGAAAGTTTTCAAATGATTACTTTTTATTTTGTGAAATCCAATTAATTTTGAAAGCAGAAATGGCATATTAGTTAATGAACATTATGAAATATTTGTAAAATATTATTATTTGATCTATAATAATTCATGATATATATAACATAATAAACTTTCCCTGAAACTTTTTGACGTTTTTATAATTTTAATATTTCATCTTTTTTTTCTTTTGTGTGTAACAATAATACAATACACGATAATTTTTGAACAATAACTGATTTTTAATTTTTTTTATCAAAAATTTGTTTCGTGCAACTAAATTAAAATTTAAATTGCCATTGTTGTATCTGTACACTTAATGGTATATATAAATATATGATAGTTTCTCTGAATGGTATACAAATAATAAACGATTTTTCATGATAGTCTAGTCGTATGGTTTGTCGTATTATATAAATCTCTTTTTGTAAAACGGATTTTCAAGAATGCCTCGATCAAAAGCAAACATTATTTTAATGTGCATTTACGTTGTGATTTTCTTTTATCAATTTTTGGCTACATATGATATATAAATTGTGTTTTGCAGACACTTCAGTTCGTTACAAAGAAACTTAAGACAACGAGAAAAAAGGAAGTTTGTGTTTTATGCAATCTTTGCGTGGGATTTGCCCTTTATCTTCGCTATTATCAGTGTCATTATGGATTCTATTTCCAAACATCTGCTGGAGATTTTGCGACCAAAATTTCGCGAAGGAAATTGCTGGTTCGCTGGTAAATGGACATTTCTGACAAATAATTCTTTTTATATCGTATTTTAATATACTATGAGAAATAGTATAATAATTATTTGTATATTCCATATTTACAGAGAATGAATCGTATATGTTGTATTATTACGGGTTCTTAAGTATCTGCGTCATTAGTAGCATTTGCTTATCCATCTCTACGGCATTGAAGATCGCGCGCTATGAAAAGGAAACAGGAAATCGTTTGACAAATTCGGAAAGCAAGAAGTATAATGACAAGAAAAAATGGTTTGTATTCAGATATTTTTTCAATATGTATAATGATCTATCTTATTAATGATATTGTTACGTCCTGGCGACCCCACGATTCCTTTCTTCCGCAACGTTGCGGTAACGATCGTCAGTTTGTGATAAGAACGAACCGTTCAATAAACAAAGCATCTTGTGCCATACGTTTCTTTTAAATACTGTCATTTGTCAGTAACTACATCCATGAGTATCCGTGGGAAAGACGCAAGGAATTCGGTGATGGAAACCATGCTGGTCTCCTCGGGATAAATGAAAAATAATATCTACCCCTTGCAGTAGAATTTCCGGCGGAAGAACAACGAGATAACAAGAACTTTTAACGAAATGTTTAATAAACTCAGCTGCATTAATACTGATAATAATTTTCTAACGGACAAGTAATAAACACAGCTGCATCAACGTTGACAAAAATAATTATAAGAAAGTAAGACTCTTTTCTAATCAGATCATGTGCGCGAGGGTCCACCGGAAAGGCTAATGTTTAAGGAACTTTTGAAATAATATCGAACTCACCAACCGACGATCAGGGTAAAAATACAAAAATAGGAGACACCCCCTGCCGAATGAGGACACTGGCACGATTCTAATTCGTTAAAATCTTGAAGAATCCCTACTTTTGCATAATTTCAATTCGTTAAAGTTTTTGAAAGATCCCACTCTTAAAATTAGAAGACGCCCTTAAAAAGGTTTTATAAAAGAAAGAACTCGTAAGACTAGGGAATTCAATTGATTCATTCAGTCATTTCTGTCAACTTCAATCAGTGCCGGGCAATTAATCTCGTGTGCGCGCATTAAGAGCAAAAATTCATAATTAGAAAAAGAGTGACCAGTTCAACATCAGTGTCCTCGTCTTGGCATCGTCTCCAGGGCAACCCGGCACCCGCACAGCGTTACATCTTAGCGAAGGACGACAAGTTTTGTCAACCTACTCAACCTACCAATTAAAAGTCAGCAACGAAAGTAAGTCTCTAATAATTCAGTTTAATTATATTTTTATTCCCGCAATAAATAACGTTGTCACCGGTTCCATAGTGAGAACCAGGTCGGGAAAAAATTACGAATTCCAACCCGCTACCGCAAAGGTCCGTTCCGCGAGTCAGAAGACGCGAACTTCTGTAGACTTCAAATCAACCGTAGCCAGTAGTAGTAGTAGTAATTACTCAATCACCGCATACATAGAAACAATCATTGACTTCCCCCCTAGTTACTCCTCAATATATCCTTCGGAACCACCTTCTCCCGAACCGCCGCTTTCCCGCCGATTGTTCCCCTCGTTGTCAACGATCATCCTTGATGATTCACCCCCTCCTTCTCCTCCTTCAGAATTAGACGAATTCGAGAAGGCAGTGCAGGATTTCTGCAACGAACTCCCTGATTTGGAGGACGAATCCTGCTATCAATCTCCACTCCCTCCTTTTTCCCCTCTTGAATCCGACGAATCCGGGAGAGCACTGGAAGAGTTCTGCAATGAACTCCCAGATCTCGATGACGAATCCTCATACCAATCCTAGAATTATGAAAGCAACCTCCTAATATTCCTACACACTCTCACTCGCACAAATTGTTTATTTTCTTTTTCTAACAGATATTTTGTAATAACCAGTCAGAAATTCAATATTAATAATAGAATCTTGCCTCATTATTCTGACTGATGTCCTCCGTACGATTGTAAGAACCGCGAACAACCAAACACACACACACACACACACACACACCCATACGCATATTAAAATAACTATTGTTCTCATCATTTTGATATAATGTATACCAAAATAGTTTAATTTATTATGAATAAATTTATAGTCTAATTTAAATCCAATCTTTATTAACCCCTCTCATTCTCCAGTCAAAATATCGCACCTGGTCCCATCCCGCGTAATAGAGATTAAATTCTTTTACCAAAAAGGGACCGCTAAGCGAACTTCTGAAAAACAGAGTAATAGCGACCCTAACGGTCGTTTACCTGATTTTCGGACCGTCAAGTTCGTTCGACCCGATTCTAACGCTTCGAGACGTTTAACTTCGGGATCATAAAGATAGTGGTTGCGCTCTTCCACTGACTCATCCTTCCTCGAGTCTGGACGTAACATACTGTTTTAAAATTTTGGGGGCTCGTCCGGGATTGTAATGTGCGATCTTTTAAACTGGAATGAGTAAAGGGTCGAGAGGTACAGCTGATAAAGACGAAGTAGTACGAAATTTTTAACTTGCTCAGAAAACATACAATCGTACAAAATCTAACACATCAGAAACACAATATACTTCTACTCCTAAAAAATCAACTACTACTGGTATTAATTTTTTGTTAGACGAAACGGTAATTGAAAAAGATTTCGAAAAAAGGTTTAGCGAAACTAACTTCGCCGATTCTTGCGATAAGACTGTTATACCTGAATTCGATAAATCTGAAAGAAAGGAAGGCTCGAGCGGTACCGGCGGCAACATGACTCAAAATAATCCTTTCGCTACTTTGAAATACGCGGTCGAAGCCGTCCCTTATTTTGACGGTCAAAACATTCCTTTAAATTATTTTATTGAAGGATGTGAAGAAGCGAAATCCATGTTGTCTAGTGAGGCCGAACCATAGTTTACTAAAATAATAAGAACTAGGATAATAGGTGAAGCTCGCCGAACTATACAAGACCAAGATTTTAATAGCGTCTCCAAATTAACTAAATTCTTAAAGCAAATTTATGGACCACCAAAAAATGTTTATCAATTACAAGGGAAATTCTATGCAAATAGAGTAAAAATTCTCGGGAAACAAATTTTAGAAGCATATAGAAGTTCGGGAAACGTGTTATCTGACCAAAATATTAAAGCGTCAAAAAGACATGTGCAAGTGTTTCATTAGAGGGCTAAAACCAGAAATTGAGCAACGAGTTGCGCAAAACTTATTAGATGTACAAGGAACTGTAGCCGATGCTTTAAGGATAGAGAGAGAGCTCCGAGAAATGACAGATTTACGACAGGGAACAGATAGCGTTTCAGGTAGACAGAGACCTAACAGCCTAAAGGAAATCTGTCAAATCTGTTATAAGGAAGGGCACGTGGGTAACAACTGTAGGAAATATTTACAAACGTCTCAGCAAGTTAACAACCAGATTGATTTAGGAACCACGATTCTAGTTTGTCAAATTTGTAAAAAACGTGGGCATGGAGCAGAAAAATGCCGCTTCCGTGATCCACAACTTCGCCGACCAGTAAACATAGTTCAAAGAAGAATAATAACTTGTCAATTATGCTTAAAATCTGGTCATGATGCAAAATTTTGCCTACAGAATAATACAACAAATAACAACAAAATCTCAGTAATTTGCCAATGGTGCGAAAGACCCGGCCATTCTGCGAATAATTGCTGGAAGAAACAAAATGAGCAACGTTATACGGAAAATAAGATTCGTGTAACTTGTCAAATTTGCAATAATTTCGGGCATATTGCTAAAGATTGTCGATCAAAAATAAATCAGCAAATGGAATCAAAGAATTTTTTATTCTGTCGCTATTGTAAGGAGCAAGGTCATCTTCTCGAGAATTGTCAATTTGTAACGATGCATTCCCCCCATCGTTACTAAACCGTACCCGGCCGTCGATCCGCCGGAAGTCCGCCGCCCGACGAACACCGGTAGGGCAAATGCGGAGGCGCTGAGCGCCCATTTTTAAATAACAACAGAAACGCGTAAACATCTAACCGCCGTTAGGCGCGCGAAAACATCGAGAACCGACGACGCGCTCGGGTAACCGCCCGACCGTTACCGAAAATACCCGAGTCGCGCGCGCCGGTTCAACGATAAACCAGATACCGTTAGAACAATAGGCGAATTACGCAGACGCGCGCGCCGAAAACCGGTATAAATAGAGCGCGTTTCTGAATATCGAGACCAGATCTGTAAGACGCCTGGAAACCGCCTAGATCCTAGAACGCTCAGAGAGAAAGAAAACGGGGTTGGGAGTACTCAGCCTCCGCCGAGAGTTTGCGGCATCTCCGAGAGCAATCCGTCTGAAAACCTTTAAAGAGAGGTACACGGGAACGGGCGTACTCGTCCCCGTCGAGAGTTCTCGACACCTCAAATAAATCCGACCACCTGCGTGCAACGGCGATCTTCCAGTGGTGGGGAGTTCCCTACCATCGACGGGTGTTCTCGTCGAACCGTTGCACTCCCAAAATTCCACAGGGAAAGACCATCCCGACGTAATACAGAAAGCACTATACGCGCTTATCTAAGACATCCGCGACCACCATTTAGTCATCCGGACTCGCCATTGATACGGCGCGCTAAGTCCCGCGCCGAGGGATGATCCACATTCCTACCGCGACACCGATCGACGATACGCGATCAATACATACGCGTCGAAGGACCGCCCACCGGCCCGACCGAAATTACCGCCCGGTAGCTAACGGCATCTGCCGAAATCGCGGTCTGCGATCCGTAATCGATATTCTATCGACCCGCCGAAATCACTTACCGCGCAACGCATCCGTGCGTTGCATTAGATGCACCGCACCCGACACGATCGTACCGCTGTACATCCTGCATCTTACATTCGCTCATGTATACATAATGATATTTCATTCGATACGTTTGCGCACGACTATTATACATTCGCGCACGCACTCACTCGTCTATCGTCTCACACACACGCATATACACACGCGCACACACATACACCGTCTATACGCATACACTCACGCTGTACAAACACACATTTACACGCAATAAATTATATTTTACCTAACAACACGTTTCGTTCGTTTCTCGATGCCCTTTCACGAGCCCCGGATCCCGACCGAGTTATCCATCACCGCCTCGCGAAAGCGGTTTATTACAAATTACGCCATGCCAGTAATCTTCGAAAAAAAGGAAATACTCAGGGAAACTACAACGGCCCCTCGACGTCGGGTGCACTACAGGGGTCCGAACGAGAGCCGCACCCGTCTAAACCTCAGACAGCCAAATAGACAAAGACAGAACAACCATAAGGCCCGTGACTGTAAACCTCGATAAACATAGTCGCGTGCCTACCGTTCAAATCAACATCGACAACTTAACTACTCGTATAACTTTTATGCTAGACACGGGATCTGGACCTAATATAATTAAAGAAAATCTCGTTCCTGAAGAAATAAATATTAATTATACTAATATCCTCAAGTTGAACGGCATAAATAATTATCCGGTATACACCTTAGGTGAAATTACATTAACTCTTTTCAAAATACCGGTTATATTTCATATTGTATCTAACGATTTTCCAATTTCACAATCCGGCATATTAGGAAACAATTTCTTTAAACAAACCTCGTCGAAAATAGATTACGCACAAGGACACTTGGATGTTTCCGGAATCAATATACCTTTTTTATCACCTGAAGCCATTATAGTAGCTCCGCGATCTGAATCATTATTTTATGTAAGAATAAAAAAACCAAAAATAAAAATGGGATACACACCAAGATTAAAAATAGCGCATGGAATTTATTTGGGAGACACCATCGTGGAAAACGTTTCTGGAAAGGCATATTTGAATGTTATAAGTACTTTAGATGAGGAGGCGGAAGTACATGTTCCAACCTTGCGCCTAAAACCATTGGGCGAATTATTAAACAACCATAATTCAAATATCGAGACTGCAAGCAGCTCAGAAGAACCAAAGAACAAGGAAGAAGAAATTACTTACGAATTTGACGATTATAAAAATAAATTGAATATCAAAAATGAAGGTGAAAACGAAAATGAAGAAAATATTATTATCAAAGAAATTAACCATGAAGACTATGAAAAAACATTAAACCAAAAGGAAAATGAAAATACGAATAAAATTAAAAAGAAAGATAAAATAAAAAATAAAACTGAGAAAAAATAAAAAATTAAACGATTCAAAAATCCTTGGAGAGAGAAATTACCAAACCTCTCCTGAAAATCCAATGAATCCAACCATTCCTGGAGGGGGAAGTTACCAAACCTCTCCTAAAAATTTAATTAATTTAAAAACCTTCGAAGAGAGAAATTACCAATCCTCTCAAGAAGGGAATAATTGTAGGATTTCGGAGGGAAATTTCCAAACCTCGACAGAAAATCCTAGCTCCGTCGATTGCGAGGAGGGAAATTACCAAATCTCATTACGTATTTCGACACAATCTCATTCCAAAAAGAGGAGAAGTCCTTTATCTTCCCTGGATATCAAATTTCCTAAGGTTGGATTATTTAAAGAAGAAAAAGGCAACAAATTAAAACCCTCTCATGTTACAATAAAAGACCTCCTTGAAGAGGCTCAAAAATATAATTTGAATATTAGAAATTCGAATCTACGAAATTTTAAAAATAAAAATAAACCGTTTTCAAAAATCCTTACATCCTTGTTGAATAAATCTCAAAAAATTTTGGAAAAATTTTTGCGAAAACGCAAAACAATATACAAAGAAAACCAAGTTGAAAGTCGCAATTTGCATAATTGTCTAATAATCTCCGAAGAAAAGGAGAAAAATCGACTCGATTAAATCATAAAATCATTACGATTAGAACATTTAAATGAAGCAGAAAGAAAAAGCATTACAAAATTAATAACAGATAGTCAAGATCGATTTTATATTTCTGGAGAAAAATTAACCGCAACTCACGTATTACAATATCGAATACCTACCACAGATGACTAACCAATTAATACTCGACAATATAGATTTCCACAAATACATAAAGAAGAAATAAAGAGGCAGGTAGAAGAACTGTTAGAAGGAGGAATTGTGAAACACTCACAATCGCCATATAATACGCCCATATGGATCGTACCTAAGAAAGAAGATTCCAAAGGAAACAAACGATGGAGAATGGTATTAGATTTCCTCGCTTTAAACGATAAAACCATCGGAGATGCATATCCTTTACCGAATATCGTCGATATATTAGATCAATTAGGAGGAGCTAGATATTTTTCGGTATGCGATTTAGCATCTGGATTTCATCAAATAAAAATGAACCGCGAAGACGGTCATAAAACAGCTTTTACTACTCCTTTTGAACACTACGAATTTGACCGAATGCCGTTCGGTCTAAAAAATGCTCCGGCTACTTTCCAATGCCTAATGGACTTAGTGTTAATTGGGTTACAAGGCAGGGAATTATTTGTTTATATGATATCGTTATCTACGCAACCTCGTTACAAGAACATGAAAGAAAATACAATGCTTTAATGGAACGTCTCCGAGAAGCTAACTTAAAACTACAACAAGACAAATGTGAATTTTTAAAAACAGAAGTAACTTATTTGGGACATGTAATTAGTAAAGACGGAGTAAAACCAGATCCAAAAAAATTAGAAGCAGTACAACGGTTTCCAAGACCTAAAACATCTAAAAACATTAAACAATTTTTAGGACTTGCAGGACATTATAGACGCTTTATACCGAATTTTTCCAAATTCGCCAAACCATTAACAAATTTATTAAAAAACGACACCCGCTTCGAGTGGACATCCGTGCAGGAAGAATCTTTTAAAATTTTAAAACAAAAACTGTGCGAAGAGCCAGTACTGCAATACCCAGATTTTTCCAAACCATTCATTTTAACGACCGATGCATCTGAAATAGCCGTTGGAGAAATATTATCACAAGGAAAGATAAATAAAGACCTACCGATAGCATACGCCTCACGAACCTTAACAGATAATGAATTAAAATAAGATACATACGAAAAAGAAGCACTGGCTATTGTATATTGCGTTAAACATTTTCGACCATATTTATACGGAAGGAAATTCACTTTAGTTACAGATCATAAACCTTTGATGTGGTTTAAAAACGCACAAAATGCAAATATGCGAATACTTCGTTGGAGATTAAAATTAGCAGAATATGATTATGAGGTTGTATACAAAGTGGGAAAAACAAACGTAAACGCAGATGCATTATCAAGAAATCCTGTAAATATCGGAGAAATAGATTGTAAAATTATAAAAAACGAGAGATAAGAAACTTTTAAACCCAGATAACCCTAAAGATGCACAGTTAATTGCCGAATTACTAGAAAAATCCGATAGCGAAGAAGAAGAAGAAGATGATGACGATTTCCATTTATATCTTTCCGATATCGAAGAAAACGAAGAAATAATACCTGAAAGCGATTTATTAAATAACAATAACGATACTCTTCCATTTACACCTACAGAATTAAACGAACCAGATTATTTATCAATTACCGAAAAAGCTTTAATACATAATCCTCCTAAACAAAATAAAATTCAAACAAGAAGCCGAACTGCAAGACAAAATATTGAGCAAAATAAAATAATCGACGAATTGCATAGCGACGGAGGAGAGATTGAAGAGATTGAAGAAAGAAACGATCCGCCTGATAAAGATTCTGACAGTGAAAAGGAAGACAAAGAAGAAAATGAGGAAGATATTATTAACCAAAATTTAAAGTCGAGAAAAAGAAAACCCGCGTTTATTGAAAATAGAATAATTCATGGTAACGTCATAAGGCCCATTTACACGGCCGCTCCAAACCGTCAGGTTTGGCGCGTCGCTCCGGTGCGTCGCTCCGGCGTGCCGCGCCGGAACGCGCGCTTGGAGCGTAATATAAAAAAGCATATACTCCAAACGCGCGCGCCAGATCCGCAGGTTTGGACCATCCGCTCCAAAGTTGCAAGTTTTTTGCGTGGAGCGTGGCATGTCCGCCGGGCGGACAGTTCAGTGAGACGCACCACGCTACGCCAACCGCATCACTGATATCGTGCAGCTTTCAATCAAAATGTCTTTGATAAAAAAGCGAACAACTCGCGCGATCGCTTGCATTGCATTGTATGCTTATTTTAATGCAAAAAAACAACAACGCACAAAAATGATATGGGTTAAGAAATGGTGTGAAGACAGAGATCGCCACGGTCACATGCCCCTTTTGAGAGAACTTCGAGAGGACGACCCAGAAAATTTTAAAAATTATCTGCGAATGGATAATTCAACATTTGAATATATTTTTAATCTAATTCGTCCGTATATACAAAAGCAAGATACAGTGATGAGGGAATGCATCACCGCAGAAGAACACTTGGCAGCTACACTTCGCTTTTTAACTATTGGACGATCTCTTCAAGATTTGAAGTTTTCTACTAGTATTTCTGCACCAGCTTTATGTCATATTATACCAGAAACATGTTGGGCTATTTTTAGTGCGCTGAAAAAGAAGTTCTTGAAAGTAAGTACCAATTTTTTATAATCTATTGTTACATACAAATTTAACAATGTCAAAAAACACAGTTTGACAAAAGAGCAATACTTGTATTACGAAAAAATAAGATACAAAAAATGATTACGTCTTACAAATAATTAAAACATTTTTTATATATCTTAGAAGTAGTTAAACATTTTTATATATTTCAGAAATAAACATTTTTAAACGTTTTAAACACTTTTTATATATCTTAGAAATAATTAAAATATTTTTAAAATCTTAGAAATAGTTACAACATTTTCTATATAAAACATAATAATGGAAAAACATAATAATCTAAAACATCATAATCTATAATTCCAAGTATGAAGTATTGCTATTGTCATATGAATGTTCTGCACTAAAGTTTTGTTCGACTGAATTCGGTAAAAAAAATCCTGTCGTGTGAATTGAAGAATTACAGGATATATTATTACTATTCATAATATTATAAAATTCTCGGTTTTCACTAATAACAGTGTTCGCAATAAGTTGGTTTAATAAACCCTTAATTAAAATTAAATTAATTAATGTTTCTGCAAATATTGCTTGAGAACTTGTCATCTTCGCCAACTTTTTACCGACATTCATCCCGACAATTTCATATTCAGTAGGTTCAATATTACTTGTCTCCAAAGCTCGTTTGCAAACCTGCATAAATTCAGAGTTTGCATTAATTGCTGATGTCTTCCTTTTTGTAGATCTCGACATTGCAAAATTTGTTTTAAATGATGCTTAACCAGAACTCTCAAGTGACTTTTCTTTTTCAGTTTCCTGAAAGTAAAGAAGATGGGTTGCACATAACGAAAGAGTTTGAGGAAAAATGGAATTTTATAAATTGTGGAGGAGCTCTGGATGATAAACACATTCGTATTGTTCAACCACGTAATACCGGCGCTCAGTATTATAATTACAAACACTTTTATAGTATTGTATTGATGGCTCTTGTAAACCCGAATTATGAATTTATATTTATCGATGTTGGAAAAAATGGAAGAATCTCTGATGGTGGCGTAATTGAATGTACCGAATTTCATAAAAGACTTCAGTCAGATCGCTTAAATCTTCCCACAGTCAAGGAAACGAAACATAATCTCAACTTTGTTTTTTTCAGAGATGAAGCCTTTTCATTAACCAAGAACTTTTTAAGACCTTTTCCTCAAAAAGAGCTAACTTATGAGAAACGCGTTTTTAATTATCGATTAAGTAGAGCAAGAAATGTATCTGAAAATGCTTTTGGATTATTGAATAGTAGATTCAAAATTTTGAATACTTGCATAAATATGGCTCCAGAAAAAATTAAATGCATAGTATTGGCAATATGTGCTTTGCATAATTGTTTATTAAAATTATCTTCATCTTATTTAACACCATCGATATGTGATAAAGATAATAGTACTATGACAGATACTATGCCTGGTAAATGGCGTTCAGAATCAAATAATATAGAAAAATTACAATCTTTAAGACCAAGATACGTAGAAGTAGAAGCTATACAGAACAGAAATAACTATATGGTGTTTTTTAACCAGAATGATAAAGTGCCATGGCAAGACGATATGTTAAAAAGAGGTGTAATATAATAATTAGAAAAATAAAATAAAATTATGAGACTTACTTTTTCTTTTTCCTTCTCGACACTTTGGACTTCCTCATCGATTTCAAATTGTTCTGCATTATCTCTCTCTTCTACATGGTCATTTCGATTTTCATTATTTTCAATATTGCTAATACTGTCCGTGGGTTCTTCCTGGTTTCTCGTAAATAGTAATAAATCAAAGTACCAAAGATTTGGCTTGTGCGCATCTTTTTCTGAACAACCACTCCTTGTTGTTTCATTAATTTTTTTTAATTCCTTACGGAAGGCTCCACGTATTCCTTGAATTTTCTTTTGTATAAAGTCTTTATTTGCATTGGGACAAATTTCACGTTTGCAAAACTCAATAAGTTCGTGATACGCACGATTTTTTAAATTTTTGTTTTTGTAATCGTCTGATTTTATCTTCCACAAGCAGAGGAAACTTCTGTAAAGTTCAATAAACTTTTCTAAATTGTCTTTGGACCACATTTTAATCATTATGTATGAACTGTCGCGCCGATCTGTCACGTCGAAATAATGTGTCGAAACAAACGCAAAAGTCTAGACTGCAGTTCAAACTCGCGCGCCGGGAACGCGCGATTGGCCTTTGTTACGTCGGAGATTTTACATGTACAATTCTGGCGCGCGCGCCTGGAGTGTACGCTCCAAAACTGTGAGAAAAACTGTCCGTGTAAATGGGCCTATAGACTCTCGAGAACTATTATTTTTACGAAAAGATAACATGGTATATTTCGTCGACACCTAGGGAAAATCTTTAGATTCAGGCTCACAAAAACTTTTCGAACGAAAAGAGCTTCCAAACCTAGGATTTCTCGTCTTAGGAAAGGCTAAGGCCTTAAAACATAAAAATCATTATCATGTGGCTTTACCCATCAGCGAGGGACAGCGAGAAGGCCCTACGGCTACCCTTAACCAAATTATTAAAATCTTAGCAGATTTACAAAATATAACTGAAGATTTAAAATTAGAAACATTTAGTATTGCAAAAACCGAATTTATTAATAACGTTCCATGGAATGATATCAAATTACATTTACATACAATATTCACCGACGCTCCCACTAAAATTATTATTTGTCACGGACTAATTAAATATCCACCGAAAGATTTACGTTCCATTATAATCAGTGAAATGCATTGTTTACCAACGGGAGGACATCGTGAAGTCACAAAAACTTACAACCGAATAAAACATAATTATTACTGGGAAAACTTGAAAGCAGATGTTCAACGATACATACAGCAATGTTTACAATGTCAATTGAAAAAACTTGTACGAGTTAAAACAAAACAACCTATGATAATTACAGACACACCAGGATCTTCTTTCGATAAAGTAGCCATGGATATCGTAGGCCCATTGCCTAAAACCGAAAGAGGAAACGAATATATTTTAACATTACAAGATCAATTAACTAAATTTTGCATGGAAATACCATTACCGAATCAAACTTCCGAAACCATTGCAGAAGCTTTTGTAGATCGATTTATTTGCGTACTTGGAGCACCAAAAGCAATATTAACGGATCAAGGAAGGAATTTCCTTAGCGACTTAATAAAGAAAATAGCAAAATTATTTAAAATTCGCAAATTTCGCACAACAGCTTTTCATCCTCAATCAAACGGATCATTAGAAAGATCACACCATGCATTAGGCGAATATTTGAAACAATATGCAAATGAACAAAAACATTGGGATAGATGGATCGGCCTTGCCATGTTTAATTATAATACGAGCGTACATGAAGCAACAAAGCACACCCCATATGAATTGATTTTTGGAAAGATAGCACGTGTTCCATCGAACGAGCTTTTACCTCCTGGGGATAAATAAGCAAATTATGATAAATATTTAATAAATCTTGTCACTCAACTTCACGCAATTCAGGGAAATGCACGCGATAATATAATTCAAGCCAAAGTTAGATCAAAAAATTATTACGACAGAAAAATCAACCCACAAACTTTTAAACCGGGAGATCAAGTATTTTTATTAAAAGGTCCAAAACCAGGTAAATTCGGAGATCAATATACTGGGCCTCACGAAGTTCTAGAATTATTAAATAAAAATAACGTAAAAATTAGAATAAAGAAAAATAGCCGAATTGTACATCCTAACCGCTTATGAATTTCATACATCAAAACTAATAAATAATTACGAGAATTTTCAGATGGACCTCAGAATTGGAAGACGAATCACGATAATAATCTTAACAAAAAAAAAATAATAATAATTGAAATTTTATCAAACAGAGTAATAGGAACAGACTTAATTTAGCAGTCACAGTAAATATATTCTCGACCGTGTAAAATAAGAGAGAACATAAGCGAATGCACCATACTGTATCATTTAATTGTTAGATTAATTAATATATTAAAAACGTGTATATATATATATACAGGGTGATCCATTTTAAAAGAGCCAGTCAAATATCTCGAAAAATATGGAAGATACGGAAAAACGTTTCAGACAAAAGTTGTTTGGTTCGAAGGGAGACATAAGATGGTGTCATTGATGTGACCTTGGATAGTCATTTGAAGGTCACATGAAGGTCACTTTCAATTTCTTAAATGGAAACCCCCATTTTTCATTGCATATTCTTATAACTTATGTCGAGAGCTTTTCAAAACACTGTAATAAAGTATTTTTTTATTAAGTACTTTTTGAGTTATTTTATATTTTAGTCTGACATATTTTGATATAAAAAATAAAATATCTCGTAAAATATTTAGTTTTCGATAATCTTACCGTAATACTTTTATGTACAGAATAATGAGACAAATCAATCAGTGTAAAGAAAAAAACAAATAATTGTTTAAAAAAATACATTGTAAATAATACATTGTAAATAATTACATACTTTTTCTTAAAAATAATTATTTTTTTTATACTAGTTGATTTGTGTCATTATTCTGTACATAAAAGTATTACGGTAAGATTATCGAAAACTAAATATTTTACGAGATATTTTATTTTTTATATCAAAATATGTCAGATTAAAATATAAAATAACTCAAAAAGTACTTAATGAAAAAATACTTTATTATAATGTTTTGGAAAGCTACTTATATGTATTTTATTTATTATACGCAGGCTGAAAAAATACGTTTTGGTTTTTTTAAGTACATTTTTTATAACTTTGGACACAGGTCGCTTGGATTATTTAAGTCTTGGATTAGGTTCAGGAAGATTGTCATTAAGAGCAGATTAAAAGCCGAGTTTTTACGCAAATGTATTAAATTTAACATCACTCCACGATACTTGTCTGCGAAATTGTCGAAGCTTTCGCCAAATTTTACTAGCGTAAAATCCGTTAACGTCTTTAAACTTTGTAAACTCCGATTTAGCAAGAAGCTGTTGCAGATAGAACTCTCGGACACTTTTTCGTATATTAGATCAACTCACACTCAGATATGTAAGATTTCTCAATCATTATATCACGACATTCCGATGGACATCTGCAATTCGTTTTTTACTAGACAACATAGATCATTATATTCCTTTTATATTAACCAACATGATAAACTCAACAAAAAATTTAGTCGCCTGTTGTTTGAGCATAATTTGGAAACAAAAGATTATAGATCCGTCCGATATTTTTACTGTTCTCCTCCCCGGACTGCCTCGGAACATCGCAGTTTTTCGTTTGATCCACCTAATGATAGGGATGATTTCCGGGTCTTAGAAATTAATGTTGATCCTCTTTCCTTTACGGACAGATCGCTTCTTCCATTGCCACTCAATGATAAGTGGTTTAAAAATTTGTCTTTGACCCCTATTCCTGAGGATGTTTAGGGCTTATTACAACTAGGTGAAAATTTCAGTCTTCCTTTCTCCAACATAGGTAAGCTAACCACGGAATTTATAAAATATATCGAATACAATCTTATGAAACTTCCTCCTGCAACACAAATAACTATTTGTAATCGTTCCATAAACATCATCAACAACCTACTTCTTTATTCCTACCCGAAGTGCGAGTTTAACATATATATCAAACAACTTGTTTGTACTTGTAAGCTTTTCTTTAAACAGCACGATAACTTAATTGTAATTCGTGCTGATAAGGGAAATATCACTGTTGTACTTGATAAACAAGAATATTTCCATAAGATTGAGGAGTTACTCATGGATACTAACACCTATAATATAATTAAAAAAGAACCAACCAAAAATCTCACTTCTAGTTTACGCGACTTACTGTCAAGATGGAGAGATTCAGAATTTATTTCTCCTTCGACATACAGATCACTATATTGTAGTGACGGCATTTTACCAAAAGCATACGGACTTCCTAAGGTCCACAAACCTGGTTGTCCGTTCCGCATAATTATTTCATCGGTCAATAGCCCACTATATTTTTTAGCTTCTTTTTTACATCGCATTATGTTTAAATATTTTCCTAAGGCCCACAGCCACGTTATTAATAGTTTTGATTTGGTCAAAAAACTTTCTGACATTAGCATTGACAACAATTTTTTATTAGTATCGTTGGATGTAATTTCATTATTCACCAATGTTCCAATTGAGATGGCAATCCACAGTGTCTCAACAAGATGGGAACATATTTCCGGGAATTGTAATATTCCTAAATCGGAATTTCTTATTGCAGTCAGAATGATTTTAGACTCTACCTTTTTTACATTCAATGGGATTTTTTATAAACAAACTTTCGGTACGCCCATGGGTTCTCCTCTTTCTCCTATTATTGCCGACATCGTGCTACAAGATTTAGAAACACGAGCCCTTGAATCTCTTAAGTTTACTCCCCCGTTTTATGTCAGATATGTCGACGATGTCGCCCTTGCGGTTCCCGCTTCCTCTCTTAACTACACCCTACAGACTTTTAATGCTTTCCATCCGAGATTACAGTTTACTGTTGAGATTGGAGAGAAGAATAGACTGAATTTTTTGGACATCACCATGATCGTTGAGGGTGACTGCTTGATTTTCGATTGGTACCGTAAGCCTACGTTTTCCGGTAGATATTTGCATTTCCGGTCTAACCATCCCCTCTGTCAAAAAAAGGGGCACCATAATTGGTCTTATTGACAGGTCTTTTTGTTATCACACCCTCGCTTTCATCAAAACAATTTTAAATTGATCATCGAAATATTGTTGGATAACGGCTATCCAATAAATTTTATTTTCCGCGTTTTACATGAACGTCTGAAACATCTACTTCACAGGACTAGTTATAATTCGGGAAATACTACACGAGAAAAAGAAAATGCTTCATTTTTTACAATTCCGTATGTTCCTGTGATATCTGATCAATTTAAAAAAATCACGGGTGATTTAAACGTTAGGCTATCTTATCAGAGTCTCAATAAATTGAATTATCTGATTAAAGTACATAAAGACCCTTGTCCTTTGATGGCCCGTCAAAATGGCATATACAAAATTGACTGTAATGATTGTGATGCCTCTTATGTTGGTCAGACAAAACGACAATTGAATACACGTATTACAGAGCATAAAAATCATATCAGGAGAAATACGAGCAACCACTCAGTGATTACCGAACATAGAATAAATTTCAACCATAATTTTGATTGGGATGGGGTCAGAGTCTTAGACACCGAACCTCAATTACGCAGGCGATTAATTTCTGAAATTCTTTACATAAAAAGGCAGAAGAACGGCTTGAATTTGCAGATGGACACGGAAACTCTTCCTGATATGTATCTTACGGTGCTTGATAAGCTTCCCAGGATTTGATTTTGGCTTTTATTTAATGTAATGACATAATTTAATGACAAATTCTTGGTTATTATATTAATTTTATATTTTTAACGTATTCCCTTTATTTTTATTTGCGTGATTGTTTACCATTCTTACATTTATGTTTTTTGTATCTTGTTGTTTTACTTATCATTTTTTACTTTGACTTTATTATTCCGACTTTTATTATTATGACATACATTGTTTGTTAATTTTCTTTTTATTATTGTTATGACAGTTATTATTTTTTGATCAGTTTCTTGTCACCGTATTATGTTTGATCGTTGTCATTTCGCAGCCGAATAGCTAGTGAGTTAGTCTTACTTTTTATTAATCTTAACTTTATTAGTATACCATCACTCAATATGTGGAACGTGAATTTTTGCCGTGAGTTTCAACTTTGTGCTTTTGTATTATTTAAATTTGTGCGAGTCTCTCACATCTTCCTACGCAATTAACAGGCCCAGTATGGATAGACTTGAGAATTTTTAATCCGAATTTTTAAGCCACCTTCACTACTACACGAAGGATTCATCATTGTGGAATGCGAAGATGACGAGAGATTTTGAGCTCTTACTTTCTTTTTAAGTCCGTTTATATCATGTTGCGTTAAGTTGCGTCAGTTTAATTAATTTCTTTGCGCTGAAGATGACCCAAATAAAGGGTCGAAACGTACGTCATTTGAATTTATATTAATCTATATTAATTTATATTAATTATTAACATTGTGCGCACTATTTACCGCGCGTGGCTCTAATTGCCTTTTTATATATTATATTTAATTTTATTATCGAGAGCCTCTACTTATATGTATTTTATTTATTATAGTGTTTTGGAAAGCTCTCGACATAAGTTATAAGAATATGCAATGAAAAATGGGGGTTTCCATTTAAGAAATTGAAAGTGACCTTCATGTGACCTTCAAATGACTATCCAAGGTCACATCAATGACACCATCTTATGTCCCCCTTCGAACCAAACAACTTTTGTCTGAAACGTTTTTCCGTATCTTCCATATTTTTCGAGATATTTGACTGGCTCTTTTAAAATAGACCACCCTGTATATCAAGAGACACGGTAGTGTCTCGCGCCAAGTCATGCGCAGCAACAGTGAAGCACCCCGTGTATTTTTACGCGAGTCGGCTAGTTGAAGGGTATCTTAGTTCATCGAACCTCAATAACGGCTGAACCGATTGATGTTTTAATAAGCTTAATCGAAAGCTTGAGTTTGTTTTATATTCTGAAAATATTTTTACTTTTCCTCTACGTATCCTATAAATGAAGATATTATAATCCAAAGTCTCAATGTATAACATTTTTACTAAGAAACGTTTCCGTCGTCACCGCCGCCCAAGCCCCCAATGCGCATGTGTACAAGAAGTTGTACGGTTCGAGCATTCGACATAAGATTGCGCTAGCGGCGCTTCTACTGCTTGCATCCATATCAGCTTTTGACAGATATAGGTTAATAGGTTTGCAATGCAATAGTGCAATGTTATATAGCGTAGCACGCTTTCATTTATAAAAAAGTGAAGCAACAAAATTCTTCGTAATACTCGTGGTTAGTTGGATCAGGTAATGAATACACACACATACACACACACACACATATCTGATAGTAAATGTATATAGAATAGGATATAAACATCCTGTCATTAATGTATAGAATATTTTCATATCTTATTTATAGAGAAAAATAAAATATTGCGAAAGTAATTTATGCTATGTGTAAAAACAAAACATCGCATTACATATAAAAATATTCTATATTTATGATAAGAAAGAGATATATGTATTTTATAGTATGTTTATTATAAAATATATGTGTGTTTGTATTCTATATCTGATTCAACTATCCACAAGTATCACAAAGAATTTTGCAGCTTCACCTTTTTATAAATGAAAGAGTGCTACGCTATATAATATTGCAGTCTGGAAAATTAACTTATACCTGTCAAAAGCCACTATGGATAACTGCGAGCAGTTATCGATATAGACATTCATATCAGTTAATATAAATATACACATCAAGAATACATATTTGAATGCATTTGTCAAACGAGTATCATATAGTTTGTCATATATTTATTTGTCATGCATTATATGCAGCTACAGATAAATATAAATAACATTGATGAAACGCAGTCTGTAAGGTTAAATCTCTATTTATTTTTTTAAATAATTTATAAATATACATTTATTTTTCAGTGGAACTAGAAGAATTTTCCAAGCTGTTGATAAGATTTTGACAAAGCCTGTGGCAAAATGTTTATTGCAAACCAACATATTGTAATCAATTCTTGTTGCGATGCTAATGCATCGCTTGAAATAGATGAAGCATGTTTTAGTATAGTTAATGAATATAATAGATCTGTTACATGGTATTTTTCCATTTGTCAGAATACTATTTGGTATATATATTTGGTAAATAAAATTTAATATTTAACTGACATTATCGATAATTTTGTTGTGTTTAACATTTAGAGAAAGATTGGTTACAATATATTGATTGGCAATAGACGTGTTGTAGCAAACTTTGTCAAAATCTTAACAGCTTGAAAAATGTTTCTAGTTCCACTGAAAAATAAATTTATTTATAAATTTATTATAAAAATTTATAAATTATTAAAAAAAATAAATAGAAATAGAAATAAAATAGAAATAGAAATTTATAAGATTTATAGATATTAATCTTACAGACTATGTTTTACTAATGTTACTGGTATATCTGTAGCTGCATATGATGCATGACAAATAACTATATGATGACAATCATTTGACAAATACATTTGAATACACTGTAGTCCTTTTTACATCTTTTGCTTTTGATATAATCAGGATACAAGACAGATTAGTTAGATAATTTATAGCACAGCACAAGCATATAGTAATATATTTTAATTTTGATTATAGTATTTTTTTTTTTAAAGAACGTAACATTTATCACTTTTATAAAAGTACTTGATTTGTTTAATCTGTCTAGTAGATATGTAGCATACACATCATTTTTACACTAATTGCTTGTGCTGTGTATATCTGACTAGCCTGTCTCGTAGATATGTAGAATACATACATCATAAATTATATTATAATTTATATATTATAACTCATATTATAACTTTATATATAATTAGCAAGGTTTATTCTAATCTTAAAAATTTAAAAAAAAAGAAACGTTACATTTATCAGTTTCATATCAATAAAATTAAGATCTTAAATATTTAAAAAGAGAAACATAACATCTATCACTTTTTAATTTATATTTAAATTACAATATAAGTTATAATATAATATAAATTATATAAGTTATGTGTGTATTCTATATATTTACGAGACAGATTAGTTAGGAAATTTATAGTATAGCACAAGCGTATAGTATCAATCAAAGAAATGAAAGAGTTGCTTTTATAATTCAGAAATATAATAGATGTATTTATTTAATCTGATTGCAGAAATAAGATAATATATAACACACAGTAAAAAAAAATGATATAATTGCTAAAAAATTACCTTTTTTTAAAAAAAGTGAAAAAAAGGCGCCAAGTGCACGCGCACAAGCGCCTTTCGCTATAAAAATACTCTTATACAAAATAGTGTTATTTCAATTTGTTGTGAAAAATTCTTATACAAAATAGTGTTATTTTAATACAAAAACACTGTCATATTCAAACTAAAAAACTGTTTTACAAAATAGTTGTTTTAATATTCTACAAAAATAGTGATATAAAAATATTGCGCCAATTAATAAAAATTTATTTTACAAAATTCATTTATTATTATTTCTAATATTAAAAATTGCAATGTGATCAAAATAGTGGAATATATTTAAGTGAAAAGAATTTTTAATTCAAAAGACAAATTTAAGTATAAAATAACTTTTCAATTAGAGAAAAGCTGCTCGCCCCTCTTTTCAGCGTTTTGGGTCTTTAGACCGTTGACCTACCCATTATTATTTAACAAAAAAATATAATATAATATAAATATAATATATATACAATATGTAATATAATAAAAAAGAATAAATATTAAAAAGTAGAAATTTTTATTTTATTAACTCAATTATTTGATTTTATTATTTTATTATTTTTATTTTATTAGTTTAATTATTTTATTTTATAGTTTTATTAATTATTTTGTTATACTACTGTTACATAAATATCGAATATGTAAAAGTTAAATAATTTGTTATAGTTATGTAATAAGACTATAACGTAATTACAGCTTTGTTTATTGAATTTACTATTGTACATTCATATTTATTATTAGTGCCAAATTTAATTACAATTTAAAATTACAGATAATATATTTTATATTTTCTGCCTTAAAAAACAGATAGATTGATATTTTGATTGATACAATGAATATTATGCACTTTAAAAAATATATTACTGTAAATATTTATTATTGGTGCAATAGCACTATTATTAATCACACTTCATTAGTGTACATTGTGAACTTATGTTAAAACGGTCGAGATTTCGATACTGGGGGCTCTCGTTCTTTTGTGGCTTTTACTTCCTCAACAACGGAAACACAGTCACATATACGTGCACTCTGTCCCCTTACAGCTGGCATTGTAGAGAGACTTCTTTCATTCGGATATTTTGAGAGCACCGCGACCATATCACGTTAGATTTCTATGTTTATAATTTGACTGAAGATAGTTCGAAACAGGAATCGACACGTTTTGTTAATTTGCAACTAAAGATGATATCCTTAAGGAATGTGATTACACTTTATTTACCACGCTCTGGCTCTCACTTGCCCAGTTATTTATTTTATTAGATTAATTACACTGTTTAATGTAATTTTCAAAAAGTTGTTAAAATATTTTTTTTTCCAATTTTAGATGGTCTTTTGCGAAGAAACTTTACGACAAACAGTGTAAGGAAAATGAGCACGAAAAGTCTAAAGAGAATGAACAGAAGAATATAAAAAGTTCAAACTTTATGGAAACAGGCACAAATTGTGTGAGAGAATTAAAGAATTATGTGTCTCAAATACTTAATGAACATTATAATAACAATAAAACAATCGATAATTTAATAAAATTTCATCGCATATTTCATTTAGATAAACATTTAATAAATAACATTGTTGATATTGTTTATGAGCCTGAAAATATCATAAAACTTTCTTTCTTCATTGATGACATTAAAAACTTGCTTATACAATTTCCACGGTAGGATTCTCAATATAAATTATAGTGCTATTAATTTTATAAACTAATGTACTTATTGCACAGTTAATATGTAAATTTTTCAGAAGAACTGGTTGCGATCTAACCGAAAGATATTGCAATATAAAAATGTTTCACTTTATGAGGCAATGTTTGGTGAGAAAGAAGTTGTATAGATACACAAATCAATCTTATAAAAATCAGCTTTTGGAACGGATTGTTACTATGGCGGCACAATGGTTTCAACCCGAAGAGGATGTCTTTTACTCGAGCGTCAAAGCATCACTAGATAGTATCGCATTAGAAGTACTAAATTGCCTCAAGGAAAAACATCCCGACCATTCGATATTCTCGACGTCCGCTGAAATTTTTTCATATTGGGAAAACAACAATATCGACGATAATCATTGGAACGAAGCAGAAGGAACGCAGATTATGGACACACTCGAGAAATATACACTTGGCAAATTTCGACCATGCAAATGGAAAATGTCTTCCAGCACAAAGTTGGAATACATGTGTATAGATAATGTAAGTTATTATAGATTATTATATATAATAACTTACTTAATTATGGCTAATTATATGCTGTAAGCATGACCATATATTTGATACATCTTAAAAAAATATTCTCACTCTAATTAATTTCTTTATTATAATTTTTGGCATAGGTCTTAAAAAATAAATATGGCCAAGAATTAATTTTATTAATAATAATATATCACAGCGTGGCCAGAAGACTTGATCTACGTTGCGATGTAATACGTTTGGGTTCTCCTACTTCTCACGTCTTTATCGTTTGGAAACCAAACTTGTTGCTTGCTTAGGTATAGGGTTGGCTCCGGCGAATACTCGCCATACGGCCATAAACTGGTTATAGGTACTATATAGGATAATGTAAGAACAGTTGTGTATATATATAAAACTTGTTTTTGAGTAAATTCTCTTAGGGAAAGAGAGAAGGAAGGAATTTTTGGGAGGTGATAGGAAAGTAAAAATGGGAAAGCGCAGGCCAGGATCGAGTCGGGAATCGAACCCGAGATCTCTGGGATGTGGGTCAGGCGCGCTACGCACTGAGCCACCAGAGGCCCCAACCAAACTTGTAAGTATAATATTAGAATTGGACTTATATCTGAACTATACGGTATTTATCTTTTTACTTTTATCATACGCACACATATGTATACAATCTTTTATTGTTTACAGTGCCACGTATAATTCAAGAAATGCAAGATGTTTTAACATAAGTTCTAAGAAATTCTTGCCTTAATATCTTGGTGTCAGGGAACTGCTATACAGGATGCATTCAAATTTTGAATACCTCGATGAGTTAAGAGTTGGACGGGTTAGCAATTACTCATACATTTTATTAAGTTCAACACTAATCAATAAACTTGTAATCTTGGCAAAGATATGAGTCAATGAAACACGTTTAATAAGCAGAAAGAATTATACAATATTTGATTTTTTCATTTGTAATCAGAGCTCTGTTCACACGTTTAATCTTAGCTCATGTTTAATCCTTATTTTCAGTTTTGGCAAGAATTAATATTGTTAGCATTGGTAAACAGTAACCGATATAATAACGTTTTTGGGTTTATGCCGGATGGATTGATTCAATTGGTTGGATACGACAGTATAAATGTGGTATGTTAGCACTATATATATCATATATATCAATATGGGAAATAATAACAGAAAAAAATCTTTAAAGTTTCTTTGATAACACATGCACAATCACATATGAATTATAATTATCTATAATTTAATTAGCTGTAATTTAACTAGCTACAGAAATCTATTTAGGAATTATTTGATAAGAAATATTAATTAAAGTCTGATCTTATACTTTTCAGCTCAGCCTTCGCGTTAAAAACACAGATCTATATATTGGGTTGTTCGGAAAGTAATTTCGTTTTTTTCTATGAAAATGAAAGACGATTTTCTTATAGTGAATAAATATTTTATTGAATTATATATTGTCCATTCTGGTCCAATACCTTTTGCCATCTTTCTGGCAGTAGCATAAAATTTTTGTTTTTTGCTGGCAAAAAACTGATCCAGGTGATTTTTGACCTCCTCATTTGAAGTAAAGGTTTTACCGTCTAAAAAATTTTGTAGAGACCGGAACAAATAATAATCAGAAGGGGCCAGATTTGGAGAATATGAAAAAAAAAAATAAAAAAAAAATAAATAAAATATGCCGAAAATGCTGCTTTTCGCTTTCCATATTTGAAAGGGTACCAACCAAAAACTACTGCGTAGAATCAATCAAACTTTTTCACAAGCAAGCCTTGCTATATCAGCTGTTAAAATATATAATGATTATACGGCTTAAGTGTGAAGTTGGCTGTGAAAAAATACAATTAAGTCCTCTGTTAGAAAAAACGAAATTACTTTCCGAACAACCTAATACAAGACCAAAGGACGTAAAATTTGCAGTTGGTATGATAGTGACACATCAACCTACAGATTGTGCCGGCGTAATAGTAAGATGGCACCGACATCTTGATAGACATTTTGTTACATTCTCCGCAAAGAATGTGCCGAGTCCTTATATGCACATATGTGAATTGCCGTTGAATCATTGTCGTAATTGTTATTTTATAAAGAAACAAACAAATTACATAATTCTTACCGAAAATAATAAAATGTGTTATGTGGAAGAAGGTATGCATATCAGCAGACTATTTAAAATTATATTTGTTTATTCTGCGAGCTTATCTCTTTTTTTGTACACAAAATAGAATAACATTTTATTTTATTTTGGTTTATTTTGTTTCTTTTTTAATTTAATGATTTTATTTATTTTAGTTATTATTTTATTTATTATCTTATTTCATTTGTTATTTTGTTTATTTTAGTTATCATAAATCTATTTTTTATTTGCATTTTTTATTTTAAATGCTATAACTTTAAAACGCCGAGATGGATCGATAATAATGAAATAGATCGCTATTTTTATAAATTCGAGGGCACGCATTACGTAACAAATAAAATGCTGGCGAAACTTTACCCGCAGGACACAGCTATAACTGCACAGCAACATTGCAGTAATATTGCAGCAACATTGCAACATAGAAGCAATATTGATGCATCTTCACGTACTAAATGTTTTTCTCTATTGCTTCTCGTATGTTTTCTTGTCCTTCAATTTTTATTTTTTGATGATATATTCGTAAACCTTTCTTTTTAATTTTCTGTGCAATTCGTATTTCTTAATTTTTTGACAACATTTTTTATTAACATTATCAAAAACTGTTGATACATTGAGTTGACTCACAGACGTAGCAATATTATTGAATTATTCTATATTCGCGTTATTGTTAGTAATATAATAAAAATATATTGTTTTAAGCGTATGTATCAACTATTATATCTCACAGATTTGTATGTGTCAATTTTATTTTAATATATGAACATTATTATCATTAATATCATATTGGTAAAAATATTGTGACTGACAATTTTAATCTTAACCAACTCTAGATGAAACACATGTATAACTATATTACATGCCTGTTTTGAATCTCCCATCGTCTTTAATTATACTTCATAATCGTTTTTAATTATATTCAAAAATACTAAATATACATAACAGATACATAGATGTATAGTTTTAAATATATGTTTACGTAGATAAAATAATTTAGGAGACTATATATTCCATCATAGCAACATTTAATGATAGACGCGTGACGCAAGTACTTATTTAAGTGACAAATCAAACGCGTACCCTTCCTAAAAAATGTTTCTAAAGAATATGATCTTATTTTTATAACATGTTTTGCAATCAACATAGAGGATGATTTGTTTATACATAGTCGAATATTTTTAAATTTAATTTTTTTATTCTCAAATAGTTCTTTATTCTCAACAATTTAACAATAAATATAGATTCTTTTTTTTTGGGCCATTTTTTAAATATATATTTATATATTTGCCACTTGATCACATATGCATAAAATGAAATTATTGAAATGCATTTGAGCATAAAATTTATATTGGGCCTGTATAATTTGTTTTAAAACGTGGGAAGATCAAATAAATGAATAAAAATTAAATAGGAAATTCGGAATAAAGAATTTGCTTAGTTTTACGAGATTAAAATCGGGTCGAATATAACAATATATAAAAAAAATTATTATAAAAATTCATGCTAAGTTTTAATTTTGCATTTTCTCTTATCAAATTAATACGTTCGCCAAATACTGAATGGTAGATTTATGAGTGCGTTGGTGAATAAAACGATATCGCTTAACGATATCGCTTAATATCGAAATAATTTTTTCTCTGTCAGCATTTAGTTGATTATATTTCCTCGTAATTTTTCAGAATAAATATTTCGGCGCAATTATACACAAAAAAGATGTCAAAATAAATAAAGTTTAATTAAAATCAGCCAAGAAATAAGATACCTTTATTGTATCTTTCAACCTCGTTTTCTTTTTTAATTTATCCAGTCACAGTTTAAAAACTATTCGTGCCTCGATACTTTTGTTCAGATAAAATCATTTCGGCTGAGACAGAAAGTACTGCTAAGAAATGTAGCCTCCTATTATCAAATAGCGTCACGTGAAAATGTATATAAGCCAGTCTTAGTTATAGAATTAGCTGGAATCATTTATTGCGGTGGCAGATAACTCCGATCGACGTTGGTTTTTGCTGGCGTGATGCCTGCTAGCCCCGGAAGTCTGATGGGATGTCCCGTTTCTCCAGTCGCAACAGCGCCTAGCCTGAATCCAGCCCGGTATCCATTCTCGTCAGCGGTGTAGCTAGCGAATGCAAAGATTACCTTATGTTATGCTTTCTTATATCTTCCATAAAGAAAATATACGCTTCTGCGTTTTTAATTACTACTTTATTAAAATTAGATGTAAGAACTATCTTTGCCTTTAAATTAAAAAAGTTGCAAATGCCAAACAATAACAACAAAAATTTGAACAATTAATCGGCTTACATTCAAGTATCAATCTTAAATAATTTTCGACATTTATTGATCCAAATCCAAGCTCCATTTTTTTTATTTAAATAGCAGTCGAATATCCGAAGAACTTTGACTTTACATTGAGATTCAGCTAACAACCACTCAAACTTACAGTCAGAAACGCTTAGATATATAAAATCTGATTTATATAAATAATTAAAACAATTAAATAGTTAAGCGCAACATGTCAATTGCGCTCAAAATTTTGGCTCTAAACTTGGAAAAACACTTACATTACGATAAAATATATAAAACATATATGGGAAAGTAAGGTAAAACCGGGTACTTTTTTGGATTTGTCTTCTACAAAAAATCTGAGAATAAAAAAAATTTTGCCGCCCGTTAATTATCTTTAGTGAACCTTAAACTATGAAAAAATAAGGCTAGCTGCTAAAAAAAAAATTTTGGTTACCAAAAATAACAAGATTTTGTGGAGAAGTCAAAGTGCCCGGTTTTATCCTACCGGTAAGGTCAAACCGGGTATCCATTTGAAAATATGCAAAACACCGTGTAATTACAAAATATAGATTTATCTTGATTTAATCAAAATAGAATATAAAGATATATTCTATTGACAAAAATCACATATAAAGATATCCTCTTGTTCGACATTGCTGCAAGACTTTCTTATTTAACTTTTTAACTTTAGTGGTCTCAAAAATCTTGTTTTTAGTGGTTTCTTTTTCTGAGCGCTAGTTATCGTTTCCAATTGCTTTTTGTAGAGACACAAAGTCAGGATAACAATTCTTTCTCTTTTCATTATATGAGATGTGTAAGTACCCGGTTTTGCCCCAACACAAGGAAAGTAACAAATACGGCGGTTGTATATTCCGGCGTACAAAGTATCGATCAAAACTAATATGTACCGATCAAAAATAATATGATATATTTTTTAATACAGAATGCAATGCTGTACTTACCGAAACAGATGTTCTATATAGAAAGAGTGCACGACGACTTGATTATTGCTTCAATATTGATCTTTTTGGGGCTAGAAACTTTAAACTTCTATTAAAAAAGAAATATCGTGTGCACAGGGGCACGGTTTGTTTTAAAATAATGATGGCGCCAATCTACAACTAATAACACAAGTTAGCCATAGATAGCAGCATTTATTACGAAAAAACAGAGGTACTCGGTTTGACCCGCCTACCCAGTTTTTCCCAATTTTCCTCTATGTATATAGAAACACAACCATTTTAAATAGTTTAAAAACAGCATTTTTTTCGATTTTCTCTCTCATGCAATTATATTTATATACATATATGTACATAAATTAATTATAAGTTAAAAAAAAATAGTAAATTGCTTACATATATTGCTGCACAATATGATACTAGATTAACTAAAAATATAATTTCAATATGAATATTTTTAAGCAATAAGCATAGAATAAAAATTGTAAAATTATACTTAATTTTCAACAAATATAGATTTTAAATGTTAAAAAAAGGTCAAAGAAATAATTCTTCACTATTATTAGTTTTCCCAACATTGCGTAATTACCATTACGTGTGATGATCATTAACGCTATGTGTACATCATATTTTAATATATCTAGTAATTAATGAACAAGCAAAATAGCTGCCAAGACATTTAAATCATTTATAATACAAATAAATTACTATAAGAGTAATATTTATTTTATATTATTATATTCTTTATATTTCGTAAAATGTATTTAGATAAAATTGTTGCAACTTCAAATCTTTTATTCAGCATCTTTGTTCTTTACATATTTATACCTTGACATTTGCATCTTTTTTCTAAAAGTAAAATCAAGATAGTGAACATGTCGGCGTCATTTAAACGATCACCGCTATTTCTGATATTTTCTAAAAATAATTATTAATGATTCATGCGCTGATGCGCGCCATGTGAGATACAGACAAATGCAAACCGGATCTTACCTAACATTTACTGTCAGTTCTTAATAGACATATTATCATCTATAAAGTAAGATTAAAGAATGAAAGATATTTTTCTTGCTTTTCTACCTGATTAATTGTTTTTCCATTAAGGTCAATTTTTCGATTGCATCATATATTTAATATAAATAAAAATAAAATGCATTTTAATTTTCTCGAGAGAATCTATAATATTTCTATAAATGCAAGATTGATTTTAAGACAAATACTATTTCAAATTACAAATCCTCACAAACTGAAGTGCTTCTACGTACTTGTTAACTATTGATTTTATATCTAGTTTTTATTTTTTATTTTAAGGAAGATACAGAGAACCGTTAGTGAAAAATGTGAAATTATTTTTGTCTTCAATTCTATATTTATATTTCGAATGGCCTCTATTGTTGGAATCAAGCAAAGAGTGTTCTTCCGGCACGGATCGTGAACGACCAGGTGAAAAAATTTGTCTTTCCTCTTGTTTTCGTTCTGCTACATAACGTCCAAGTGTCCGTACATGTTTGACAAAAAAGAAGAACGAATTTTATTTTTTAAGAGGATGCAATCGTCGTCAATCAGGCGATTGCCAAGAAGACAGCAGAGTGGAATGCAAGTAATACTAGCGCACATCTCATATGCTACCATGGATGTTTATGTATTTATTGTTACCTTCTTTCAAAGTTTCATATAACTCATACGACGTGGAATCATTTTTACCTTCAAATCTCATCAAGTTTCTATAGATTTTCTGTGACGTGCCATCTATTTCTTCGTTGCTCGTGGAGTTAAGTTGAAGCTTGAAAGATGAAGCAATGAGTATAAGTGCACAAAACCATAACGCGAGATTTTTTCTGCACATCATCAACTTTTTCATGTTAAATTATTTGGAGAAAAATAATTTTTCTTTTTTTACATTAATTTCATTGTCAGATCATATTCTAGCATTAGTTCCGCTTTTTTTTTTTAATTGCGAAAACAAAGTTATTTATGATATTGTTAATCTATTGATTTGATTAGCGACATTATTATCTCAACAAAGATTGAAATCACTGCCCGCGAATACACTGCAAGAAGAGCGCACGAACAGCATACGTACTAGCGCGAGTGTTATGACGACACTACGGTAAATAACGAGTTATCTATAATGTTGAAGAAGCACTCTATCTGCTGTGAAATCGTGTATACGAGATGATTCGAAGAGAAAACTTTATAATAAACTTTTATACATAATAGAGATGGATTAATTCAACGATATCATAAAGGACGTTTAGCCGCTTAGAACATTAATATCCAATAAAACATCACTACATTTTCGATAATACTATAGTATCTAAGAACAGCTTTATGGAACATTTAAAAAAGACGCAAATAATGAATATTTTATACTTATATTAATTATATGATGCTTTTGAAGAATTTATCTCGAAAAATAATTAATCAGGTACAAAAGCAAGAAAAATCTACTTTATTCTGCCTATAATCTTACTTTATAGATGATAATATGTTTGTTAATAGCTGATAGTAAATATTATGTAAGATCCGGTTTGCAATTGCCCGTATCTCACATGGCGCGCATCAGCGCATAAATCATTAATAATTATTTTTAGAAAACATCGAATATAGCGATGATGGCGTCGACATGTTCTCGGATCATTATCTTGATTTTGCTTTTAGAGAAAAGATGCAAATGTCAAGATATAAACATGTGAAAGACAAAGATGCTCAGTAAGAAATTTAAAGTTGCAACGATTTTGTATAAATGTATTTTATGAAATATGAGGAATAATAGTATAAAATAAATATTACTCACATAGTAATTTATTTGTATTATAAATGATTGAAATGTCTTAGCAGGTATTTTGTTTCCTCATTAATTACTAGATATATCAAAATATGATGTACACATAGTGCTAATAATCATCACACGTAATGATAATTACGCAATGTTAAAAAATTAATAATAGTGAAGAATTGTTTTTTCATCTTTTTTAATGTTGAAAATTTATGTTGAAAATTAAATATACTTTTATAATTTTCATCCTATGCACGTCGCGCAAAAATATTCATGCATCATGATATATATTTAATTAAAAATGCGGAACTGTATTTATTATTTTTATGTGCAACATTTTATGTAAGCAATTTATTATTTTCTTTAACTTATAATTAATTTTGTACGTATATATACAAAATATAGCTGCATATAGAGAAAATCGAACAAAGAAAGCTATCTTTAAACAATTTAAAATGGTTGTGTTCGCATATATTCGTAATCGATCTGGACCATATTGGTTCGAAAAACAGTATTTTATTTTTACTTTGTATATTAAATATTTGCCTTAGAGATAATCTTCTTTGATTAACATCTTGCAGCATAATATTTGTAACAATTCTTTGCAACATTAACAATTCTGACAAGATTACAATCATTAATTTGACTCGCAATAATATGTACCGGTAAGAGATTTATTGTGAGTACAAAATAAAAAATTAAAGATAAATTGAATTAAATTACGTTATGATAATTTTACAATAGCAAGTAATTCTATGGAAAAATTACAATAAATGCTTTACTTACAAGCGTTTTATTATAGTCCAATATAACAATAATATTTTACATATTTATATAAAATATGACATTAATTATATTATTTTATAAAAATTCCATGAGAAACAGAGCCTTACAAAGAATAATAAAACTTGATAATAACTTTAAAAGTAGCGCTGATAAAACGCTGAAAAATTAGAAATTTACGTATATTTTTTTGACAATTAAGTATTAAAGAGAGCTTAAATAAATTTAAAAAAAATTACTAAATAATAATAAGATAATAAAAAATACATTTTTTGCGTGAAATCTTGAGCTAAGCTTATTAAAGATTAAAAAAAAGACAATATCTAATATTGTATAGTTGATTCTTAAAAATTATGTGATTATAATTAATTATTAATAAACCGTTTGTGTGCCTGCGTGCATGCGTGTGTGTATATGTGTGTGTGTAATCTTGTTCTGCGAAACAATTTTTTTTTGCGCATTGCAACATTAGAGTTCAGTCTCACCGGACGAATCTTTCTCGTCTCTTTGTTCGCAAGAACTCATCTTTTTCTGCATAGGCATCTTTTCTAATATAGTGGTGCACGTCAAAGTACTCGATGATGTTGCATTTGTTGCGCATGAATTTTCTGGGAATAAACCGCATCCGAATCGCTTCAATAACATCCGCAAGATGTGCTTTTTCCACACAAAGATAATAAAGAAGCAGAGATTCTGCAGAGTCCTTATCAAAATAATAGAATATATGATATAATCAAGCGACGCGGTAACGTCGCGACGCCAAGTATATGAAAAAATTTATATCTAGCTTGTCAACGGTTTGCCTATGTACAGGGGCCGCGACGCTATCAAGTAGCTTTTCCGGAGTTTTTACGTCTAATAAACTTTCGATTGCGACCAGTTTGACTAAGATTGGTGCAGTCAATCCTGAGATATGATAAAGCAAAATAGTTTCTATCATTTCATCATTGAATTTGCAATCAAATACTAAAATTTGCATAATGTGTTATTTACATTTTATGAACATAATTATGGATCATGAAAAGTCTACGATAAATAAATAAATAAATAAATAAATAAAAAAGAATATGAAAAAAATCAAACTACACGTAATTTTATGTTCACGTTATAATTATACCAAAAGCTGTAAAGCTATATATTTTTCATCAGATGGTCTTTATTTTCACTATATGTATACCTGTATGACAATGTAAGTCTACGTCTAGTATGTATAACAATGTAAGTCTATCTACGTCTAAACTTTTAGTTTTTCTAAAATAAAATAGTTTTGAAAAGAATATCAGTAAAATATAATTTATTTATAAAATATATAGAAAATTTACATTAAAATCCTTTCAATTATTACGTCCTGGCGACTCCACGATTCCTTCCTTCCGCTACGTTGCGGTAACGATCGTCAGTTGATGATAAGAAAGAATCGTTCAATAAACAAAGCATCTTGTGCCATACGTTTCTTTTAAACACTGTCATTTGTCAGTAACTACATCCACGAGTATCCGTGGGAAAGACGCAAGGAAATTGGTGATGGAAACCATGCCGGTCTCGAGATAAATAAAAAAATAATAGCTACCCCTTGCAGTAGAATTTCCGGCGGAAGAACAAGGAGATAACAAGAACTTTTAACGAAATGTTTAATAAACACAGCTGCATTAATACTGATAATAATTTTCTAACGGACAAGTGCAACTAGACCAGTAGATAGTGGGCACTATGGGGCGTCAAAACAAACCCCCACCATCGACCCTTGGCCCCCTGCTGTGACTGTCTGGGGCCCTCCCCCCTAAAGATGTCTGTGGAAAAAAAAAGTGGGGGGGACTCGTGGACGTCTACGAGACAATTTTCCCTTTCAATTTTTCCTTTTAAATTTTTTAAAAATATTTTACCCTTTAAATTTTTTTATTTTTTTATTTTTTCCGGTCGCATGAACATGCTTAGGCTCGAACCTGGGTCCTCCACCTCTCCAAACAGGGTCCTAGCATGCTGGGCTAACTGAAAACTTATTAGAATAGAAGTTAAACGTAGTATTAGGTGGAGAGTAGTCCACCACTAAGATAGGGGTCCTGACGGTCCGATTGGTTCTTCCCATAGTGCCCAGTCCTCCGATTGGTTCCGTCGGTTTCGTCGATTTAAAGCGGGTTGGAAAAACGAGCCAAAAAATAGTGCGTGGGAGAAAGCGGGCAAGATGTCTGACGGAAAACAGACGTGACGACAACCGGCAAAATGGCGACCGTCGAGACTGGAGATGCGTCTAGGCATAAGGCACACAGCCTCCCCTCCCTCTTACGGAAAACCGAAAGATATCGTGCGGTATACAACATCGTCCCATCGCCCCTCTTAGAGAAAAACCGGGAGATGTACGCTATATGTCGCCCACCCTCTTCCACCCTTCCTGTTGAAAAGAGAAAAATTGGATAAGGTACCGCTAGAATAAACTAGATGCTATGAAGTGGTAACGAACACGTGCGTGCATGTACGGGTACGCTTGTCCGAACGGGCGAGCCCCGCTGCACAGGTAGACATACGGTAACAACATCGCTGGAGACGATAGAAATGGTCTTGAGATATATTCGGGTACCTGAGACTGTTTGACACGGAGTCTTAGGGCAGAGGCTATGACGTCACAGAGACGCCGGGAAGAAAGGAAAGGAAGAAAAATATTTTCACCCGGTTGCTTTAAAATAAAAAACATCTTTATTTATATATCGAGGAAATATGATATAATATACAATGAAAAATTTACATATAATTTAATATTTATTTACAAAAAAATTATTTTCACCGCTGCGAAAAGTACACGTAATTATATTACATAATATAGCGATAAAAGAGATAGTCGAGAAAAAATAGAAAAATCATTGTTCAAATACATAACCATACGGTAGCGAATTTCGACTATCGATAAATCTACGTTTTAGTAATACGGGCGCGCATACTTTAGTTTCGTCGCGTGTTACGATTTCGTGAAACGCGGTACACCGAATTGCTCTAAAGCATAGATTTATCGAAGTTGTCGGCAATTCTTCTCCGTTCTTTTCATTTTCCTGTGCTCTCTCTTTATTTAACAATAAATTCTTAATGCTGTTAAAATTAACCAACCGAGAGTTTTCATAGTTTAAAGTTATGCCCTTTACTTTACAGCATTCACGCGTACACCCGTCCGGCATACGAACAACATAGGCATAAAATTTTGGACCACCGGACACGAACGCCTCGATATAACTACCACGACCGTAGCTTTCGAGCTCGTCCGTCATGTCACCCAGAAAATTTCCCGTATGCGGTTCATACTCATTCGGTTTACCTGTGCTTACGTATATACACGAATCAGTATCATAATATAACACGCGTCGATCTAAGCGTTCTAAATATTCATATAATTTTAAACGCGCTTGAGCCGTCGTATGGAAAAGCCGTTGAGCCGCTATCGCAACATTAGTTATAGGTGAGGGCGTGACGGCCTCTTGTCGCAATCGCCACGAAACATATATTACCTCGTCGTTCACGGGTAATATATCGGTTATCTCATGCTCGGCGCTCGTCAGTAATGTCAGAAAACGTTGCAGTGTTCTCACAACCTCGGTATTCGGCAAATTGGCCCGCTGGCCGAATTTTCCCCAAAATGAATTTAAACAGAGTTTTGCAACCGAACGTAAACCGGGGTTCAGCGCGATGTTATGCTTATCGAGAACAATACCTTCGGTTTTTTCGTACTCCCGCAGGTATCGTTCTTTAGCGTCATCGTCGTCACCGCATTCCCCCGGCCATCCGCTTGCTTCTTGTTTTAATTGTAAGAATGAGTTTATATATTCGGCGAACAAACCGCCTTGTCGCGATGCGCGATCGAATTGGCTAACTTTATATTGCCAAATCTCGCTTACTGCCGTCACGAGATAACCCTTTTCGACTGCCTTTCGTAATTCGCACGACACCCACGTACCCTCGAATTCGCGCTCATTAATATTGTCGTTCGTGCAGGATGTCTGCGCAAATGTTTCGCAACAACTACGACATAAGGCAAAAAACAATTTTCCGCGCACGCAATACGGAAGTACAGGGTGAAAGAGATTGCGAGGAGGAAGCACGGTACAGCGTATGAGACCTTCGAGCGAATCAAAATTGTAATTTGGAGCTATTCCGATTAAAGGGGCGCATTCTTCGCCGACATAAATATCTGGATGTCCGATCGGGAAAGCGCCTGTCTTCAATACATACGGGTATAAAGAGCATACGTCTACGTAATGTATTTTCTCTGCACCCGTAACTTCGTATCGAGTCACGATATTTCCCGTACGGCCGCCGAAAAATGCATCGCGAGGGTCGAGCGGTGGTGTTTCCACCAGCGGATGGTTTTCGAGATATTCTCGCATTTCGCGATTCTCGAGCATATCCCGATCAAAAACGCATTCCCATTTTTCCGTCACCATGTACCCCCGTTGTCGAAGACGCCACGAGATCGCGAGAGTTCGCTCGTATCGCGAAGCAATCGTATCTCCATGATCCGAAGTCGAAGAAAGCGCTCTATCGCGATTCGAAGGAAAGCAAGTCGGACACCCGTGCCAAAAGCATCCGTGAAATTGTAAAATGTGACGCTGTGTCGTCTCAACATCGGTCGTTTCATAATATCCGTCGACGAGCGTGCCATCAATCGTGCGATATTCACGCGCACGCCCCGCATGGATTATAGGATGCCCGATTTCGCGCTCCATCCATACCAGCCATTGTAGAGCTTTACGCGAATAATTGCTCGCTTTTCTATATCCACCGGAAGGAATAATACCTATTTCCTTTTCGCGTAAAAAGTTTTTACGGAAAACTGTCATACACGTCGAGGCAATAGTGGTGCATTCCTCGAACGGGCATACGTTGCCACGGTTTATAAAAATTTTTCTAAATGCTATACACGCGCGTCGAAGAATGTCTACATCGGTACGACAATAGCGAACAATTTCTTGTTGAAAGTCGAATACGGTGTTTTTTCGCGTCATGTCCGTATGTCATGCGAGAAAGCGTTCGCGTTCCGTTGTCTTCATGTTTTCAGGAGAATAATATTTCGCGTCTGGTAACGATCCGACATGCGTTTGATTTTCGGCAGTGTTAAATAAATGCGGAAAAGCGCCTTTATCCACAGAGTCCCCTAGGCCAAAAGCTTTCGGTAATTCAGATAATCGCATTGGCATATAATTAGCACTGTCGATAAATTTTGTATTTCCTGCTAATAACATTACAATTTTTGTGCCGCTCAAAATTATTTTCGGCTCTAAATCATTTCAATTTTCTACGATTTGATACGTATTGAAGAATAAACTGCGCGTCGAACGCTTTCGCATTATGTGCTATGCATATGATCTGGTTGAAACGTTTCGTCCTTCGCGTTGCGAATTCGGCAAATTGTTTCACTGGGTCATGTCTGAATATGAATTCGCGTATCCCGCACCAACGGCATCGCACGGACATGTCGTTTTCCTGCGCGCACACTTCGCAAATCTGTTGCGCCACGCAGAGGGTAGGTACATGTTTTTTCACGTTCATCGTACCTTCGAGCGTCTCGTCTTGCCGCGTTTCGAAATCATAAAATATAAATGCCACGAAGCCTTTTTTGCGCTCGTTTACCTCTTCACCAACAGTTTCTTTACTCTTTGTTGTTCCTCGCGTATCCGATATCAACGTAGTCGTCGTCGTTGACGAGGACGGTTCGGTAGAGGAACTAACCCCGTTGCGAAGAGGTTGCATATGACACAAATGATTTCGAGATTGCTGTGTCCGACATAGCCTACAGTAAGAATTGCCGCATTCGTGTTTCGCATTCGTTTTAACCGCGCATCTGCATTAATTGCAAAATCTCACGACATTACAAACACTCGCGAGCAATCTACCGTTATACGTTTTTTTACTACGGTGTCGTTCGAAACATTTTGCACCGTAAAACGCTCGATTACAGGAATCGCATTTCACAGGCACGACAAAATCGGAGCATGCCGGCTCTGCGAAACAGCGCGCACATTTATTCAAACACCGATGACCTATCTCGTCCCGAAAACTTACATTACACGACGTACAATAATTACGAGAACCAGCAGCTGCTTTTAAATTTAAAATAGGATCGTAATGTCGCGAGCTCTCGTAATACATTATATTTAATCGGTGCGACGATTCCCGTCCGAGAGAAGCGAGTATTGCGGTTCCTTCGTATATAGGTTTTTCTCCACGACCGAAAGTACTAAAATTATATACAACTATCGCGATATTGTCAGCGGCGAGATAACGTTGGAAGCGTTCGATTTCCCGAATTCCGCAACCCTCTTCAGGTATCGTAACACTGACATCCCGTGCTAATTGTAACGCGAGTTCCCGTTGAATCGGGTATCGCGTGCATCTTACATCATTCCATTTTTCATGCAATTCTCCCGTACGTAAATTACCGCGTTCGCAATAAATTTTCGCTACAACAAGAGCCCGGGGAAAACATAAATTATCGGAATTTTTTATTGTTAGTATCGAACGCTTCGCAATATCTTCGCGTGTTAATTTCACACGTCCCCGCCCTGAAGGAACCGTAACGTTAAAAACTCGAATATCGAAGCGTTCCGCAATATCGAGACCTCCCGCGCTCTGCGCTACCGAACTCACAATTCCCCAAATATCTTCATACGTCAAGTCACGCGCAGGACGAAAAGATAATCCGGCAGGTCCATGAGATAAATCCGCAGAATGAAAAGATAACCCCACATAATTACCAGGTTCGCATGAATTTATCGCATACGCGTGAATTTCACGGAACGCGTTTTCTAACAAACGATAAATATCTCCGCCTTCAAGCAACGAATCTCCGGAACCGTCGTGTACTTTCCGCTAATAAATCTATATAGTTAAAATTAATATGTCCAACCTGAACAGGCTGTTGTTGATGATGCTGTTGTTGTCGTTGTTGCTCCGCTTCTTCGGCATCTTCTGTCTCCGGCGAAGGATTACAGCTATCTTCAGCGCCGACTTCCTCTTCATTTTCCTCCACCGTTGTTGCTTCCTCGTTATTATGAAGCTGCGACTTTTGTTCTACGTGAGTCGCTTCTTTATTTCGCCCACCACCTCTCTGCACTGTCAAAAGCAAAAAGAAAAACTATAAATAAAATAAGAATTATAACTAAATTATTTTTATTTACTTAAAATTTTGTCTCACCTGGTGCTAACGTAATATCATCCTCGCGAGAATTTTCATCAAATCGGGTTCTTCCTATAATTTAATATTTTATCAATAATGATAAATTTTTTTAAAGATTAATATTTTATTTTTATACAAAACTTACGTGTAGAACTCGTTTCAAGCTCTTCTTCATCCCTGCGTTTTCGTATGTGAGTGCGAGACTCTTGTACGCTATTCGCCGGGGTGGTCCGGTCTACAGATTACGATAAATTTATAAATTTAAATTAATCAAAGTCTCTCGTATTCGATTACATTACACTCTCCCTAATATAAATAAAACATTTTGCTTACCATTTAAGAGGTTTTCTCGATGTTTAGATAACAGGAATTTTATAAGATCTCCTGCATCCTCCTCCTCATGTTCGAATGTCTCCCGCATTTCTATTATTTCACCCGCGATATGCAGCAATTCAGCATAATCGGCGAAATAACCTAGCCTGTATAACACTGCTAGTACAGTGTTCGAGCAGGCCCACGCAAAAGACCAAAAAACAGCGTAATTGATTTCCGACGACTCATCCCATAACGCGGATAAATATCGTTCCCTGTTTAACGTAGGCGACAAATTTGAGCCTATAATTATGCATTTGCATAATACTTCTTTGAGTCCAGGCATTTTTATCAACGCTCACTCACGTTATCACTTTTCACGATAAATATAACACTTTTCGCGGAAAGACACGCGTTGCTTTGATCGATGGCGAATTCGGAAATAATTTTTCTACTACACCACGAAGCATTTATTTACTCATATCCCTTCTTTTTTTCCAAAAAGGAATACCCCCGAAAGAGTTAAAATTTCTCCTTTCTTCCGAGAAAAAACGGACAAAAAGAAAAAATAGTTTCTTATTTTTATTACGATATGCAGGCATTGCATGCAATAGTTTTATTGCTTAGGTGTTTTTATTATAGAGGTGTCAAAGTAAAGACTTTGTTGTGAAAATCTTTTAAAATTTTCGTAGAAAGGCTAGGATTATGTCAATTAGAGATTCGTCCTTTATAACATTTTTCTCTTAACAATATAAGCTATAAAAATTTATTATACGGCTGCTAAGCTTTTATTTACGCTTTGTAACATATTGTAATTGTATTTAGAGAAAAATTTTAGAGAAAAATTTTTTCCTTGTAAAGAATCTAATTTCTAGATGTTTCTAGATGTTTTCACGTAATTTTTAGCGTGATGAACAGGTTTGAACGTGAAAAATCATGATTTTTCCTGTTATTTGACTGTCTGCGCAAACTTTTCCCCCACTTTTCTTTATATTTCGATATATAAGTAGCACGAGAAGATGCGAGTTCTTATTCATTTGAGTTTGCTCGTACGAAAATCTTCCTTTCGGCTTCGATACAAGAATTTGTCGTTGTTGTGATTAGTATTCACCCAGTTTTATTCGAAAATGATAACAATGGCTGCCACGAAAGAAGTTTCCAGTGATCAGAAGAATCTAACCGATTTTGTTAAATCTACACACGTTTGCGATATTAGCAAATCGGACAACAAGATCGACATCGATAGAAGAAACGAACATCGTTATTTATTACTATCTACAACGTATAGTCTTAATTCATCCTGCACTAAGAAGTTACATGTGGGGTTGTAAGCGAGAAACGAAGATTGCTTCGTGCCGATTGTTAAATTAACTGGCAATTATATCGATGTAATTTGCTTCGATATGGATAGCTGGCAGCAGTTTCAAATCAGCATGGAACAGATGCGACTGTACTTGAGCGAAAATAAAAAAACTAGGCCAAGTCCGATTATCATCAACAATATTTCCATCGGATTCACCACCGCTTACGGGTCGAGGGCTGTGATAGTGACTTACAAGGAAAATGCAGAACAAACTGCGAGTAATGGTGAAGCGGAGGAGCAAGCGCAGCCGCCTTTGAAGAAGCGAAAAACGCAGAACATCGCTATCGTGATGCAGAAAGCTACTTTCCTAGGCCTGGAAAATATTGCGAGATGTGTGGATGCACATTTGTCTCAGCTAGTTTGCATCGCCGACACCGTCAACACCTGCGCCAATTACTTAATGAACGAGATAGAATTAAAACTCCCATCAGCTTACATAGATCGTGAAATTATAAAGCTCATAGTTATCGGTAATTTTCAAGAAATTGAACGCAATGTACAAACGCAAATAAAGGATTTAACATTTTTAGATGTATATTTCAATATTGTATTCGAAGAATTACTTTTATTAGGATTTAATGAAATTGTGCGTATAATTTTAAAACGCAATTGTTAATTTTATAAAAATAAAAAATAAAAAATAAAAAATTGTTGTCAATAAATATGAAGTTTTTCCACCTTAAAAATCACAGCGTATTTTTTCCTTTACCCCTCTCTAATATTTCCTTTACTTCTTTACTACATGCATAGAACATTCCATCAAAATAATATCAAATGTTAGTTGAACGCTAAACGAGCATCTTATTTCTAACATAAGCGCACACAGAGCACCGCTTATAAGCTCGGTGCTCGAAAAACACCGGTACGAGCACATCTCCGCGAATACGCTTACTCGCGGCGCTCCCGCGGCTGCTTAGCAGCTAATCGGCCGCGGTGCTTTCCGCTTGTTCACGTACCGGGAAGCACTAGCGCGAGCATGCGGCCGCCGCGGTGGGGCCCCCGGAGCGCGGATAAGCTTATTACTCAACACATACCTACGATAAATATTAAAAATATTCGATGATTTTTTAAGTAGTATTAGTATGCGGGTTCTAACTCAGGTCCTCTGAGGGGAAGTGAGGGACGGGGGGGTCCCGCGAGGGCGAGGGGGCATGACGTCACGCGGGCGGAGGGGGATTTTGGTGGCGCGGGGGAATGACGTCACGCGGGTGGGCGAGCTTATCGCGGGAGCATAAACAGGGCGGTGTATTACAAAGGGCGAGTGCCGATGTCCGACCGCTCGAATTTATAAACATTATAAACAAATATCATCTCGCACTATTGCACGTGCGGCATTATTGAATTTCGTAGAAAGATGATAAGGCTAGCGCCGATGTCCGGCTGCTATAATTTATTATAAACAAGATAGAACCATCGCGGTACCATAACGCGATAGATGAAAAATATATAATGAAGAACGAAGGGTGTCAAAAACATTTCGGTCGCGCGAAGAAAAGTCAAGTGCTTTTTAGAATTAGATGATAAGGCGAGCGCCGATGTCCGGCTGCTATAATTTATTTATAAACATTATAAACAAATATCGTCTCGCACTATTGCACGTGCGGCATTATTGAATTTCGTAGAAAGATGATAAGGCGAGCGCCGATGTCCGGCTGCTAGAATTTATTATAAACAAGATAGAACCATCGCGGTACCATAACGCGATAGATGAAAAAATATATAATGAAGAACGAAGGGTGTCAAAAACTCAGTATGCGATTTGAAAGCTTGCGGTCTGTATATCGGTTGAAAGAGGTACAGCGGGTACTTGTATTTTTTTTTTGTGTGCCAAGTGTTCAGTACAAAAGAAGATTTTGTGATAATCTGCACAAAAATGGAAATAGATAATAATTTCGAGGCAGTATTAGATGAGTCGTCCGACGAAGATCAAATGGAAATAGAGAATAATTTCGAGGCAGTATCAGATGAATCCAACGAAGATCACGCATTGTCGGATGACAGTAATTACAAGAGCGATCAAAGCGAAGACCTCGAAGAAAGTGTTGACAAGATAGTGCCTCATTCGCAAATTATTGCACTAAACGGACGTACAAAATTTTGCACCATATATTTTTATTATTCCACGGGTGGTGCTTTAGATTTATGTACTACATGTATGATCGCTATAGCAGACACTGATTTCGGGTACATGTATGCGGTTCGGAAGCATGTGATTGAGATATACGACGCGATAAGTGGCCGGTCCTGTTCTAATTGCAGGACTCCATTGTATCAGATCCTTCCATGCAATATGTGCCCAATTTGCACACAGTAAAAAGGAAGATTATAAAAAGTGTGAAAAAATAATAATAGAAAAAAACATGGAAAACACCGAGCAAACCGAACGCGACCTGTTTGAGCTATCGCACCGAGTCGCTACCTTGGGCGAGTATTTCGCGTGGGCGCAGCGATGCGAAGAATTCATCAAACAGCTCGAGGAACGCAGTAGTGTCAAGCGTCCGCGGCTCTCGATCGGAGTTCGACAATCTTTGGTGGCTAGAATCGCGCGACTCGAGGGTGCGAAGATTCGATTAGAGAGACGGTTTATACATAGCGGTGGTGATTACAGTGGTGGGAATAACGCGGAAAGACTCGTTTGGCGAGAGATCGATACCGCGTTCGAAAACCGTATACTGACCGGTGCGGTGATTAACGCAGACTATATCGAACCGCGACAATTTCTCGAGGATGCGAAAGACATTGTGCTCGAACACGTGCAAAAAGTTATGGAAAGATATTTTAACGTGAAAGTGAATACTGTGTTCAACGGTGAATTCGTGTCGGGTGATAAGAGCGCCAATAAGAGTATCAATACCAGAAACTATGAACTCTTTCGCACGTCCGATCTACACGAGTGGTACGAGCGACGCGTCGTCGAGCCCACGCTTGCCTCGTTAGAAGAATTTCAAGAACGCGACAGCGGGTGGGCTTTGTCGCGAATCCTCAATTTAACTGTAAATATAAATAAATATAATCCAATGCGCGCGGGGTGCCATATTAAATTACCGCGAGAAATAATAATGAAGAGAGCGGTGATAAACGTGCAATCCAAAGACAATGCGTGTTTCGCGTGGGCGGTGGTCGCCGCTCTATATCCAACCGAAAGAAACGTGGATCGGGAATCTTCGTACCCACATTACACAACAGTGCTGAATCTCCAGGACATTGAGTTTCCAGTGACTGTTAATCAAATTAAAAAGTTTGAACTTTATAACGACATTTCGATAAATGTATACTGCATCGAGAAAGAGAATAGCGTTGTCCCGATATGTCTGAGCGAACAAAAGAAGGACAGGCACGTCAACTTGCTGTATATACAAGATACGCAAGACGTCGGACATTTTGCATGTATCAAGAATTTATCCCGACTTGTGAGCTCGCAATTGAGTTGTGGCAAACGAAGGCAATATATCTGCGATCGGTACGTATATTTAATAAAAATGCAATATATAAAATATACGAGAGAAAAATTAATTATATCTATTTTTCTTTTTTTTTTTTTTTTACAGATGTTTACACTATTTTGGATCGGACGACAAGTTGCAATCGCACACTGTAGACTGTCGAGAAATGAACGAGTGCGCCATCCGATTACCGGGCGATAAGGATAAGTGGCTCAGCTTCAACAACTACAACAGAAAGGAGCGGCTTCCATTCGTCGTATACGCCGACTTGGAGTGCGTGCTGAAAAAGACCGACGGTGATCCGATGACGTCTACGTACACGTTTCAACATCATCAAGTATTTAGCGTAGCTTATTACGTACATTGTTCGTACGACGAATCGTTATCCGCGTATCATTCTCACCGTAGTACGGACTGCGTTTCGTGGTTCGTGGAAAAATTAAAAAATTTAGCGCAACGCGTAAAGACTATTTTAACCACGAATGTCCCCATGGTAAATTTAACGCGAGATGAGCGGGAAAAATTTCACAGCGCGACACACTGTCACATTTGCGAAAAACCGTTCGAGCAAGACGATACACGCGTACGCGATCATTGCCATCTTACCGGGCGGTACCGAGGTCCCGCGCATTCAAATTGTAATTTAAATTATAAAGAATCTTTTTGCATTCCCATAGTATTTCACAATTTATCCGGTTACGATTCACATTTTATCATCGAGGAAATAGCTACCGCGTTCGAAGGCTCGATCAACGTACTACCGATAACAAAAGAAAAGTATATTTCATTCACGAAACATGTTAAAGATACCGCCGAAAGATCAGATTGGCGAAGCGATATAAAGTTACGGTTCATCGATTCGTACAAATTTCTCAGTACTAGTCTCGAAAAATTGGCATCGTTTCTAAATAATGATAAACTCAAAATTTTACGTTCCAAATTTTCCGCATTATCCAATCACGATTTTGAGTTATTGACGCGGAAAGGTGTCTTTCCATACGAATATGTGGATTGCGCGGACAAGCTGCAGGACACGCGTTTACCATCGCGCGAATCATTTTACAGTTCCTTGACCGGTGACACTGTATCCGAGAGCGATTACGCGCATGCCGAGAACGTCTGGAAGCGATTCTCCGTTCGAACGCTGGGCGAATACAGCGACTTGTATTTAAAAACGGATGTCTTGTTATTGGCCGACGTTTTTGAAAATTTCCGCGACAAAAGTATCGAGAGTTATGGGTTCGACCCCGTGTATTACTATACTCTTCCCGGATACACGTGGGACGTCATGCTAAAACATACGAATATTACGTTTGAATTACTTACTGATATCGATATGGTTATGTTTATCGAACGGGGAATACGCGGTGGCCTGAGCCAATGTTCCGGCAGATACGCGCAAGCCAATAACAAGTACACGCCATCTTACGATCCATCGAAACCATCGTCGTACATGATGTATTTCGATGTAAACAACTTGTACGGTTGGGCGATGTGTCAACCGTTGCCTTACGGCGAATTTCGATGGGTCGACGACATCGCTGACTTTGATGTTAGCGCGATCGCTTCGGATTCACCCACAGGTTATATTCTCGAGGTCGATCTGGAGTATCCGCAACATCTTCACGACGCGCACGCTGACCTACCGTTCTGTCCGATGCGCGATAAGCCGCCCGGTAAGCGGGAGGACAAGCTCCTCGCGACATTATACGATAAGAAGCGTTACGTCATACACTATTGCAATCTGCAGCAGTGCACGCGTCACGGCCTTCGCGTCGCAAAGATACATCGCGTATTGCAATTCGCTCAATCCGCATGGCTCCGCGATTACATCGAACTCAACACCCGGTTTAGAACGCGCGCGACAAACGATTTCGAGAAAAATTTGTACAAATTGATGAACAACGCGATATTTGGTAAAACTATGGAAAACGTGCGCAATCACGTCGATGTAAAATTATTGACAAAGTGGGACGGACGATACGGCGCGGAAGCGATGATAGCAAAACCAAATTTTCACAGCAGAAGCGTCTTTTCGGAAAATCTAGTCGCCGTTGAACTGCGCAAACTCGAGGTGAAATTCAATAAACCGATCTACGTCGGTATGTGTATACTCGATATATCGAAAGTGTGTTTATACGAATTTCATCACGAATACATGTTACCATTATATCGCGAAAATTGTAAAATAATGTACACCGATACAGACAGCTTGATTTATCACATCGAGTGCGAGGATGTGTACGAGAACATGAAACGCGATATCGCTAGATTCGACACGAGCGATTATCCGGCTAACAACGCGTACGGTATACCGCTCGAGAACAAGAAGGTGCCGGGCTTGATGAAGGACGAGAATAACGGTGCGATCATGACCGAATTCGTCGGACTCAGGGCGAAGATGTACGCGTTAAGAGTGGATGGTAGGGAGGACGCTAAAAGAGCAAAAGGCGTCAAGCGTAACGTCGTAGCGCGTACCATAACGTTTAACGATTACACGCGGTGCCTGCATGATGAAATTGAAATGACTCGACAGCAGTCCTGCATAAGATCAAAATTGCACGAAGTGTACACCATCCACGAGACGAAAATCGCCCTGAGTCCGTACGACGACAAGCGGTACGTCATACCGAATTCAACCGATACGCTACCGTGGGGACATTACCGGATACCCTTGTAATGTAATGTAATGTAATGTAATGTATGTATGTATGCATGTATGCATGTATGTATGAGGAAAACAAAAAAAAATATATTTCTATCTTTCTTTTTTCTTTTTATATTTCATATTTTATATGCTGTATACATCTTACACATATTATATTTTTATATATTTTTACATATTTCAGATACTTTATATGTATTTCATATTTTTCATATGTTAAAAATAAAATACAGTTTGTACGAATTAAACCACATTGTCCTTGTGTATCCAAGAGTTGTGCGATCCATCGAATCCTAACCATTTCACGTAAACCTCGTCACCCTTTCTGCGCAGAACTTTCTCCACGAGATACACGTCCGGGTAAGTCGCGCGACGCAACTCGTACTCGTAGAACGCTCCAGCGACAGATTTTTTGCGATAGTCCTCGAGTAAATAGGTTACGGGATTAGTACGCTGCACTTTAACGATCTTAAACACCTCGGTGGTCCAATTTGGCGTGTAACCCTTCTCGAAGATCGTCTTGTACTTGCTAACGCGTACCGAGTCACCTATTTTGAACTTTGCCGGACCCGCGATTTTTATCGCGCTGTACACCGTAGCCAAGAGTCTTTCGGCGATCGCGGGGGTAACGTCGACGGGTCGCATACCGATCGTTCGATGCTTGCGCGTGTTGTAATCCGACACGAGTCGCGGCAACGCGTCGACCCACTTGTAAGTTCCGTTGAGCGTAAACATCTTCCACATGTCGTTTTTTAACGTGCGATTGAATCGTTCGACGACCGATGCCTTCAACACCGAATACGTGGAATAATGATTGATGCCGTGTTTCTTCACGAGACGTTGCACGTCGGCGTTGTAAAATTCCTTCCCCATATCGGTTTGCATATTTTTCGGGTGCCTCTCGCTATCTCGAATTATCTCTGCGATAGCATCAGCCGTCTCGCTTCCGCCTTTACTCTTGAGCGGTACGGCCCACGCGTACTTGCTCAACACATCGATGACGGTAAGTATGTAGTGGTAACCTCTGTTGAAACGAGAGTACGGACGCATCTCGACGATGTCAGCTTGCCACAGGTCGTCGTAACCCCGCACTACGACGCGTCTTCGGAGAAAATTTCTTCTCGCCGGAGCATGCAGTTCCTCGACGAGTCGTAGCTTCTCGATATTTTTACGTCCATCGGATTTTAACGATGTCATGTTTTTAGCTGTGTGGCTGGTCGGCGCGTAATAATATGTGCAAAGAAATTACATCATAATTTATATCTCTAACTTTTTTTAACCATTCAATAACCGTTTATTCCCGTTCATCGTCTTTCAATAATGGTTCTTTGTCATCAGTCATTCGTCGTCGTTCGATAGCCGTTCGTAGCCGTTCCTGACCCGTTCGGTAGCCGTTCCTGATTTGTTCGCAGCCGTTCCTGAGCCGTTCCTGAGCCTGTCGATAACCGTCCGACAGCCGTTCCTGAACCGTTCGGCCGTCCTTTAACCGTTCGTAGCCGTTCGTGAACCGTCCTTTGCTGTCCGTGAACCGTTTGTTGTCGTCCATTGTCGTTCGTTGGCGTTTCGTTAACGTTTCGTCGTCGTTTTGTTGTCGTTTGTTGACGTTTCGTTAGCGTTCGTTGACGTTTCGTCGGCGTTTCGTTAACGTTTCGTCGTCGTTTTGTTGTCGTTCGTTGACGTTTCGTTAGCGTTCGTTGACGTTTCGTCGTCGTTCGTTGACGTTTCGTTAGCGTTCGTTACTCGTTTTTAATCTAGCGATATTCGCACGCCGAAGCTCGTTTACCACAGTCTGTAACGCTCGCACGTCTTTCTCTAACGCGGCAAGCTTCTCGTCTGACTCTTTCAGTTGATTTCTCAACGTTTTAACGCACCGATCCAGGTACAGTTTGTTGACGGCGTCGGTATCAGTCTCAGGTTGCGCTACACGGCGAATCTTGCGCGACCTCGCGTCAAAGTCCGTAACGACCCGACACAGAGCGTTATCGCGCACGAAATTTCTCATTAATCCGCTCCATCGACGGTACGAAATGGCGTTCGTCACGTCTTTGCTCTGCTCGGATATCCCAAATTTGTTGATATGCATCATCGATGCGAGCGACATCGATCGATCGATTGATTAGTTTTGTCGAGACACAGTTTAATTTATAATAATGCCGGCTTCGCGAAGTTCCTCGATGATCGACAGAATCTCGTTGTCGTGGCCGTTGTGGCCTACTTGGTGCGAAGCGTCGAGCAATCGTAAACGATCCACCAGCTCGTTGGGATCGTCCCAGTGCACGTAGTCGATCTTGTTGTCGGTTAGCGTCATTTTGCGAGGCACGAATAATCCCTTTCCAGATTTTTTTTCCTTGGGTTCGATCGGTATCAGCTTTGCGATTATTTCTTTGTACTTGTATCCCCTGTTACTCAGTAATCGACCGTGCGCATCGTGATTGCGTTTATGCGCGCTCGTCGTCAACAGCATACTCTTGTACGTTTGCTTATCATCCTCCGTATAGATGACGTCATCGGGGGCTTTCTTGAAGATCAACTCGTAAAGACCAGGCGTGCCGGCGTATCGTACGCCGTCGATAATTATGTTATCCGCGTTGTCCACGTCAAAATGTTTATTACCGAACATCATTCCATCGTTGTCGAGATAAACACCGTATACGGTGTCAATACCACTCTCTCGATCGCCGCTCAGATCAGGCCAGATATACCTTCGACCCAGTGGACCTAACTGATCTCGCAACGTTTCTCGACCCTTCAGCGTTTGTAACTGATTTCGGACGGATGTCACGAGCGAGTCGTCAGTGGTTTCGAAAACATCCTCGTTCGCGAGTAATTCGGACATCGTAGGTTGTACGGTTTTCATTGACGTTGATGGTGTAGAGGTTATCGGCGGTACATCCGGTGCAGCGTCCGATCGTTTCGATTTATGTGGTATCGGTGAGCGATCCGACCTGACATTGGATCGTTTTCTCTTTTGCGGTGTCGCATCATCCTTCTCACGCTTCGGGATGGATAACGCTTCGATCCCCGCATCGATGTTACTCTCGGGTTCGTTCTTCACCGCGATCGAGCTAGAGTTGTTGACGATCTTTTGTAGCGGCTCGATGAGAGGTCTAAAGCGCCTGTCCAACACGATATCCTCCTCGATCTTACCGGTCTTCAAAGCGCAATGTTTCTTGCGAATCGATTCGCTAGTTTTCACAATTGCCCTCGCAATCTTCTCGCGCTCGCGAATATCCTCGCTCTTGTCGATCTCAGCCATCGCGGAAAAGCAAAAATGTCGATCTCTCTCTTACGTTTCACCCCCGACGAAGTATCGACAACGACTAATCGTTTTGCGGTATCGCGAACACGTTAAATCCTTTTCTGTATCGACCATCGTTGAGCGAGCTGTCCTTGTCTATTACTACGAATCCGTACTTGCACTGCCAACAATCGCGACACAACGCGCAAAATTCATCGTACGACATGTCGGTATTCACGTGATCGTTGTACACGTGTTTCAGGTTGGTACCATCCTGTTTGAACAGGATCAGCAGGTTCGCGTTATCGCGTATCAGATGTTTAGGTATTCTCGCATACGTCTGACAGAGATAAAAGCAGTCGACGCTTGAGTGCCGACCCATTGAAAAGTACTCTCTCACCGCATCTTGCTTATCGCATGCCACATCATCGAACACGAAGATCGAGTTTGGACGCGCCTCGCTCGGCGGAATGACGTCACTATTGTTGGAGAACGTGAAGTAGCCGATTTCGTCGATCGATGTCAGCAAATTCTCCAGATATCGATATTTCGGCTGTTGCAACGACTTTGAGTACACGTACACGTTTTCGAAACGTACGCCGTGCGGACTTTCCAGCAGGCTTATCAGAACGTTGGTTTTACCGCAATTCGAGGGGCCACAAACGATCGCGCGTATAGTAGTAGGTAGCATCGTACCATGCTTGCGCATCTCCGCGTTGTCCCCCATCGATCGTAATCTGTCGTCGCAATTCGTTACGCGTATCGCCAAAGGTTGTCGCACGAATCTCATTTTTTTCACACCGTCGACTGAGGAATGCTGGATCGAACGCCTATTTATAGGTGCGCGGAACCGCGAATCACTCAGTAACAAAAATGTTCGTCCTGCTGTCGAGACCTTCCGATATTTGTGATTTGAGCGCCGAACAGTTACAATTTGTGCCGAAAGTCGTTCTGCTGCGAATGTGCGGCGATCACGTCCACTACCTGTGAGACAAGCTTCCGGAACATATAAAGGCGGATTTAGAGGTTCAACAATATCGTCGCTGTTACGAACATTACAATCAACCGTGGCAGCGAACGCACATCGACGGTCCAGCACCGTTGATAAAAGATTGCGGCGAATGTCAACGAAAATAGGTAGAGGCCTATTAAATCGCGCGATAAACGCCCTTCCTTTCGAGTTACATATCCCCGGCTATCAGTTTTGCGGCCCGGGCACGCGGCTACAAGAGCGCTTAGCGAGAGGCGATCGGGGTATAAATCCATTGGACGCGGCCTGCCGCGAGCACGATACAGCGTATTCCCGGAACACCGATCTCACTGAGAGACACGCGGCTGACAGGATACTCGCCGAGAAAGCGCGAACTCGCATCGTCGCGAAAGATTCGACTCTCGGTGAGAGAGCCGCAGCCACAGCTGTTTGGGCAGCGATGAAAGCCAAGACAAAGATCGGCATGGGTATGAAAACGAAGACGAAGACGAAGACGACGATGAGGACTACGCGGAAAAGGTTAACGAAAAAACGGATACTTCCGACAGCGAAACGAGGCGGTGTATTGCCGATTCTACCGATGTTGGGCGCACTCGGATCTTTGATCGGTGGAGCGGCTGGCGTGGCCAAGGCGGTGAACGACAGCAAAGCCGCGCGGCGTCAGCTGGAGGAGCTGCAACGTCACGATCGCGCGATGGAAGGTCGCGGACTTTATCTCGCTCCGTACAAATACGGACAGGGACTGTATCTCGGCCCGTACAAACGTGGACAAGGAGTGGCAACGAAGAAAAAAAAAACGTCGAAAAGACGCTAAAAATGCCCACGGGTGTGACAACGAACATACAATTAGAACAATTGGCGAAACGTATGCGTATACCGTACTTTAGAGGGGTTTTCATGCGTGATTCGTTACCGATCGGTGGTATATATCGAAACGAGAGCGGCATTGTGAATTTGGATAGTACCAAAGGACCAGGTACTCATTGGGTAGCGTACGCAAAAAGGGGAAATCGCGCTATATATTTCGACGGTTTTGGTAATCTTCGACCGCCGAATGAATTGGTGCGATATTTCGGACGGAACGTGACGAAGATCGAGTACAATCGCACGTCCTTTCAAACTTACGATCAAAGCATCTGCGGACAATTGTGTCTGCGGTTTCTCCAAACGGTCGACGACGATCGGTGTGAATTTAAAGCCTGACGATGCGCCATAAGACTCAGTATTCGTTAAACATTTTTGCCGACATGTCTATGACATTCACGCTGACCGGGAAGAGTAGCGTCCTCGTGGCGCACTACCATCCAGCCATAGATTTGAGCGACGGTGATTACGAGCTCGGTCTAACGAATTTTGAGACTTATCATACGATGTCGAACGTGAATTCCTCGAATAATAAATTTTATTTCGATGAGGATGACACGGAAATTACGATTCCCGAGGGATCGTACGAGATACACGCAATACACGAGTTTTTGAAACGTGCAATTTCACAGAAACGTCCGCGACGCGTAGTTCGCTCCGGCACTCGTGTCGACAAACGCGGTGATATCACGGTGATATCGCGAGAGGGGACCGTTCGAGCGAACGGTGACGAAGACGAGGCTGTAGAATACCCGATAGTGCTCCGTGCTAATTACAATACGATGAATAGCGAGATCAAGTGCGCTTTCAGAGTAAACTTTAACAAACCCAACAACATAGGATCGCTGCTGGGATTCTCGTCGAAGCGTATATTGCAGCCGGGGCAGTGGCACCAATCGGACATACCGATTAATATCATCAACGTAAACATTATCCGCGTAGAGTGTAACGTGACCGCTGGTGCGTACAGCAACGGCAAACGCGTTCATACGATACATGAATTTTCACCGAGCGTGCCGCCGGGATATAAGATATCGGAAACGCCGGCGCAGATCATTTACCTGCCGATCATCGCGCGGAGCATTATGGATCTAACGATACGCATCGCGGATCAAGACGGACGATTGCTCGATTTTCGAGGAGAAGAGATCACCATCAGATTGCACGTACGACGGCGACAAAATTAACGTGCGATACATGAGATGCTCGTGTTGAGCGGAGCGAAAGACGCGAGAGATAACGCGAGGCCAGCGACAACAACGTCAACATTCGCTAATATCCAGTCATCCGGTTGCACTAAGAAAAAGAAACTCAACGCGTCGAACATTGAATTTTTACAATCTTTGGGATTCGCGGTGCGAAATATCTGAGAAAATATGACCGATATCCTTAACATCGAAGGCGAGCCGGTCTTTGACGATCGTATCGTCAAGATCGAGACTCACACGTACAACCCGTACGCCAACACGACGTTTGAGCACAGCGACGAGATACGAATACCCATACAACAACAGGATCTGTATACCTTGCCGTATGAGAGTTTTCTATACATCGAGGGAAAACTAAAGATAAACAAACCAGCTGAAGGATCTAATGTGGTACTGGGAAATAATTGCGTCGCGTTTATGTTCGATGAAATCCGATACGAACTCGACGGTGTGGAGATTGATCGTAACAGAAATGTGGGAATAACTAGCACACTCAAGAACTATGTAACGATATCATCCGATAAAACCGTGATTATGAGGAACGCCGGCTGGAATGCGCAGTACGCATTAACAGATAACAATGACCCGAATGGATACTTCAATTATTGCGTACCGCTCTACATGTTATTGGGATTTTGCGAGGATTACAGACGCGTGGTGATTAACGCTCGTCACGAGTTGATCTTAATACGATCGCGCAACGACAACAATTGTCTGATTGGAAATTTGGCGCTGGAGCCTGTGATCGACATATTCAAGATACAATGGCGAATGCCACACGTGGTATTGAACGAGATCAATAAGCTGTCGATGCTGCGCGCCTTGGAAAGCGGACGATACCTCAGCATGGGTTTTCGCTCGTGGGATCTGTACGAATTTCCGCTATTGCAGCATACAACCAAGCATTCGTGGCCCATTAAAACCGCGACTCAGCTGGAGAAGCCGCGATACATTGTCTTCGTTCTGCAGACAGGCCGGAAAAATGTCATGTCCGAGGATGCGAGTCGATTCAACCATTGCAAATTGACCAACGTGAAACTTTATCTGAACTCGGAATGTTATCCGTACGACGATATGAATCTAGATTTCGATAAAAACAGATGGTCGATTCTGTACGACATGTACCAGCGTTTCTGCAAAAACTATTACGGATACGACTATCTCGAGCCGAGTCTCGCAGTCACACAGTTTTTACGTAACGGTCCGTTCGTGATCATCGATTGCTCTCGACAAAACGAATCGGTCAAGAGCGCAACCGTGGATGTACGATTGGAATTCGAGTGTAAGGAGAACGTGCCGCCGAATACCACTGCGTACTGTCTCATCATACACGATCGCGTGATTCAGTACAACCCGTTGACCAACGTTGTGCGCAAAATCACTTAAGTGTGTGGGATGAGATGATATAAAACCAATAATGCATCAGGATCAATCGCAGTCTTCTTCTTCTTCTCGACGTGCTGATATAAAAACGTTATGTCCATACCAACGTTCGTGGACCTACAAGGATTCTTCGTCGGGATGAAATTTGTCGTAAAGGAGGTGGCGGTGCTGAGAAAGGGGACCGTTCTGGCGCATTACATTTTTACATACCCCCTACCATGGAATCTCCTCACAAAATCCGACAAATCATGTGCTTCTTGGCTGATCGCGAATCACCACGGATTACGATGGGAAGACGGAAACGTGCCGCACGGCATGGCTAAACGCTTGATTACATCGGCCGTGCTTGGTACGGAAGAGGATGACGAGACGTCGACTCTCGTATATGTCAAGGGATGCCAGAAACGAGAATGGCTGGTGGATTTGCTTGAGAATCTTGCGAGAGAAAATTTAATCATCGAGACTTTGGATGCTGATTACGAAGATATTGAATCTTTAAATAATCTAGATGTTACTAATACTATACGATGCGGAAAACATGTTAAGAATTGCGCATTACAGAATGTATTAAAAATATTTAGCTGGTGGTCGCAACGCCAAAAAAAATTGCAATATTTTTATAAATAAAATGTGTAAACGTATTTAATGTTTTTTTATTTCTTATTCTCCCCACTCCTTTCCTCGCGAGTCGTTTCTAAGAATTTTTTTTAACGTTGACCGTTTCCCCTTCTCCTAAATTTTCAGAGCAATAATCTCCCATCGCATCATACGTTGACCATTTCCCCTTCTCCTAAATTTTCAGAGCAATAATCTCCCATCGTATCATACGTTGACCGTTTCCCCTTCTCCTAAATTTTCAGAGCATTGATCTCCCACCACATCATACTTTTGAAAAATAAGCGTCACGTATATTCGGTTAATTTTTATACGATCAGTGTCGTGTCAACTGCTAGTACCAACGGTTCACTTCTCATAACTGAGAGACAAAATGTACTCCGCTGAAGGAAGCACCAGCAACGGTTGCAAATGCGTGAATTACTACGTTCCACGAGACGAAATTAAGCCGTGCAAGAAACCACGAGATGAAATTAAGCCGTCCAAGAAACCACTTGATTTGTAAGTATCACAAATGTTTCATACATACATATATTTTTCATATATGTTTTTTCCATACTATTCCATATTTTTTTTTTATTTTTTCAGATGCGATAAACCTCGTTGTATACCACGTATTTTGGTACGCAGATTTGCTTTGACGCGTACTGCTTATAAATACTTGGATATTGGAATCAGCGTTGGAATAACATCTTACGTGGAATTGCATCTCGGCGATAACCGAGGCAATCAAATCATATTATCTATCGACACATGGGAATCGCTAATGCTGAAACGAGCGGACATTGAACGACTTGTGCAAACGCCCGATCATACACCAATATGGATTAACGATTTAAGAATTGAGATTGTTAAAATAAGTGATGCGAGTGTTGTCAAACTTACGTTGCGCGATTCCTGCTTGTATATGAAACCGTCAACTATATTTTTCTTATTCGAACTTGAACACTGTGTTAATCTCGAATATTTGAAGCTGTGCGAGAATTTAGAAGCCGTAAATGAGAGTTTCGATCAATTTGTTCGGAGTTTGCAAAGTAATATGTTTGGCGCCGAGAGAGATTCTGCGGTTAAAATCTTGCGCGAAGTCTATGATAAAACATCTATCATAGATTGCGAACTATTAGCTTATGCTGTGGATGAACTTTTGTCTGAAACCTTGAGACGAGGTGATGTATGGTAATATAAACAAATGTGTTAAAAAAATGAAAAAAATGAGCAAAATGATTATTTCGCTACCCTTCCTCTCATATAAGATAGATATGTAACTGCGGCGCGACCGGGTGGGAGAAGGATAGCGCGAAGGATGCACTTGGGAGAGAGAGAGAGAGATAGCGCGAAGCATGCACGCGGATGATACGGCGTTCGTAAGACGGTGCGAGAAGCATAGCGCGGGGCATGCACGCGTGAAGGAAAAGGATAGAGTCCGCATTGGCGTGGGAAAAGGATAACGTTCGCGGGAGAAAGAGAGAGATAATGCGAGGCATGCATGGACGTGGGAGAAGGAGGCGCAGAAATAATCAACATTTTTTTTTTATATAGAATAATAATAATATTTAATCAAAATTTATGTGTAATACAAAATATGTGTGTGTGTGTGTGTGTGTGTGTGTGTGTGTGTGTGTGTGTGTGTGTTTAAAAAAATATATATAAAATATAAAAATATAAAAATAAAAATAATAATAGAAATAATAATGATAATAATGATAATAATAATAATGCGGCGCTCCATCTGAAACAGAAAGAAATCTTATTAGTATATTAATTTAATGTTTATAAATCTAATATAAATTTAAAAAGAAGATACTTACATTATCCTCCTGGAGCCGCAAGCTCTTCCTCCCAATCCTCCTCTTCCTCTTCGATATTTGTTTATAATGTTTATAAATAAATTATAGCAGCCGGACATCGGCGCTCGCCTTATCATTTAATTCTAAAAAGCACTTGACTTTTCTTCGCGCGACCGAAATGTTTTTGACACCCTTCGTTCTTCATTATATATTTTTCATCTGTCGCGTTATGGTACCGCGATGGTTCTATCTTGTTTATAATAAATTATAGCAGCCGGACATCGGCGCTAGCCTCCTTATCATCTTTCTACGAAATTCAATAATGCCGCACGTGCAATAGTGCGAGACGATATTTGTTTATAATGTTTATAAATTCGAGCGGTCGGACATCGGCACTCGCCCTTTGTAATACACCGCCCTGTTTATGCTCCCGCGATAAGCTCGCCCGCCCGCGTGACGTCATTCCCCCGCGCCACCAAAATCCCCCTCCGCCCGCGTGACGTCATGCCCCCTCGCCCGCGCGGGACCCCCCCGTCCCTCACTTCCCCTCAGAGGACCAGAGTTAGAACCCGCATACTAATACTACTTTTTTATTTATGAGTGCGAACGTAATCGGCAAATCGTTCATTTCGCAAAATGGATGTACGGTGGAAACATCCTTGGACGTCGATCGTCTGTGGACCTACGGGATGCGGAAAAACAATTTTCGTGAAAACGTTTCTTCGTCATGTGTAACATTTATCCGTCATGTCAGATGTTCGATTCGAGAGAATTTTATTTTATTATGCAGAGTGGCAAGATGCGTATCAGCGTTTACAATGCGCCGCGAGTGAAAAAGAAGAAGAGAAAAAAGCACAAAAGACCGGTTACGTTAATAATGCATTGATAAAATCGAAGAAAAATATAATCGAATTTCGCGAGGGATTACCGCGCTCGGAAGATTATTCCAACGATCCGCTCTCGCCAAAATTAATAATAATTGACGATCTTATGAGGGAATCGTCGTCGTGCGACGCTATCGTAGATCTGTTTACCAAAGGAAGCCATCATAAAAATCTCAGTGTTATACTCATCTCGCAAAATCTCTTTCATCAAGGGCGCGGACAGCGCGACATATCTCTCAACGCGAATTACATAGTAGTTTTCAAAAATCCGCGCGATCGCGCTCAAATTCGTCATCTAGCGCGTCAAGTATATCCCGACGATCCAAAGTTTATGGGAGAAGCGTACTACGACGCTACATCGAGACCACACGGGTATTTATTGCTTGATTTGAAACGATCGACTCCAGACGAATATCGCTTTCGCACGTGCATCTTTCCCGACGATACTCGGTATTACGCATACATACCGCGTAGATCGAACAATAGAAGTGGGGGCGTATAAAAGGGTAAAATTCGTGTTCGCAACTTGTCAGTCGTGCGATTACAGCGTAATGGTAAAAAAAGAAAAACCTGATAAAATTTTCAATACGCTAAAGGGTAACGTACCGCTTTGTTGTAGCGATAAAAAGCGTTTAGCCAAACATAAAACGGTCCTGCGGCGTGTTGCGGCAAAACAAGGTAATTGGAAGATTAAAAGAAAACTGTTAGTACAGAGAGGTGGATTTTTACCCTATCTTATTGGACCTTTACTAGGTTAGCTATACTAGGGGCTATATTATCCCGGATTATCGGCGAATGAAAGAGAAAAATACAATCCTATACATCCCGTACATTCTCCGTATAGGAAAAATAATAAAAATAATAAAAAAGGAAAGTGCTAACACCTGTACTTTGAACAATGGAGAGGGCTAAGAAAATGGTTTTGATATCTACCGAAAATCTTGAGAGAATGCAGCGAATGCAACAGCAACCGGAAATAGCATCTATTGCGATGACTGATAATTCGCCGAAGAAAAATACGGAAATATCAAGTGCGGAAAATGTAAATAATAATAATTCAGTACGAACACCGAGAACAGCTTTATCGCGGCTCGATGCGGAGATGTGGCGTATTCTTAACCTCGCGACTCCTGTCGACGAGGACAAAAGATGGAAATTGTATAAGGAAGTACTCCAGCGTTATCTTCACTTTGTTCGGGAAGCGAAAAAACGCTTACGTGAGGATACACAGGGTAACGGCGAGGACATTAATGACGAGCAGAACGAAGACACGAATTTGGATGTCGACGATAACGAATTTATGGAAACGTCAACTTTAATTAGCAGCGGCCGCGGCGACGGTAGCGCTAGTAATAGTAGTAGTAGTTTCGGGAAAAAACGCGCACGATCGGCTGAAATGATCAAAAAAATACTCGATACTGTACCGAAATCTTATCGCGACAAAGCGCGAGCGCTATTAAAATATTTGATCGATATTCCGTCATCTAAAATTAGCTGGGATAGACGAGGACTCGTAACTATAGACGGCTCTGTCATAACGGGTTCGAATATCGCGGAACTTATAAACGACGCGATACGCGAGAGAAAAACAGTAAAAGCAACCGGAAGAATTCAGTTTGCTCGATTACTGCGCGACATAGACACTCCTTCCAATCTCATAGGAAATCGTGATTTATTACATACGTACGCCCGATCTCAGCGTATTAAAATCGTGGTACCGCGCGGAAGTTTCACTCCAAAAACTTCGACCGAGCGTTCAAAGTCGTACAGACGTAAGGTAGACAAAATGAGCGAAACCGAAGGTGATACGCTATTTGTATCCACCGACGAGGACGAAAGCGACAAAACAGTAACGAGTTACGCAGATTTTCCGACAAAGAAAAGAAAAGAATTGCTCGACTGGAGCAAACTCAAATGATGGAACTCGAAAAATTGTATTACAGTCCCTCGCACTATGCCGGCTATTCGGCGACGGATAATTTATCGCGAGCTGCTAAACTGAATTTCACACGTAACGAGGTCATCGACTGGCTTAAATCGCAAGACGCATACACGTTACATCGTCCGGTACGTCGAAAATTTCCACGCCTACATTATAACGTGACAAATATCGATGACTTATGGGAGGCTGATTTGATCGATATTCGTAATCTCAAGAGCTATAATGATGGTTATTCATATCTATTAACGGTTATTAACGTACTCAGTAAATTCGTTTGGGTAGAACCTTTACGCGACAAAACAGGTGCCTGCGTGGTAAAAACCTTTCAACGCATATTCTTGAGAAACAAAGAGCGCCTACCCGTATACCTGCAGACCGATAAAGGTAAAGAATTTATTGCTCGGCAAGTACAAAATTTCTTAAAAGAAAAAGATATTCGTTTTCGCGTAGCTCGTAATCCTGATATTAAAGCAGCTATAGTGGAACGTTTTAATAGAACGCTCAAGGAACGAATGTGGCGATATCTTACTCATAAAAATACACGATGCTACATCGATGTTTTGCAGGATATCGTTCGCGCTTACAATCATACTCGGCATTCCACCATCAAAATGCAACCTGCAGTCGTTACGAGGGAAAATGCGCGAATCGCGCGTGAAAATATGAATCGTCGCTGGAACGACAACGGCGATGGGGCGAAGAAAAAGAATCGCGGGCAAAAGGCTAAATATAACGTGGGCGATTTCGTGCGTGTCAGTAGAGCAAAAGTAGCCTTTGAGAAAGGATACGAGGCAAAGTGAAGCGAAGAAATATTTCGAATTCACCGTGTTCTCGAATGGAGAAAACCACGCGTATACGAATTAAGCGATTTAGCGGGCGAAGTTATAGACGGGATTTTTTATGAACACGAATTAGCATCTGTTATTAAAGACTTGCAAGGGGAAGAATTTATCGTCGATCGTGTGATAAAAAGTAGGGGACGTGGCAACAATAAACAATTATTAGTTAGTTGGCAAGGATATCCTTCAAAATTCGATTCTTGAATACCCGCTTCGAGTTTAAAATCTTTGAATCAAATATGAGGGAGGAAGGATTTTATATAATTCTCCCGAGTAATAGCAGCATGCGTTTTTTTCCGGAGAATAAAACCACGTGTTTCACCACTGAATTACCTCAACGTATAGACTTGCAAGGACGTTGGGAAGTAGCGCTCACGGAGATTCAATTTCCGACTAGCTTTCTTCATATACGTCCTGGAGAAGGAATCATAAAATTTATCAATATTCAAGAATTCACGATAGGTTCCCAAAAAAAGAAAATCAACGCTAAGAAATCTGAAATACCATCGGGTATTTACTCAAGTTTGCACGATATTATAGAAGTTGTAAATTACTCTGCAAAATCCGTGGGTTCGCATATTCATTGGCAATTTGGAGCTATTATCGGACGCAAAATTATTATGAAACTTTCTTGCGACATTACGAAATGTGATATGATTCATTATGTAAATTTTTCCGAAAAACTTTGCCGAATACTCGGCTTCGATACACACAATAAGCTCAATGCTAGTGTTGTGGAACGTTTACCGTTATGGCTCTTTAGTGAAACAGACTTCAATATACAAAATACTGATGAGAAGCATGGTAAAATTGAAAATAATACCGTTACACCAGGCATTTTACCTTCCTGGATTTATGATGTTGAAATTTATACATCACCATTTTACATATTTACGCGCGAACGCGTAATAATAGCCGCCGAACCAGCTAGTTTGTTGCGCGGTATCCCCGACAAGCTCTTTGTCTATTGCGATATTTGCGAACCCTATATTACTGGCAATGTACAATCTCCTCTTTTGCAAATAGTCGCACTCGATGCTGGAAATGATTACGCGTTCGCGTCTACTCAAATAAAGCATTTCTCGCATACTCAATACATTGCCCTGCGTCAAACGTCTTTTCGCACAATCGAGATAGATATAAGAGATCAACTAGAACAGAGTATACCATTCGAATTTGGAACGCTGACAGTGACATTACACTTTAGGCGTATCGAGTAGATAACATAATAATAATTAGAGACCTCAATAAAAAATTAAACGTTAATGGATTATTATTCGACGTATTACGACGAGTTACAAAACGGCGGCAGTCGCGGCGGTGGAATTCCGCGAGTTTTCGTCGGATCGCCCTATCAACGAGGTCACGGTATTGGTAGTTTTCTCGGAGGATTGTTCAGACGAGTACTACCTTATTTAACCAGAGGCGTACGGACTGTGGGGAAAGAAGCTTTACGTGCCGGTGCTAATATAATCGAAGATGTTGAAAACAATATGCCGTTTAAGGTAGCGGCCAAACACCGATTTGAAGAATCGCGCGACAATCTTAAGAGAAAAGCTAAAGAAAAAATAAACAGTCTGATGAAGGGTTTGGGTTATAAGTCGGATGCAAAAATGCATGTAGCTCAGTTTCCTTTCGGCGCGCTCAACACGCGCATCGCTAAATCCGCGACGTTGCGTAGACGACGCCAGGTGCGTAAGAAAAGTTTGTCAAAGCGCAAGACGCGAGGGAAAAAAAGAACAAATACAAAAACATCTAAAAATAAGAAAAGAAAAAATCGCACAACGGTTAAAAGACTTAAGACATCCGCGAAACGGCGTAAAACTGGTAGAAAGCGCACCGTATCCGACATATTTTCTTAAACGACATATATTCTAAACACATCTAACAGTGAGAATTACAGCGACGACAAAAAAATTTGCGGTAAATAAGCATGTCCTTTCTTCACACGCATTCGAGCGAGTGTTTAAAGAGCGAACTCGATCTCTTTTCTTTACCGCCCACACAAACTAGTATTGAGAGTTCGCAATGGATTCATTACAAACCCGTGACTTCGCTCTCGGACGATTCCCCGATAGAATTCGTCATCCCGGGTCACGGAGAAGAATATTTAGATCTCACGCACACCATGTTAAGTCTTCGCTTACGCGTAGAAACGATGGGCAATTCCACGGGGCATACTTCGGGCGCAGCCGTCACGGCCACTATAGGCCCCGTAAATCATTTACTTCATTCCATGTTCAATCAGATCGACGTGTATTTCAATCAAAAGCTCGTGTCGCCTCCAAACAACGCTTACGCGTACCGCGCGTACATCGAGGCGTTATTAAATTATTCTTCACCCGCAAAAACTTCCCATCTAACCTCCTGTCTATGGGACGCGGATACACCCGGTCAAATGGACGAACCGGTGGGATCAAAATCGCCAAATTCCGCTCTCGTGAGACGCGCGCGTTACATTCACGGCGGGCGAGCGCTAGATCTTGTAGGGCATCTCCATTGCAACGTTTTCAATCAAGACAAATTTTTAATTAACGGTGTAGAAGTACGCTTGAGACTCGTCCGTTCGAAAGATTCGTTTTGTCTTATGGACAGTAACGGTTCATCGTCGAAAATTCATATACTGGATGCGAGCTTACTCGTGAGAAGGGCGAAAATAAGCGCCGGATTATTACTCGCGCATGCTAGAATGTTGAGTAAAGTTACGGCCAAATATCCGCTCATGAGAGTCGAAGTTAAAACATTTACGATTCACAGTGGTGTTGTGGATGAATCGTTAGATAATGTAATACTGGGTCAACTTCCGAAAAGGATAATAGTCGGCTTTGTTAATAATAAAGCGTTTAAATGGGGATAGAAAATTAAATCCGCTTAATTTCAAAAATTACGGAATAAATTTCTTCTCACTATACGTCGACGGTATGCAAATTCCTAGTAGACCGTTACAAACGGTTTTCTCGCCGGAGGAACCGCTTTACGTCGAAGCTTATCAAACTCTCTTCGCGGGAACGGGCATCCATTTTTTGAACGAAGGAAATTCTATAAGTAGAGACGATTATTCCAAGGGATATACGTTATTCGCTTTTGATCTCACGCCCGACCTATCAGCTAATTACGCGGGACATTGGAATCTCGTGAGACATGGTAGTTTACGATTAGAAGTGCGATTCGAGAAGGCTCTCACAGAGACCGTTAATTGTATTATTTACGCCAAATTCGATAATGTAATAGAAATCGATTCGTCTCGTCAAGTCATCGTCGATTTTGCCGGATAGATATTTATCGCTCTCAAGTATTTGACAACGTAATACTCGGAAAATTTCCCTCCTTTTTCTCCCCTCCACATTCGATCAAAATGCCAACAGCGTAAAATATCAAAAAATATACAATATAATAGAAAAGAATTCAGTTTCATTCGAGACACGAGCGTCGACGCTTCGCGAGCAGTTTAAACTATTATAACCACGCTATCGAGAGCGCTCCAGTCTTCACAAAATGGATATAGTCATCGACATACAAGGTTTCCGCGATGCCTCTGCGAAGTTTATCCCCAAGGAAGTTGCTATTATCGCGCTTGACGCTCCATTCGTCGGACATTGGATTATGATGCCACCGCATTCATTTGGCGATTTACCAAGAAATGTAAGACATGAAAATAACTGGCTTACACGAAATTATCACGGCATCGAATGGTTCGACGGTGAAGCTAATCCGAAATATTTTACATCGCAACTACGTGAAATAACAAGACAGGCCCGTTACATTTACGTCAGAGGTGCCGAAAAAGAAACCTACTTGCGGAATCTACTCTCCAGAAATATACATAATTTGGAAGATATTTCTCCCGCATTCAAAAATCTGTCAGAGGGAGAAGTGCGCGGACGATATTGTGGTTACCACGGATTTCGAAAATTCGGAATCTTTCATTGCGCATTACGCAACGTATATAAATTAAAATATTGGCTGATCGAGCGAAATAATATCGCCTACGGCAATACGAACGTTAGTACTCAAACTACTTGTGGTTCTCCGGATAATTGGAGTTTAAACGCCTGTGACGACGACGACGACGACGACGACGACGACGAGGACGACGACGAGGACGCCGAAAACGAAGACGACGAAAACGAGGAAATCTGTAGCGCGTATGAGATTTCGCGCGATAGAAATGAAATAGAGAAAAAAAATCTGCAAAAATTCGAGCGATCAATAGAAGAAGAAGTAGAGAAATTTGAAAAATCTGAATTATCGTCGTTGATGGATAGAGACAAGCTCGAAGCAACTACTAACTCCACACGAGCTGACATTGAAAACTCAGCGTTACAAGCCGGCGCGACAAAAGACGCAGTAGCGAAGGAGGTAAAAACCGAAGTTATTGAATATATAATACCGCTCGTTCGTTCGCCTCCGTACCAAAATAATGAACTCTCGCGAAATTCTACAAGCATTGCACCACATCAATGCCACAGGCATGCGGGAGTTTATCCAGCCGACAGAGTCCCGAGGGTGTGGACGAGGTCGACTGCCATCGTCGCTAATACGGATGACCACAATCGACCTGGAGAACATTGGGTCGCCTTCTTCCTCGACGAGCATGGTACAGGCACATACTTCGACAGCTACGGAATACCACCCTTGCACGCCGGATTTCTCCACCGACTTCGGCGAAACTCCATCATCCATCGTTGGAATATTCAACAATTACAAGGAATTTTTTCTCAAACATGCGGACAATATAGTTGCGTATTTTTATATTATATGTGCAACGGTTACGATCTTAATCGGTTTCTTAGTCTTTTTACCGAAGATTGCGAACATAACGATCGCTTAATCGTACACTTATTTCGTAAAATTTTTCTTCGCGAAAAAAGAAACAAGTGAAACATTTTACGCTATGCGTTGCCGTGTTTAATCATGTAATTCGAATTGTAATACGGTATAGACGATGTACTCCTATGTAATATTTTAATTATATGTAATAAGAATATTGATTTATATAAAATTAATATCAATAAATGTAGGATGTTTTTTTACTTAAATTGTTAAATTTTTTTCATCTCCCCTCTTTCCTTTTACAGTATAATGTTCCAAACGTTTGAACTTTTTAACGCCTGTTTTTTTTATTATTCTTTCATTGGTTGAGGTAACGTAATTTCTTTCGGCGTGACAAATGCGAAACCCTATAGAAACTAAGGGAATTAGCCGGCCATAAAATGAAAATAACTAAAAATAGCCAGTGCTAGGATCAGGAAACTTTTTTCCCCACTTTATTGTCCTTTTGGAAAACAGTGGGGGGATTATGTATAAATTCTGATTTCCCATGAAAAATCCAACATTAGTTTTCCATCTCTCGAAATTTTTCGCGCATTTTTTAAGTAAAGTGAAGTGCTCGAAAATGTGTGTCGCCGATATTTTAAGAAAAATCGCGTTATTGTGTGCTGTTACTATACCGCGCTTTGATATCAAAAAATATCTCGACCGCATAACGGAGGAAGACAGCGAGAACAATTATCGCATGTTTAAAAAGGCCGCCAACAGCTGTTCGAGCGATGCCTTGGCAATAGTGTTTTGCTTAGGACATTTTGGCGGTGATGTCCGCCTATTAAATATAGCAGGCGAAATAATAACAGGCCGCCTAGTTATGGAGAACAAGGAGGATGAGGATATCGGCGACTATATAGCTCATCTTCTGATGCACTACCATCGACAACGTGCGTTAGGTAAATATATTTCACTTATAATAGCAACAATTACAAAAAATGTAGTAAATTTTAAATTTTTATTTTAATAAAATTTTTATTTTTGTTAAAATAGATATGCTCGCCATTTCGAAAATAGGAGCCGGATCAACGCGAAGAAAACGTCCTGCAGAAGAGGCTGTAGCAGGACCTTCACGAAGGCACCCTGAAGTCATTACGTTATCGGGTAAATATTACTTTTTTGGCGAAACGCGAAAATTTTATACATACATATATATATATATATATATATATATATATATATATATATATATATATAATGCTATATATAATTTTATTTTTTGTTTATAGACTCGGACGATGAAGACGACTCACTCGAACCCAGCTACTCTCCTATATATTCAGGAGAACCTGAGTGTCCTTCTCCCGAGGCATCGTTTTCCCCCCGTTCGCTTTCTCCACAGTCTTCGGAGGATGATGAATTCGAAAAGGCTATCCAGGAATTCTGTGGTGAACTCCCAGACCTAGAAGCCGCCTCTTCCTATCAAGATTAATCTCCTGCTATTTTTCTATTGTTTCTCGACTATCTCTTTTATCGCTATAATATGTAATATAATTTCGTATACTTTTCGCAGCGGTGAAAATAATTTTTTTGTAAATAAATATTAAATTATATGTAAATTTTCATTGTATATTATATCATATTTCCTCGATATATAAATAAAGATGTTTTTTATTTTAAAGCAACCAGGTGTGAAAATATTTTTCTTCCCTTCCTTTCTTCCCGGCGTCTCTGTGACGTCATAGTCTCAGTCCTAAACCTCAGCGTCAAACAGTCTCAGCTACCCTGTCACGAAACTAAAGTATGCGAGCCTGTATTACTAAAACGTAGGTTTATTGATAGTCATTGTTCGTTGCCATATGGATATATAATAGAACGTTAATTTTTCTCAGCTCACGTTTTATCGATGTATATAACAGCGAATTTGCATATTTTCTGTCACATAAGAAGTTTTGTACATTGCGAAATTATTATTTACATTTAAACATAAGTATAATATTTAATAAAAATTTTTTATTTTAAATCGCTTATATAAAAACATTTACTATTTTCCTATCCTTTCTCTCCTCGTCTAAGTGACGTCATAAAGCTCTAAAACCGACGTAATCGCTACCTGCACAGACTTGCTTTTTACGACCCCTTCTATTCTCGCGACGTCACCATTCTCGGTGGCCGCCATCTTGCCGATTCTTACACACGTGTTATTTTGCCGCGTTTTTCCCTCTCGCTCAGAAACATGCTCCTCATCCAATCAAACTGCCGGCAACTATAGGGAAGCCAATCAGAGCGTAGGGTCCCCTATGCCTGAGGACTACTCTCTACAAATATGCTCCTCATCCAATCAAACTGCCGGCAACTATAGGGAAGCCAATCAGAGCGTAGGGTCCCCTATGCCTGAGGACTACTCTCTACAAATACAACATCTAATCCTTATTCTAATAAGATTTCAGCTAGCCCAGCATACTAGGACCCTGTCTGGAAATGTGGAGGACCCAGGTTCGAACCCCGAGAATTTCCACTCGCCCCGGAAAAAAAAATAAAAAAATAAAAAATTTAAAAGGAAAAAATTTAAAAGGAAAAATTTAAAAGGAAAAAATTTAAAATTTAAAATAAAAAATAAAAAATTGTCTCGTAGACGTCTACGCATCTCCTCCCCCTTTTTTTTAAATAATAAAAATTGTCTCGTAGACGTCCACGAGTCCCCTCTTTTTCCATAGGTACCTGTGGTGGGCGTGGCCAGACAGGCACACAGCAGGGGGTCGGGGTCGGTGGTGGGGGTTTGTTGTGTCTAGCTATAGTTGCCCCTATACTACTTACGTAAGGAGAAACATAATAAAAGCGTTAATGAAGTAATAATATCCGCATTTCGGTAATAACATTAATATAAAACTTTAATATTATTTTGCTGTTATCATCGTTCAGTACAATGGTATTTGTAAGTCTTGCATTAATTATTCTGGTATGTATTGCCATAAGATACTTCGTCTTGAATTATCATCGCCGACAATCTTCTAAAACCGTAAACACCTTGCCTGGTCCGAGAACGCTCCCATTTATTGGGAATGCCCACATTCTTCTCCAGCGAAGTCCTAATAGTAAGAATGAAGAAATAATAGTATTAATGCTTAAGTTATAGAATAATAATAAAAAATTAGCAACACATACACAAAAGTTTTACAAATATAATATTAAAATTTATTTTTGCTAACATCGTATTATTTTAATATAATAAAATGTAAATATACCACATCTCAGATAATAAGTCATATAACATTTCGTAGATGTATTGAATATTTTCACTAAATGGGCAGAATATTATCCGTCCCCCTTCCGAATTTGGATGGGTAACAAATCATTCATTTTTATAAACAAACCAGATCAAATAAAGGTATGAAATACTTTATATTCATTTATATTCTACATTATAACTATTTATGTCAAACCTTACTAACTACTATAATTTATATCTTTGATGTAATCAATATAATTTTCCAAAGATATGTCAATTACTTAAAAGTGACGCAAACAAATATCTAACAGAAATATAAATAAATTTTGTGATGTAGATAGTCTTACAAAATAGTCATTGCTTGAACAGGAGTATAGTATACAAATTTTTTGAACCATTATTGGGCGAGGGAATACTCACAGCTCCTCGTAAGAAAGATGCTAAAAAATTACTTTTTAAAAAAAAAAGTGAAAAAAAAGCGCCAAGTGCACGCGCATAAGCGTCTTTTGCTATAAAGAAACTCTTATACAAAATAGTGTTATTTTAATTATTTTAATACAAAAACACTGTCACATCCAAACTAAAAAATTGTTTCACAAAATAGTTGTTTTAATTATCTACAAAAATATTGTGATATATGATAAAAATATTGCGCCAACTAATAAAAATCTATGTTACAAAATTTATTTATTATTATTTCTAATATTAAAAATTGTATCAAATTGCAATGTGATTAAAATAGTGGAACATATTTAAGTGAAAAAAACTTTTTATTAAGAAAACAAATTTTAGTATAAAATAACTTTTTAATTAGAGAAAAACTTGGCGCTGCAAAAATTCAAAATGTAAATAATACGTTAATTAGCATATGTTCAGTTTAGCAGCGCCAAATTTTCCTCTAATTAAAAAGTTATTTTATACTGAAATTTGTTTTCTTAATAAAAAATTTCTTTCACTTAAATATGTTCCACTATTTTAATCACATTGTAATTTGATACAATTTTTAATATTAGAAATAATAATAAATAAATTTTGTAACATAAATTTTTATTAGTTGGCGCAATATTTTTATCATATATCACATTATTTTTGTAGATAATTAAAACAACTATTTTGTGGAACAATTTTTTAGTTTGGATGTGACAGTGTTTTTGTATTAAAATAATTAAAATTACACTATTTTGTATAAGAGTTTCTTTATAGCAAAAGACGCTTATGCGCGTGCACTTGGCGCTTTTTTTTCACTTTTTTTTTAAAAAGGTAATTTTTTAGCAGTTATATCATTTCTTTTTTTTTTAATGTGTCATATACATGTTTTGCTACTATACACATGTTTACGAGCAGTCAGATAAAATTAATATATCTATTATATTTCTGAATTATAAAAAGCAACCCTTTTATTTCTTTGATTTCTATTGAACAATATCTATTTGTACATTCTTTTTTTAAAAAAAATTATTAACATTAAAACTAAAATATATTATTATATGCTTGTACTATGCTATAAATTGTTTGATTAATACGTCTTGTATCTTGATTATATATCAAAAACGAAAGATGTAAAAAGAAATCCAGTGTATTCAAATGCATTTGTCAAAGGATTGTCATCATGTAATTATTTGTCATGCATCATATGCAATTATAGGTATAAGTAATATAGGTGAAACACAGTCTGTGTGTGCAATTAAGTCTTATAAATTTCTATTTCTATTTTATTTCTATTTCTATCTATTTTTTTAATAATTTATAAATTTTTATAATAAATTTATAAATACATTTATTTTTCAATGGAACTAGAAAAATTTTTCAAGTTGTTAAGATTTTGATAAAGTCTGCGGCAACACATCTATTGCAAGCCAACATATTGCAACCAACCCTTGTCTCAATACTAAAAAGAACAAAATAATCAATAATATCAGTTTTAATAACAAATTTCTTCTTTCAAATATATATACCAAATAGCATTCCGACAGATAGAAAAATACAACGTAACAAATCTATTATATTCATTAACAATACTAGAACATGCTTCATCTATTTCAAGCAATGTATTTGCATCGAAATAAGAATTAACTATAATATGTTGATTTGAAATAAACATAATGCCACAGGCTTTGCCAAAATCTTATCAACAGCTTGAAAAATTCTTCTACTTCCACTGAAAAATAAATGTATATTTATAAATTATTCATAAGACATGCATTAACTTTACACACAGACTGCATTTCACCAATGTTATTTATACTTATCTGTAGTCATATGATGCATGACGAATAACTATATGATGACACTCTTTTAACAAATGCATTCAAATACCCAGCAAGCAAAATGATGCAAACTTTGCAGCAAACCCGAGCATGCCTTTACAGCAAAATTGTGACAAGGTGTGTCCGCAAAAAGCTTAGCTTTTGCTGGCAAGGCTTGTTGCAATAGTGTGATGCACATTTTGCGCAAATAATAGAGCAAATCTTATCGTGCACGGCATGACAGCAAATTTGTGGCAAGAACAGGACAAACCTTGCTGTGCACGGGATGACAGCAAATTTATGGCAAGAATAGGGCAAACCTTGCCGTGCACGGCATGACAACAAATTTGTGGCAAGAATAGGGCAAACCTTGCCATGTACGATATGATAGCAAATTTGTAACAAGATCAGAACAAACCTTGCTGTGCATGGCGTGATAGCAAATTTGTGGTAATTTTCTATACGGGGTGAGTGATTCAGGACTTCTGTGACAAATTGTGAGAAACGATAAATCTCGCAGAGAGGACTATTTTGTGAAACAATCCATTCTTTGCGTGACACGTCGTTTTTAGAAGCTATGCGACCGCGCAGACAAAGTCTTAGATGACATTTATTATAATTATGAGATGATGATAATATATGAATAATTGAAAATGAATTTATAATATGATGAATATATGAATTTATATATATATATATATATATATATATATATATATATTTACATTTTAAGTAAACAATAAACGGATGATTTAAACTTTTTCAGACATTTATCTGCCCGATCTAAGAGAAACAATCAGTCCAATATCTGAATTCCCTATGTTGGGATTGTATCAGTAATTGAACTGATAGAAATAATTATATTTTTAATCTTCTACCAGTTGCTTTTTGCAAGCTTTATATACTTCTCATGACTAAAAATCAAATACGAGATGGATGCATATAGCGCGTCGCATAGCGATGAATAAACGAACTATCGGCAGAATACTATATTTTTGTAAAGTTTGTAATAAAGTAAAGTTGTAAATTTGCTGTCATGTCGTGCATGGCAAGGTTTGCTCTGTTATTTGCGTGAATTTTGTGTCTCGTTGTGCCAGAGTATACTTTGCTCTGTTCTTTCCGTAAATGTGTTATCATATCGTGTACAATAAGGTTTGCTCTGTTCTTGTCGTAAATTTGCTATTATAGCGTGTATAACAAGATTGCTACTAATTGGCGTAAAGTTTGTGTTACACCGTGAATTAGCATCATACGTGTTCTTCTATGCGTAAAATTTACGGGCAAGCCTTTTCCTATTATTTACAGCATCGTGAGACGAAAAATTTTGCCGTCAATTTGCTTCAAACTTTTTGACAAACCAAAACAAGACAAATGTTTGCTACAAAATTGTTGTCAAAATTAAAGCACACCTTGTCGCAAAGCTTTGGCAAAACGTGATTTTAACATTCTTGGCTATCTGGGTATACTAGATTCTTGTGTGCGTATGCCTATATTACTGTTCGCAGTTATCCATACTGGTTTTTGACAGGTATTTGACGTTAAATTTTCCAGAGTGCAACATTATATAGCATAGCACTCTTTCATTTATAAAAAAGTAAAGCTGCAAAATTCTTCCTGATACTTCTGGATAGTTGAATCTATAGAATACACAAACATATCTTATAATAAACATATTATAGAATACACACATCTCTTTCTTATATATATATGTATTGCGATACTTTGTTCTGTTTTTACACGTAGCATAAATTACTTTTGTAATGTTTTAGTTTTCTCTATTATAAATGAGATATACCTGATCCAACTATCCACAAGTATTACGAAGAATTTTGCATCTTCACTTTTTTATAAATGAAAGCATACGAACACTGCACTCGGCATTTTGCAAACTTAACCTATACTTGTCAAAAACAAGTATGGATGCAAGCAGTAACATCACGAAGCGCCGTTAGCGCAACTAGCGTGATCTTCCGTCAAACAAGTCAACTGTACAACATGTATACATTGCTATTTATTGCATGTGTTGTGTTCGTGTATATACATGTAACGCGATACTACTATATATCTATGCATGTGTTATGTACGTGTAGTATACGTGTAGCGATGACGGTGACCACGGTGACGTTTCTTAAATGAAAATTTCCATATTTCGACTTTGAATCATATTACCTTCGTTCACGATACATGTAGAAAAAAAATAAAGATACTTTTATTATATAATTCAAACCCAAGCTATCGATTAAGCCTATTAAAAATACGATCGGTTCAGCCGTTATTGAGGTTCAGTATCTAAAGTATACTCGCAACTGGCCAACTCGCGTATAGATACCGGAGTGCCTCGCTGTTGCTACGCGTGACTTAGTTAAAAAAAAATTGTTTTTAAGAAAAAGTATGTAATTATTTACAATGTATTTTTTAAAACAATTATTTGTTTTTTTCTTTACACTAATTGATTTGTCTCATTATTCTGTACATAAAAGTATTACGGTAAGATTATCGAAAACTAAATATTTTACGAGATATTTTATTTTTTATATCAAAATATGTCAGATTAAAATATAAAATAATTCAAAAAGTACTTAATAAAAAAATACTTTATTATAGTGTTTTGGAAAGCTCTCGGGATAAGCTATAAGAATATGCAATAAAAAATAGGGAATTCTATTTAAGAAATTAAAGGTGTCCTTGACTTGACCTTAACGATGCCATCCAAGGTCAAACCAATGACACCATCTTATGTTCCCCTCAAAATCATACAATTTTTGTTCAAAACGTTTTTCTCTAAAATGCTTAGTTTTTGAAAGAAAAGGGGTGTACGAGTGGTCTAGGACACCCTATATATAATAACGACATATTTATATTTACAAACCTATGTTTAAATCCTCAGTTAGTTCTCGCGCAATTAGCGGAACAACAGAAAATAATCTCATAGTTTCCTTGATAACATTTTCCAAATAATTCATACGTTGTAAATCTTCGTATTTTATTGGGGTTGATTTTGGAGTTTTGGTTCTGTAAATTTCCAATAATTCTTCATACACTTTTTCCATCTATAAAATTAAATAAAATGTTTAATTATATAAATATAAATACATACAATATACATATACTATAAGATGGAATCTTATTAATTACATTTACAAAATTACTTTAGTCTGTTATCGAAATGTTGATGATGATATATATGAAGTAAATATTCTTGTATGATTTCATTAAAATATTTAACTTAATTAAAACATGAAACACAAAGTTATTATTTAACCCACTTGCTCGCCTGTTAAAATAATGCTTGCTTTGTGAAAATTATATTCTATTCATTAAATTTATTTTGTTAATAACTTTTTAATAAACAACGAGCGACAGCTAAAACTTTTTGAAAGTTACTCAGGACCAGATCCTTGATAATATAAATAAAGACCATTGAAATTTGTGAAATCGCTTCTATAGTGCATAAGTAGGACTTATCCAGACGGATTTGCAAAATCACATAAACATATGCATGAGGAAATTGATTGATCCATAAGCAAATGCATAAGAAAAGGGACCAATCAATTTCATTTTGCATATGTTTATGTGACTATGCAAATCCGTCTGTATAGACTCTTATCCAATATATGAAAAGCTGACTCTGAGCAAGTTATTATTAGAATAATAGAATTTATTCAGAAATGTGATTCTTAATTATTGCTCAAAAAATATAATTTTTATATTTATTATAGAACTATATATATAATCTACAACGTATCATTTTTTAAATGAGCAAATAAATTGTTTATGATTGAATTTAATATATATACATACTTGTATCTCTGAGAAATTTGCTAATACAAAGGCCAAAAAATTCAAAGTAATAGCGTTTGTTTCACTGGTCTGTAAAAATTTCATTTATTTATTTGTTTATATATAAACACATATATAATCATATGTAAAGAGAGACTTTATACATACCGCTAATAACATGAGAATTGTGTTATTATGAAGCACCTTCGTGAAATCATCTTGCACGAATTTTTCTTTTTGAGATGATCCCATCAGAATATCATAAAGCGTTTTATCTATTTTATTTAAAAAACGAAAAAATAAAATAATATGTGTTTGTTTATACATATAAATTAGCATGAGTATGTTAATTACTTTCTCATTTTTATGATAATGTATCAGACTTTATATTTTATATATTATCACAAAAATTAATATTAAAAATAAATTTAAAATAGAAAAAAATGACGTTTTAACAACGGAAAAGATAATATTTTAATAGTATTTAATTAAATAATGTTTTTGAAAAAACTTATTTTTCCGTCATTTTGCATAAATTGCAACATCATAATAATACATAGATACAAACGAGCAAAAATTAGGAAACTTACTTTTTTTACGTTTATTTTCGGTATCGAGTTTATTTAATGTATCAGCCTGCTGCTGTATTATCTGTGTAATAATAGATTGTGTGAATATAGAAAGTACTACGTAAGCTAGGTGATTAATATTTGCATTATATATACTATATACCTTATCTATAAAAACGTGTATGAAGTTCATATTCTTTAATGATTCTCGTCCAATAGAAGTGAAGCTAAATATAAAGTTAGGATATAAAAATAAATTTGTTGCTCTATATATAATTGTCTTGAATCTGAAATATATTTTTAATGATATTTTAATATATATATATATTAAATATATAATAAATAATATTATATATATATATATATATATATATATATATATATATATATACATAGAAAACAATATTAAAACTATTATATTTTAAGAAAATTTTTTTACGATGGATCAATATATAATTTATTATGGCTTGTATATTAATTATAAAAATTATTTAGTATTATAAGAAAACGATTTTACCTTTCCATTGCTTCGAGGAATTGACTGATTGATGATGGTTTTAATTTGATGTCCATCAAAGTAGCTTAATAGCGCCACGTAAAAACAAATTAATTATTCAAAATATAAATGATATTTGACTAATTATTGAGTTATGTATTATATACTTAATAAATAATTATATACATAATTTCAAGAAAAAAGGAAAACGCTTCTTCGTATCAAATATGTGAAAATAGTAATTGTCTGTATATTGCTAAGCCTATTTTATTACTTTTCTCTAATTTGTTTTGTTATTGAATTAATTAACTATATATATCAAGTGTTGATCAATTTATTATGAATTATCTTTTATAGATCTTATTATTAAAATGTCTAACAATAAGATAGTAATTAATCAAAAATTTAAATTGGCACATTTATGCTTTAAGCTTGAGATTGAGAGATGCCAATTTTGAGATTACAATCAAAATGAATGAAATAAATTGATTATAATATTGTAAAATTATCACAAAATTTTGTATAGCATTCTTTCAAATTTTATCCATTAGTTAATAGCATTCAATATTATTTAATTTGTACGATATAACTATTGCTTGCTTTTTTTCCTTTTTTCTGCCTTTTTCTTCTCACATTTGTGTCTTATTTCTTCTTCTTTTTACAAAACTTCCATTTTTTTAATTTTTGCATTTCTTGCAATAGTTGTTACAATATATAGATAATTTACAAATAAAAAGAGAAGAAAAAGAAAGAATAAATTAACTTACCACATGCAGTACGCAAAATACGCTCCGATATATATTTAAAAAAGAAAATCTCGCTCTTATTTAGCGCTACATTTTCTAATTTGTCCGTTAATATTAAAGATTGTTCAATGAATATATCAAAAAATCTCCGTAACATATTTTTATTAATAATTGGCAGTATCGATTTTTCGTTGTTGACGACATTTAGATACTAAAATAAATATTACAGAAAGATAATAAACAAAAAGGAAATGAATCATATTAAAACATAATATTAAAAAAATATTAATAAGAAATGCCGCATTAAAAAAAATGTAGTACTGCAAGAATGGAAATAGAAGTATTGTATGATTAGAAATACAAGTTATGTTATGAAGTTTCAAGCGATTATTTATATATTTTGTGTAAATGTAATGATTACATTTAATTAATTAAACTTTGTTCTTATATAAATCTTTCTTACGAGGAGCTGTGAGTATTCCCTCGCCCAATAATGGTTCAAAAAATTTGTATACTATACTCTTGTTCAAGCAATGACTATTTTGTAAGACTATCTACATCACATAAAATTTATTTATATTTCTGTTAGATATTTGTTTGCGTCACGTTTAAGTAATTGACATATCTTTGGAAAATTATATTGATTACATCAAAGATATAAATTATAGTTAGTAAGGTTTGACATAAATAGTTATAATGTAGAATAAAATGAATATAAAGTATTTCATACCTTTATTTGATCTGGTTTGTTTATAAAAATGAATGATTTGTTACCCATCCAATTCGGAAGGGGGACGGATAATATTCTGCCCATTTAATGAAAATATTCAATACATCTACGAAATGTTATATGACTTATTATCTGAGATGTGATATATTTACATTTTATTATATTAAAATAATACGATGTTAGCAAAAATAAATTTTAATATTATATTTGTAAAACTTTTGTGTATGTGTTGCTAATTCTTTATTATTATTCTATAACTTAAGCATTAATACTATTATTTCTTCATTCTTACCATTAGGACTTCGCTGGAGAAGAATGTGGGCATTCCCAATAAATGGGAGCGTTCTCCGACCAGGCAAGATGTTTACGGTTTTAGAAGATTGTCGGCGATGATAATTCAAGACGAAGTAACTTATGGCAATACATACCAGAATAATTAATGCAAGATTTACAAATACCATTGTACTGATAACAGCAAAATAATATTACAGTTTTATATTAACGTTATTACCGAAATGCGGATATTATTACTTCGTTAACGCTTTATTATATTTCCCCCTACGTACTTCCATCCGCGACGCCCATCCCCACTACCGGTACCTTCCTTCCTGTTTCTTTTTACTCTTAGCGTACTATCCTTTTCCACGCCTTCGCAAACTTAGCGGTCGCATCGCGTCTTGCGATACTTCTCGCCTCGTGGACCCCTCGCCAATCGGCAGCGTACGATTTCCCTTGCCCCATGAGCCGTCGACTGTGGACCTTTCGCAGCGTGTGTCAGGTCGCACGTATCTCCTTTTGCCCAGCGTGAAGTTATTCCCCCGCGCCGAGATTCCCGTGCCACCGCGTCCTTCTGGAGTATTAGAAAATCCGGTTTAAAAACCGGTCTAGCTACTTATATTTAATTATGTGTCTAGAACTATCTTCTCTCAATGGCAGATTCCTTAGAAAATAAATATTCTACAAAAATGTCAAAGCTATAATAGTTTTTAAACGGGAAGCGATTATATTTTATGTATGGCAGAACTGAGATTTTGCCGCGCTCAGACACGGCGAAATGACAAGTAAAAAAAGTGCTTCTATGAATGGAGCGCTTTTTTTATGGTATTATGATTATTGTATATTGAAGCGTATGCATTTTAGGCAGTTTGGAGATCACGCAACGGTCGTTGGCCTCACCTTTTTTTTTTCATTCAGTTTCACTTGCTGAATCCGAAAGTCATAGTTAAAATAGTCTTAGTATCCCAAAACAATTTTGAGAGACATTTTAAATAGAAGAAAGCAACGGTTGATTTTATCATTTTCTCGAGCCATCTCAACAAATTTTTCTTATTACATTTTTATTAAAATCGTGGTTTTTATTTTTACACTAAAAAATAATAATATTTTCTAGTAAAAGCTGTTATTATAGAACATCTATGAAATTAATACTTTGGATCGGAATAGGGCCTACAAATGAATGTTTCTTATACTCCTGTAACAAAGATTACGGATCTGACTTTGAAGTCGTAAAGTCGTAGCTAATTATATGCTTTTATATGTTTTAAAATAAATATATAAATTTAATAAATACTTCTATCTATTTTCAAATTAATTTGTAATTAATAAATACTTTTATTCTATTTTCTGTTTTTTTTAGATACTTCTTTTTGATATTCTTTTCACGAATAATGGATGCAAGAACCAAAGGTATCTCAAAAATGATACAAGTAAAAATTAGTACGGTAAAAGAAGTACGGTAGTTTTAAGACACCCTATATATAGACTTTTATCTCAGATTATTCCAGTCTAAAAATTACAGATATATGTTATTAATTATACGATTTCTAAAATAAAGTTTTTTGAAAATTGGAAACATTTTATTTTCATACAAAAGATTGTATTCTGGGGGCGATGCGTGGCGCCGAGCGTTGAGTCGCGGACTGACACTCGTCAAGATTCCAGATTCGATTCCGCTCGAATCCCATCCTCCCGTATGCCTCTTTTTGTGGGAAAGATGTGCGCAAGGCGAGAAATTGGAGAGGTTGTTTATGGAGATGCCGGAGGGGGGGAGGTATGAATGAAGGAGTTAGAAAAGATAAGAAAAAAAGGAAGGGGAACGGGAGGCAGAAGGAGAGAGAAAGAGGGAGAAGAGGGAGAAAATGAAAGAGGAAGAAAGAGAGAGAGAGAGAAAGGAGGGGAGAATGAGAATGAGAGAGAAGGGAGAAAAAAGGGAGAGTTGAGAGAGAAAAAGGGAGAGTAAACAGAGAAGCGCTATAAGGCGTAGAAGTTACTGCTTGCATGCATCCATACTTGCTTTTGACAGGTATAGGTTAAGTTTGCAAAATGCCGGGTGCAGTGTTCGTACGCTTTCATTTATAAAAAGTAAAGATGCAAAATTCTTCGTAATACTTGTGGATAGTTGAATCAGGTATATCTCATTTATATTAGAGAAATTGAAACATTACAAAAGTAATTTATGTATATGTAAAACAGAACAAAGCATCGCAATACATATATTTATAAAAAAAAATGTGTGTTTCTTATAATATGTTTATTATAAGATATGTGTGTGT